>VXBL01009369.1:3732-105681 GCA_013400195.1 Aramus guarauna
GGGCGGGCACGCGCTCCGGCCGTTGGGGCGCTGAGGGGGCGCGCGCTGGGGGCGGGAAGAATGGCTGAGGCGGCAGCTGAGGTTCGTGTCGTCGACAGTAAAAGCGGCGACAACCGCGTCGCGTCGTCGTCGTCCTGCCCGCCAGGAATTGAGGGGGGACGTTCAACAGACACAATAAATGACAACTCGGCTCTCCCAGGACCTTTCGCTGCTCCGGGTCCGGCAGCGGGAGGACGCGGCTTTCCCCTCGCTTGCAGGTTCCTCCCGCAAAGATGGAGCCTGTAGCCCTGTGAGGGTACAGCGGGGAGAGGGGCTGCTGGGACTCGCCCCTCTCTGCTCCTCCCGGGGCAAGACCGAAGAGTGGGCAAAGCTGCGTGATAAAGCTAAAGAAGGGAGTGAGAGAAGAGAACGGTCTTCATCAGAGAGGCCTAAATTTTCTCTTAAACACCAGATCTGGCCTGGCTAAAAGCACGCAGAAGTGTCTGCAGTATTGCAGGTGCTGCTGTCTAGCTTAGCAGAGTCCTTCACAAATACTGCAGTTAGTTGAATACATGAGAATTACTTTTTTTTTCTTAAATATCTACTCAAACAGATCCGGATCAGTGTTAGGTGCCTAGCATACAAACTTTTAAAGGAACTGCCTGGTGGAGATGGATGTTTCCAGGGGCCACGGAAAGAAAGGTTGAGGTTTGTCTTCCTTCTCAGAGCACGAGTGTCCCAAGACTAATTTTTGGGAACAGAAAATGAAAGTTCATGCTAAAAATACTACATTTAAGGCTGGGAAACGAAGGAGAAAAAGCGTCCCAGCGCAGATCTCAGTGTGAAGCAATTTCTTAAGGGTGGGAGTCTCACTGCAGCTGCTCTCCCTGTCTTGATACAGTGAAAGCTGCTTTTAAAAGACGCTACATCCTGGCAGCTAATTCCACAGAAGCGGCACAGTGCTGCTCCTTTCTGCACAAGAACCAGGTAAGCAGACAGGCGCAGAGGAAGGCGGCACTCGAGGGCCGGGGTCATCGCCACCTTCCTCTGCAGGCACGGCTGCCAGCACTGTGCGTGCCGAGGAATTCGGCTGGGGCCCTCGGTGTGCCCTGGCCAGCAGACAGGTGGACACAGTGCCCTTCCGCTTGGGGAAGGCACGCTCGATGCTTACAGCAGCGGCTGTAGATGCTATTCCAGAGACACGGGGACCGCGTGACAGCACGTTTTGGAGTGGTTTACATCTTTGTGCTCCGAGTAATCGATGGTTTGGCCATTCTGCTAGCCACGATGCTTGAAGTGGGAATGTGCAGGCACAGGGAGAAGGGAAATCAGGGCCACTGTGCCTTGGCCAAGCTCTGTGGGGCTGAACTGTCCATAGCTGGAAAAGCACGGAGTGTTGAGAATGTCCCATAAGATCCCACACTGTGCATTGTCCCTTCCAAGGAGGGCTCAGAGCTTCTCACAGGAGAAGAGGGCTACCGAGAGTGCCCAACAAAAGCGAAGGAGAAGAAAATACAAGTGATGTTGTCAGGAAGAGGTAATAAATACGTCTATTCATGGAGAACAATGCAGCAGTGCAATGTTTTATTGAAAAAAAAAAAATAATAATCATCTCACTTGATACCTCAGAAGACTGCATCGCAACGTTGGCGGGCCACACCGTGGGAGAGCTACATCGGGGGAGGCCAGCACAGCGCCGGGTGCCCCCCGCCGCGCGGGCCCGAGAGCCCTCTCCTCGCGCCCCTGGCGTCTCCCGGCTGCTAACGACTTCCAACGAGGAGAGTCTGCCCAGGTCGGCTTAATGCCCTGCTTCCTACCATAGCATGGTTGGCTCAGTCTGGCTTGTGTCTCCTAGTCACCTCCGAGCTCCCTGGGGACAGTGGTTTCCTCAAGCACAGGACTTGCTGTTAACCTGCTTTATTTTCCTTTTTTTTTTAAAAAAAAAAAAAAAAAAAGCCACCCCACATCTTTGCCCCTTTGAAGAGTCCAACGTACGATTATAGTGCAAGAGGGCTTGGTACAAGTGAGCATTACCAGCATGCCGTGGGGGGGACAGTCCTCCCCTACAAACACATCATCGTAGGATTAAAAGAACATCGTATCTCCAGAGAGAATCGGTAGTGGGTCACCGTGAAATACCTTTCAAACCAACCCACTTAAAAACAAGGTCAGGAAAGTTTCTAAACAATCAAATACATTCACTTTAAAAAAACAAAACAAAAAAACAAAACAAAACAAAACAAAAAAAAACATTTAAGAACAAAAACTGTTGAGATGGCCCCTTTTCCCCCCCGCCCTCCCTCACCCTGCAAACACTTACATATGCTGCAACTACAAGCTGCTCCGTGAGTGGAGGCAGCGAGGAATGACCAAACACGGCAGGAGATGCAGAAGGAATCGAGTTCTGGTGACAGGCACTTAGTGGGGCTTGGGAGGACAGCAACAGAAGTGTCTCAGGGCCCGGCTCCATCTGCAGCGGGCAGGACCGCTCCCCGGGGAGCGCCCGTGCCCCTTTGCCCCCCTCCCAAGACGCCAAACCGTGGTTTCCTACAGCAGAGAGGGGAACGCCTGTGCCGGAGACACTGGGCTTCTGGGAGCCGCTGGCAGCGGAGGAGTTCGGAAAGAGAAGGATGGAACGCGGCCACGGTCCCCGTCCTCCCTCTGGCAGGAGGGAACAAGAGGGTGAAGCGCCCCGGCATGCGTCTGTGGGAGGCGAGCGATCCCCTTCCTGCCCCGGAAAGAAAGCGCTTTGCAGAACGAGAAGGGGGGGTGCACGCGTCTCCTGGGTGGGCGCGTGAGCAAAGAGCTCTGTGCCTCCAAGCCGCGCTCGTCGGGATAAGGCATGGAGAGAACGCAGCGGAGGATGGCAAAGAGATGCCCTATGGGGATCCCGGCAAGGAAGCGAGGCTTTTCTGCCCTGGCACCACACCTGTGTCTGCCTGCTTTAAGGATGCACGAAGAGCAAGCCCAGAAGCTCCCTGCCCAAGATGATCTCCTGCCCTCTAAGCCTGCTCCTGCCCAGCTAGGGGAACCGAACCTCCTGGAAGCGCCACTCCACAAACTCCAAGCTACGCAGATCATCATTTAAAAAAAAAAAAAAAAAAAAAGATAATGAGATCTAGTCTCTCCCTTTCCTCCCTTCATGCTCGCCGGGATTTCAGGGGTGAGCCAGGCCCAAGTTTATGACAAGCAAAGTCCCTCAAGTGAACAGTCCCAGCCTGGTCAGGTGTCACATGTGGAAAGACAAAGTACAAGGAACCTATTCACAATCTCCCCAAAAGCTGCTCGAGTTCTCCCACAGGCCTGCACATGTCTATGGTAACCCCTGGGCAGCCTCGGCATCCTCCAAGTTTGAAAATGCTGCAGCAGGATGCAAGATTTTTTGTTTGTTTTCTACACGTGTGCAAAGCGCCCCAAGCCCTTTGCTAGCTATTGGTTTGGCTCAAAAGCGGTGCGTGAGAACCGGGGCTTCTCCAGTGGGGTGGGATGGCGTCCCACGTGCCCCAGACCCACGCTTGCAGAGAGGACGTGAAGGCTATTCCAGTCAAACCTATCCGACCATCTGGAGATGAAATCAGTGTTAAGGCAGCGAGGTATCCTCTCCCTGCCGGGGAAGCTTTGCTCCTGCTAACGTTTTTCTCACAGAAGGTATGTGTTCACAACCACCCTACCGGAGGGATTTGAGAAGGCTGCCCGGTTGCCCACACCGAGAAATGCCTATGCTTTGGAAAATGGCTGTCTCCCAGTTACCTTAATCCAGATCTACCTCTTAAGCCAGCGCAAAGTCCTCCAGCCCAGCAAAGCCGATGCCACTCCTTCCTGCCAACGCCGGGCTACAGCCTTACGTCTCCCGGCTGGTTGGGTCAGGCACAGTGTAGGAAACCATGGTAGGGACATTCACCGGCAGCTAGAAAGGGTGATTGAAAATTCAAGTATGCTTTCCTCAGCGCGTGGCCCAAGGCGGGTGTCGGGAACCCCAGACTGGCACGAGGGTCGTGCGGATGTCGTCGACATCCCCACTCGAGGGCATTCTTTGCACCCCACTGTCTTCCCAGCTGAATGTCTGTCTGTGCTGGCACCACGTGGCCACGCAGAGATCCACAGATACAATGTGCATCTGTAAATGCTAAAAATAATAAAAAGTGCAACGACGTCAGCTTCTTTAAAACAATCCACATTGCTCTGTTACCATCAGAGGAAGGAGGTGTCAAGGGAGCCGGGGAAAAAAAAAAACAAACCTAACTGGAACAGTAGATTGCAAATTTCTCACAGCTTGCACATTACAGTGTAACTGTTCCCAAGGAGCCGAAAAGGGAACCTGTCTCTTACTGCTGCAGCAGTCAGGCCCTTCTCCCGCACAACTCTCCCGCCCGCACTACGTCCTCCTGCCCTCTCGACAGCCAATCGAGCCTACCGTATTTCTTCGCTTAATTAAGGAGGGAGGAGGACGGAGGAGCAGAGAGCGCAGGGGAGGGAGGGGAGGAAAGTGAGCAGGAACTAAGCACAGTCCTCAGGTTTGCGTGAACGATGCCTTCGCCGTAAACAACGGGAAGGAGGGTCAGCCAGCCAGCCCCCCTCCCAGGGCGACCAAGACCTGAGCCAGCCACAGTCCTGGTCCCAAGAGGAGCTTCAGGCTTGGAGTGAACGAGGGAGACCATTCAGCAGATCCACCCCAGAGTGGTTTGTTTTGGAACGTTTTCTTCTCTTTTTGGTTTAAAATGTCACTTTGTTTTTTTTTTTTTTTTTTCCTCTCTTCCTCCTATGCCTCCTCCTCCCCCCTAAAGAGAAGCCCCTTCCAGTGAGACAGGGCAGGAGCTGCAGGCGTGGTGGTTCCTGCAAGGCCCAGGAGGCACCGGTCACTTGTGACGCTGAGCCGTCTTCTTCCGTTTCCTCTTAAAGAAGCAGCAGCACCTGGAGCACAAAGGACAAGGCAAGTTAGCCCCACACCCGGCACCCTGGAAAGGTCCCCCGCCACCCCGGGCTTCCCTCCGCTCAGCCACATGCAACAGCACCTCTGCGCGCCCGGCCCGTGGCCCAGACAGACCTGCCGTCCCACGGGATGGTCGGCAAGGCCGGCAGGTGCTGGTGGATGGTTGACACCATCAGCCTGAACTGGTAGACCAGCAAAGGCAAGTTAGCCGCACGCTGGGTGGGGGGATCCCACCTCCCAAAAGGCTGTGGGCGACAGCGGGGCGCAGCCCCTGAGCACCCGGAGCAGGGCTGTCTCCCTCCTGAGGCTCGACTGGGGCAGGAACACAAGGAGCCATCTGGGAAAGCAGTAAAACAAGGATCCAGATGCTCCGCTCCCTCTGTCCGAACCCCAGAGGAAGCGGACTGGGACAAGCGAGCCCTGGCTGCTCTTCCCAGCTATGAGACACACGGTTTTCACCACCGTTCACTAAAAAGACAAGTTCCAAAGAGACCTTGGCTCAGGGACCAGGTTTCTTTACTGAACCTTTCACGATAACCAGAGCTTCCACCCTGGATAAATCATTAAGTGCCAGTATGCAGAACCCCTGCTTCTTCCCCCATCCGATGCGAGGGAGGAGCATAGCGCCCAGGGATTAGGGGAAGCAAGAAGGATGGATAGTGGAGGCTGAGGTGGGGAGAAAAACGCCCATCGCAGCTGAACCGTGGAGAGTGGCGGTTTCACTTGTGGGATACACTGAAAGCAGTCACCCAGGTTTTCTAGTCCTGCTGGCTTCCTACGGCATTACTTGGCATTTAAGGCGTATCTACCTTTCTATCCTCAGCCCGCTATCAGGAATCCTCTGCACAGAAGAGAGGTGTTTGTTCTGTGCGAGTTCTGCTCCTTCCCCTCCTCATATCTTTCTCCTTCTGCCATTACAGCCATCTCCAGAGAAGCCTGGGTGATGCCGAAAAACTACTTTTTCAGGCTGGTGGAAGGGATGCCTGGCTAAGCAGCAAGAGCAGATGTGAGTATGCAAAGACCATTTTTTCCTACAAGCATCTTTTACCAACAGCCAGATCAAAAGCGTTCAAAACCATTCTAACAACATCTCCAAATTATTTTCCGTTAGGTCCTTCGTGGCTCTAAAATGTCGCAATTACCGCTTCTGTCCTCTCAGAGCTGGAGGAACTGATTCGTTCTCACTCACACCCCAGAAGGTGCTTGCCCCCGGATGCACAAGCCTTACTACGGGGTGCAAAAGTGATGGGTGACCACCCCCGCCCTGTGAGCCGAGCCTGCCAGCACAGATCATCTGCTGGGGAGACCAAAACCCCCTACAACATGGAGAACTCCAACAGCCACAGCAAGAGGAGGGCCACCTCCCACCACACGTTCCTCTGGCCTGCACGGACTAAGGGCCAGGGGAAGTTTAACGCCCACGGTTTGTCTTTTAAGTTCCTAAACAGGCCCAGTTTGGAGGTGAGACGAGAGAAAACGCAAAGCACTTTTCCTTGCAGGAGCACGGGCTTAGAGCAACCTGTGATGACTCCATCACTACCCGCCTAGCCTGACGTTTGCAGCGTGCAGTCTGAAGCTTTGCCATCACCCAACCCAGGCTCCTGCACGTGACTGGCACTTTTAACGCCCCCCCCACCACAACCCAGGGCTGGTCTTCAATTTCTTGTCCCAGGCCATCTGCCACCTTCTCCTGCTCTAACCTGTCGCAGTATTTCTCTCCCACAGCAGCCACCTTTCTTCATGACTTGGGCAATGGTGAGTAAGGAGGAGAACGTTATGGGGAGAGAGGATGGAAAATGCACGAGTTATGATTTCGCATGCAGTGGGTAAGGGAAGAAGAGGGCTGAGCAGCACTCGTTTCCTTGGGCACCGAACGAAGGGAGCTGACTGACTCCTGGCTGTTTTTTCCTTGTGACTGTCTTTTTAGGCTGTTACTCAGAGGTCCAGGGAAGGGTTCAGGAAAGGAAGTCCTGACAGTTCAGACAGGCAGAGGCAAAACACCAAAATAAAAGAATAAGGCAGGCTGACAATTACAAAACGTGATCTCTCTGCATGCAGACAATGCCCAAGAGAACAGCCCCAGACTACGACATACAGAGAAGCCAGAGATGCCAGAGGTATTGGAGGCAATGCCTATGGAGAGCAGGGCAGAGGCGGTCAGTCTCCCATCCAACAAGGACATTCCTCGCTGCACACGGGCCTTGTCACCTCGCCCCGTAGCGATTCCCACCCATCAGCCCTCCCTGGGACCTACAAACTCCTCACCCGAATCTCCGCTTGGTCCTCTGCTTACCGGGTATGTGGATTCCCTGAGGGGCAAGGGAGGGAGGGAACACCTCCATGGGACGCTTTGAGACTGGGACTAGAGCTACAGCTCCTAAACCCTGATAAAACCATACATACGCCTGAGCTGGGCTTGGACCAGTGCTAATCCCAACCCCTCCGCACCTTCTCTCCTGGAGAAGCCAGGTCACCCACACGCTTGGCTGGCAGCTGCAGGGTTTTTGGAAAGGAGCCATCTCCCACCCACCCTCTCCAAGCAGGGGCTCTGTCACTAACGAGGACTCCATGGTCATGTCTTTCCATCCTCTCTAACGATACAGGCCCTGACCTGCGCTTCTTCAGAGGAAACTCTCTGAGGAAGCGACTGGCCCCCTCCCCTTGATACCCAGCGCAGGGTTTTCCCCTTGTCTGCATGAGGAATTCCTGCGAGATGCTCGGCCAGCCTGGTCCCGACTCTGCCCAACTCCATTAGACATCATCTGCCCACGGACGTAACAGTTTGGGGGAGATGGTAAGCCAAATAGAAAAGGATTAAAATCCATCTTTTGCATATATCAGTTCAGAGATCAGCCAAATTGCTCAGCCTAATGCGGCTGCTCAGACATAGCCCACACCCTCCCCAATATTGCATGTGGTCCTCAGCAGGGTCCTAAAACCAAAACAGCTCTGGGTTGGCTTTGACTTTGTGCCTTTTTAGGGTTTGGTCAGTTTGATTTTGCCAACCCCAGTCTAGTCTGGTCCGCTCCCCCTTGCATGTGGACTGGAGAGAGGGACTCACCACAAGTTGAGCATTTTCAGGCAGCTACAGAGAGTGTAGAGAAAAAACACAGAAAGGAAGAAAGAGCAATTAGTTCACAGAGGTGGGATGAAAGCATGTCACTGCAGCCATGCAAACATGCAGTGCAGACTGGCAGACACACACCATGCCTGCCCGCCGCCCGCCCCCAGCCCTCATACCACCTCTGCCCTTGCCATGGCGCCGCTGAGAACTGCCACGTTTTCCAGGGTCTCGAGGCCTCCGACAACCCCCCCCCCGTTTTCCATTAAGGCACTGGCCCCACGAGGTTCTTAGCTGGGGCTGGGATCAGAACGGGGCTCTGGCCCACCAGGAGAGGAATCTGCTCTTGTCCCACTGGCAGAAGGGCCAGATCATGGATCTACGCCTGGAATCTGCCCTTCAGCGAAACCCACGGCCGGGATCAGGAGCTTATCATCTCCAGCATACCCCAAAGGAGAAGCATTTGCACAGCTCCTCTGCCTGCCAGGAGTGCCAGGGAAAGACCTTTCTGCTATTGCATCTCATCTCGAAACACAGAGCCCCAGCTCCAGCTCCTTCTAGCTCCTTCTGCCCCACTTTACTGCAGAGCAGAATCCAAAGTCCTTTGTTCTCCTCATATAACTGAGGGGATTTATGATCACGGATGCAAGGGGAGGCGAAGCCAGCCCTCCCTGTGGCAAGACGAACGAAGCAGACTACACTTGGGAACGACAAGATGCCCCAAACCTGTCAGTGCAAAGCAGCCTGTGCTCTGCTCTCTGCTTCTCAGCACGTCCAAAACCAATTTGGGACTACACACGCCAAGGGCTGGAGAGGGACAGAACAGTTCCATGCGTTGTGAGACACGGCTTGGGCAGCGCGGCTCTTGTACGCTCCTTTTCACCTGTCTTGACATCTCCCCTGTACACGGGTGCGGGGTCTGGGCCCTGGCCTCGCTGAACAAGGTGCTGCAGAAACACAGGCTGAAGGTGGATCCATCTTAAAAGCTGGCTCTTCCTTGCATTGGGCGATTGTATCAAGAACTGTTCAAGATAGCAATTTGCCCCATCCTAGGAGCAACCCCAAGCCACATGCCTGGGAGAGGCCCACTTCAGACTGACCATGACAGAGCCTGTGACGCCAAACCGGTGGTCTCTGCAGGCCACGCTACCCGTATCTAAGGAATATTGCAAGCTGCGCCTCAGGATCTCCTCCACCCTGCCGTACTTGATGAGGAGCCTGCACCAAAACCGGGGCTCGCTCCTGTGGCTGGGAGGAGAAAATGTATCTGTTGCTCAGGCACGTCGCTGCCAGGATCATGCCCAGGACCAGCAAGCAAGATCACGCACAAGCGCTTCCCAAGGGACAGAGGAATAGACAGCAAAAGACTTTCAGGACAACCAGTGCTGGCTTCAGACTGACGCATACCTAGGGACCTTTTCCAACACACCCCTTCTCACGCCTGCCACTTTTCACCTTCACCCTCCCGCAAGCCGTTCCTAGCAGAGGTTCCCACAAAGGCTGAGACAAACAATGGGGGACAAGCGACGCCATTGTCATCCGGTCAAATTGTAACCAGGCAGTTGGGCAATGACACAGCACCGACTAGTTCAAAGGCAGCCTCTCGCACGGGAAGCATCAGGATTAAACCTGCTAGGTCCTGGTTTGGTTCAGAGGCAGCGAGAAAGGATTGTGTTGAGGATCATGCAAAAGGTGACATGATGGTGCCAGATGCAGCACGTGTGCAAAGGAGGCCAAAATGGTCAAAGCAGCAACTTTGTACATCACTTCTCACTCTTGACCACAAGCTACGGAGGAGAGGTCAGCTCAGAGGGACCACACTCTTCCTCACAAGCAGGAGAGCTGCTTCTGGTTTCTCTCACTCAGCTTCCGTTGGCTGGACCAAGAGAATTCACAGAGAGAACTACCCGTCCCTGCAAGAGTCACTTTCGGAACATTCTGGATACCTGACATTCACTTCTTGCAGCCCGAAATAAAGCGTTAACTTTCAGACCAACCATCTCTTCACTGAGCTGTGCTCAAGCTACTCCTACACTCTCAGCACGAGAGTACAGCGCGTTCTCCTTTTGGAATAGGGGACGCTCACCGGGATTCCTGAAATCAATTCACATTATTTTGGTATTTGTGCTACTGTCTCTCTTGCAGTACATGCTCTGAGTAAGAGTTACGTTCTCCAGCCATGACAAGTGTAAAAAAAGAAGCAGCAGCAGCACTGAAGGCACCATGCACAAAAGCAGCAATATGCAAGGAAAAGGGCACAGGACACGAGCATCGAGTACTTCACCACGGGTAAACATCCCCACTCGTTTCCCAGGAGGAGGATTAATGACCACATCAGTGGACAGCCTGTTTGTAAAGCAAACGTACTTAGCTTCCTCCACCACTTCCACCTCCGCTTGCGCTGTTATCGGCGCGTTGGAGTGTGCCCCCGTTGGGTCGTCCACGTTCAGTTCCCCGTTGGTTGAGCTAACCACCTGAAACACAAATGAACACCCCGTTAACAAAGCCACCTTGCGCACGATGTGTTTCCACTCTCCTGGACAAGGGCTGCTGTGGGAATGGGAAGTCTAGGGAGTAACTTCCGTTTGCTCCTGTCTCTTTGCACCCTCTTATCAGGCTGTGGGATTCCTTGGACGCCTTTGAATCATGTGCCTGGTTTGGAGAGACCAGCTGAACATCATCCCAAGCAGAACAGCAGGCAGGGGACTGCCTCTGTATTCACTAATTCACACTCTTGTGTCCTTGGGAGGCGTAGCTGCTTTGGGAGGCATAGCCACGAGTGTGAAGACTAATCGACAGCCCTATATACACACACGAATTGTATTATGTTGATTGTTTTCTCCTGACTCTTTTACAGGCGAGTGACTCAGTCCGGTTCCCACGCCAGTACCGTGGGAAGAAGTCACTCCAGAGCCACCAGAGTTTCACTCCTTACACAGCCAGTTTCTGGAATTACGTCCTCACCCAAAAGCTGTTGATAGGGTCTCTATCTCTTTTTGCTTCACGGCTGACGTTATGGCTTACTTCAGCATTTCCATTATAAGGATGACCATCCAGATACCCAGCTACCAGCAGCTCTTCATTCGCCAAGAGAACACATAATTTTCTGGATAATTCATCGTTGCTCTTTTGCCGCAACAACTGTATGGGACTGAAGTTCGGCCAGCCCTTCCGCACTCATCTGGAAGGTAGGACAGGCTCCTGCGTGTTGCTGTGAACACCTGGAGCTGCTCCTAGGTCCGGAGCTGTAACGATGCATGGTTCCCCTCCTGCACCACCTCTTTGCTTTTCTACAAGGTAAAAGGAGGTGTCTCCCATGGAGGGGGGGGTGTCAAGGTGCTACCTAGTATTCTTGGTGGCTCTGGATGACCTAACCACCAGAGGTGAGTGAAGGGAAGGAAGCCACTGAAGCAGAAGTCCCCCCACTATTAAGTGCATCTATCCATGTTTCAAATACTGAAGTTCTACCAGCAAGTGCTGTTTCTGCAGATCAAGTCCCGTGACCTGCCAAGACAGGTCAGGACTCGTCTCCTGTGGTTTTCAGAGCTCTCCTCGAGAACCTCTTGGGTTCTCTTCACAGTCCCCTTCCCAGACTCATCACACTGTTGGCCCACCCAGGTGCTCCAGACCCTCGCATTTCCCACACAACTTTGCAAAATGCTAGCACTTAGTTGTGCTATTCCCAGTGATCTTCCCACACTTTCTCCAGCTACTATATTGAATTTCATTTTACAAAAGGCTCTGATTTTCCTCTTCTTTTTTAAGTGCTGCCACTTCATTTTGATGTGGCAAATTCAACGGTTGCCTTAAAGGAAACGGCCGCTCGAAGCTACTGTCCTCCCAAGGGTTCGGCATGACCTGGGGCATCTGTTGAGAAACAATTTAAGCATCTGGAGCCCAGCAGCTGTACACAGCAGCAGATTTCCCATTCTTGGCTGCAGCTAAGTAGTCTTTTAATGCTTACGGTGGCACATACGGGCTTGTAAACTGCTCAGGCAGGCAACTGTCCCAGTTAAACTCAGACTAAGACTGCCTTATTGCTGTAACTACTCTGTCCATGGGGAGACACTGCTCGTGCTGCCTTTGCACAAGGGAACTATTCCTCTTGTGTAAAAAAATACAATAAAAGCATGTGTTCTGTACTGACTGAGAGCTGAATTCATAGAACGGTTTGGGGTGGAAAGGGACCTTTACAGATCATCTAGTGCAGCACCCCGGTAGCGGGCAGGGACGTCTTTCACTAGATCAGGTTGCTCAAATCCCCGTCCAACCTGGCTTTAAACACTTCTCCAGTTTACTGTCTGCTCATGTCTGAGATCAGAGCTATATACACATTAGTTCCTCCTTATCTTTCAGTTTCTCTGCTACTCAGTAACATATCTTTAAATGAAAAAACGAACATGGCTAATCAACCCCAAAAAATCGTCAAATGCATCCAAGTATCAAGAATAAGTAAAAATTTCAACTTAAGCATTTTGCCTAGCGGCATCCTGCACTTCCCGTCTCCTCAGCTCAGCTCTGTCCCACTCCAGGCGCTAATCCCCATTTCACCAGAGCCAACTGTCGACGTGTTGTGTCTGACACTAGAGCCAGCTCTCCCAGGCAAACCTCTGCCAAAGAGTTCACCTCGCCAGCAATATTAGACAGTTCTTGTTTGCTTGAATGACTCTTGCATCTTCTCTTGAGCACAACCCTATATTTGTGCTGGCCTGCCACCGGATCCGCAACTAAAATGCAAATGCACTGTGGAGCAAGAGAGCAGGGTCACCACACCCTGCAACTGCAGCGATGGTTCAGCCTGTCTCCCCTCCGTCTGGAGGGAGAAGTGGCTGCACAGCCTACTCGCACCAGCCGTCCCCTGTGAATCTCTCCAGTCTGACGCTCCTAGATTTCCATTAATGAGCAGGAATTCGACCAGAACCTCACCTATCAAGCCTGAGCTGGAACAGCTCAACTATTTTCCTAACGTTTATCCGATTTCTACGCAACAGATCTTATTTCAGTTGCCTCTTACTACTTAAGAGCATCCCCAAGTTGGGGATAGAAGGGTGCTTTATAGACCAGGCCTGTTAATATACACTCCTTTCTGCGTTCAGTTTGACAAATCTCAGTTCGAAATAGCTCTCGGAAGAAGAGCTTCGTTGAAGTGGTAACAGCAACGATGTTGGCCATCGCAGCTTGGGTCCCACAAAACCACGTCTTGACCGTTACATACAGGACAGGAACAAATCGGCCCGTGAAATCGCTCTCTGGACCACGATGTTAGTGGAATTTGAGGAGAATTCAGAGGATTTAACACAAATTCTCACATGCAAGCTGTACACATCAAGAGGAAGAGGTACCTGTACTGATCCTCCGTGCCGATCTGCAGCCAAGTGAGATGTCAAATACGAGGTATTCGTCTGCCGGCTTGGCTGGATCTCCCACTCCCCTCGGCGATCCGATGACGCCTGCTCACAAGTTTGGAAGCACGAGAGAAACAGAAGAGAGGGCAAAAGGTGAATTAGGGGAAGAAATAAAAGTGTGTTTGTTAGTGAGTTAGTTTCTTTGCAAAAAGCAAGGCATTTAAACTTTTAGCTGAGCTAAAATTTCTCTTCACCAAGTGCACCTCATACTTTACGTCAGCGGTGTCTGCAGTAATCCACTGCAGGAGTGGATTTCTTCTCCTCTAGCTGCTAAACAAAGAGAAAGCTCAGATCCATTCAGGAAGTTATTTCTTTACACGGCTTCATTTCCATGGGTTTCAGCATAGAAATAAACACGCTGACAGTATGTTCATCTACATCTGTCAGGTGTCACACACCAGAGCGCTTGGTGTGGCAGTGAGATTGGATACATAAGCTCGATCTCCCTAAAATACGTATTTTTTTAAACTCAAATTTGCAACATAAAACAAAGCCACATTTTATTTAACCAAAAGCCAGTTCCACACACTGATTCACCTGTACGGTGCAGAAGGAAACATCCACCACACCTGCTTGACTGGAGAGAGGGTTGGTGGCTTTTTGGTTTTCTGCAGAAAAGTAGATAAGAAACCTTCGCTAACAGTTTCTTCTTTAACCCCAACAGATGCAAACTTTAGGCAATTAAATTACTAGAATTTTGTCTGGTTTATTAGAAGAATCACTTTGCACTTGTACGTGAAGCTTCTTGCAGGTTGCCCAGCTTTGATGACAAAAACGTCCGGCATCCACCTAAGACCCAGGGGGATCTCAGCGCACCTAAACCCAACCGGCCAGCTGGAGGAACACCGGGAAGCATACAACAAACAGGTAGATCTGAGTTGGCCTCAGGCCAACAGCAGAGGACGTAGTCAAGCCTGAAGAGACCGACGGGACACATTTAAAAGGTGTCTCCCTGAACGCCGTATTAAAAAAAATTAAGCAAATGTTTCAAAGCTGAAGCACAGGTTTGAAAGAAGAGAGGGCAGAGCAGCAGAGTCCCCCCAGCGCAGATTCACCTGCCAGGAGCGATGCTGAACAGAGACACCATGAACCTGGCCAGGAAACAAGAGGCTCAAGCGAATAACCACCAGGTTATCAGCAGTGAAGCTGAAGCAGCTAACTAAAGAGAGGTGCGCAGGCCCTGCCTTTCCCCAGCACTACTCGGTGTAGCACACTGTAGCCACGGACGATGAGGCCAAGCCCTGGCCTGAGCAAGACAGAAGCCACAGGGCTCGGTGCCACTGTAAAAAAAAAAAGACAAAAAAAAGACAAAAAAAGACCACAAGGAGCTTCACACAGGGGAAAGACTCCGAAAACCTTTGAACAAACTTCAACGCTAACTAGCAAATTGTCACTTCAACTAGGAGGAACTGCAAAAAAGGAGGAGAATAAAAAAAGAAGTCTGCTGGTATCTCATAAAACATTTACTATCGTTCCTTTTGCACGTGACCTCTGACTCCCTCCTGGAGTGACCCATAGTGCCATGCCTCCTTCCAAGCAGGCACTGAATCCAGTTCATCGGTACCATTTCCCTAGAGGTGGCCTTCTCCAGACTTGTCCTGTTAAATCTTCTTATTACATGTTCTTCCTGGCAGCCTGAGATGCTGCTGGTACTTCAAAGGAGAAGCACTTCCCTTGGAATAATTTTTTTCATGGCTGCAAGTCACAAGATTATGAACAGCTGGAGAATTTAAATGCAAGTTTTTAAAAGCTAGTAGAAGACAGGTCTTGAGCGCTGCTTCTTCCACAGCACTATGCCATCAGGTTGCTTGGCTAGCCCTTCTCCTAGGAGAAGCACCTTTCTGAAGCGCTTTCTAGGAAAGGCTCTAGTAACCACAAGAGCCAGATTTGTCTCTTTTAGCTCTAGAGCCAAGTATGCGATAAACTGGTTTTGAAGTAGGCTTGAGCTGAGCCGCCCAAAATGCAACTCAAGAAGTGACACTGAGGAAGCGTTGCCCGTGAAATCCGAGAGCATCAAGTTCCTGTTAACACTCATCACCTTCCTACCAGCTACCAAATTGCAAGACAAGACTGGCACCTAAAGACAGAGGGGCCAGGGCTCACCCAGCTTTGATAGTTAAATATCTTCACTTCTAGAGGAAAAGGCTGCAAAAGGGAGATCACTGTCTCATCAGCCTCTTTACTGGGAAACCAAATATTATAAAAGAGAACCTGTAGTTGTTATACCTGGGGACAAAAAAAATTAAAGGCAATTAAACCTGAAGATCAAGGCAGTCAACTTGACCCGAATCCATGCCTCCAATTCACTGCTCGAGACATTTCTTTTTTCCTACTTTTTCCCTTAAACAAACTGTTTTCTCAGCACTGAAAAGGAACATCCCTTGGAAGAGCGTTGTTTATGTTTTGGCGAGAAGAAACTGATTTTCCCTGCATATTGGGAATATTAAATTATTCAGCATCCTAAGTAATGGTTAGGTAAAAAAAAATAAATTACAAAAGCTGCCATGCAATACAGCATCAAGACTATCTGCTAGGCTCAGAAGAACAAGGACTGAAGGCTCCCTGCATAATATTTTGGGAATAGGACAGATTTCTTTGGGCTACATACTATAATTTGTCAACTAACATGCTTGAAAATGAAGCCAGGCGTCTTTGTCTGTTAAAGAAAACAAGATGCCTCGTACGTACACGCTGTTGTCAAAGCGGACAACTAGAGACTGCCGCCCAAAAAAGGGGGGTTAATGCATTAATCAGGCAATATATTAAAGCAGATTATTTCACTAGTACTCACAAACCCGTCCGCACTAATCAGCATGCATAAATACAGTACTGCACACGTGCTTCAGACAATCCAGCTTCCTACAAGCAACGCTTCTAACGAGGGGTATTCATCCTGATTGTAGCTTTAGATGTATTCTAGTCTACATTAGTGGCTCTACCATTCAGAGCCCAGCTGCATGGAATGAGGAAAGCTGAGCCCAGACAGGTTATTACATCTCACACTCGATTCTGCACCCGCGAACCCCAGCTCGCGCGAGCTGAGCGGGAGCAGAGCCGGCAGACAAAGGAGCTAGAACGGCACACAGAGGTTAGAGGAGCAGAGCGAGCCCAGAACCACTCACTGGGAAGTAAGAGCACCAACAGCTCTAGCTAGGAGCCGGCAGTTGGAGATCTACTGAACTTCTGATCAGTTCTGTTAATACAGAAAATCCAAACTCTCAACACCAAGAAAATATTACAACTAGAAAGGAAAAAAATGGGGAAATTCAGAAACTGGCAGTTCATCCAGACCATGATGCCCAGCCTCCCCAAGGGACCATACCCTGGCAGCCCTTTCTGCTCTGCACCGCCCGCGCCGTGAACTGGACACCTCGAGAGGGATATATTATGCGTACATGGGACACGCGCATCCTTATCGCAGCCGCACGGTCCACGGGAAGAGAGGGAAGGCTGTCATTGCCACAACTGGTGGCCTACTCCATGGTCCATGGGTAAAAGCACCCAAAAGAACGTGGTGGGCCAGGTAGGTCAGGTAGTCTGACCAGGCTGGATAGCTGACTTAAAACAGCTTACCCACAAACTACAGAAAAATGACTCATTCCAAATTGTACTCCACTTGGTTCACGATCCTGAGGAATTCCACTGATGGATACAGTATTTCAGCAACCTGTTGCTTTGACAAAATTCTGCTCAAATCACAATCTCTAAATTAAGCAGGAATCATGCTTGCCATGACCAAGGCAAGAATCGTCCCCAGCCACCTCTAATGGCATACGGCCTCTGCTTCTCCGGTCCGAGAGGAATTCAGAGAAGTGCCAAACAATGTGGCACCGCCGAAGCAGTTGCGAGCAACGCACCTGATTGCGAAGGGCCTGCTGCGATGGTCGATCCCTATGGACGTGGCTGTCTCTCGTTACTGCGGACGTCCCAGAATCTACGTGAACAGATCCTACTGGAGTAGGCTGGAAAACAAGGCGTTTGTTAGGATGAAGCCGATTCTGAAGATGCTGCTCTTGCTCTCAATGCATGCATTCACAAACCTAACTTGTCAGGCTGGCTCCCATCGGGTAGAAGCAGGAAAACGTCAAAACGCTGCCCAAAGGTACTGACAATAACCAAGGAAAACTAAAGCCAGGGCTATAAAATCCCCGTGATTTGATGGATATGTGATTTGATGCTGGACACCAGCACCAAACATCTTGTATAAAAAGAATTAAAAAGATATAGTTAGGTATCTATCTGTATCGGTGTTAGATCACACCTAATGTGTCTCACATAGGATTATAACAACTGGAAATATACAGACTTGTTTTCCTCATCTCATCGTCTTTGCCACTTTTAAAAATCACGCATGCATAGAAACAGGATGTGTTAAAATTAAAGCTTCATCTGCTCCATTCTCACCAAAGTCATAATCCCTGCTCACAACATCAAAATCTCCATAGCAACCACTGCAGTTGTCAGCAATAGCACGCTTGTCTTACAAGGAGCTTTTTATCAATTGCCTTTGTAATTATACAAAAATGAGGAGAAAAACCATGATTCACAAAGGGAACGATTTCTTAGGAAGATGAACTGTTTTGGGCACAGTAAACATTGGTAATGCTAAATATAGTTGGGATGGTAAATCACCGGCAACAGTATCAAGTTCAGCACTGAAGACATTTGATCTGGCACCAGTGACAATTAATTTACAGCTAACTTTGCCATTGCCGGTGTGTGGTGAGTGGCCATTAGCAAGAAGGCTATCGGCAGAACGACACAAAATACAAGTGACAGGCTGCACCACAGCCACGACTCAGACAGGCAGCCAGCGGAAGAGCTTTAGACTTTTCTATCCCGTTTCTCCATGACACATCTTTTGGCCAAGGTCTTCTTGAGTATAAATGGCTTTTGACAATAGAGACGATGCAACAAGATCACAGCTATGGTCCGTCTAGTGTCATGGAACTGCTAAATGGAGCTTGATTTCTCCCAAATTTCCTTGCCATGAGCTATAAATAGCTGGTTCAGCCTTCGGAGTAGCGTAAGCCCCAAGATCTTTTGAGCTCAGAACTGGTTTGCTGTTAATTATTCACTGAGCATCCATCAGAGCCCTGCCTAGATCTCCTGTACTTCTCGATGAGAACTCGACCATTACAGAGGTCTTCCATCATTCAGTGCTGAGGCAGCAAGTACGTTCTTCTGCTTTAAGACGGATGTCTTTAGATACTGGTGTCAAATCCCGTGCTAAGCTAGAGAAAATTAAATCTAGTCATATCCACTGCCACAAGTGGGAAAATCAGATTTGAATGCCCCACCAGAGTAAGCCCAAAGAGGTGGGAAGGGAATTTCTTGCCCCCTTAGGGAAACGTCAAGACACTGCAAGAGCCCCCTGAACATGATGTCAGGACATCTCAGTACATTGAGCCCACGTTAGCTAGAGAACAGAAGTGAATTATTTGATCCTGAGCTCACTGGTGTTAATTGGGATTATTAGGAGCAAAGAGCCAGGTGGCTCGGAAACAGCACCCGGAAGGCAAGGACAACTTACAATTGGCCTGCCGACCCAGTCATAGGCGTAGTCAAAGGTGTAGCCTTTCTTTTCAAACAGCTCTGTGAAGATGGTTCGTAAATAATCATAGTCTGGTCTCTCAAAGAAGTCCAATCGCCGAACATAACGGAGGTACGTGGCCATCTCCTCTGTTGGAAAAGGGGAAAAAAGCAGCAGCGTCAGTTCTGCTCACACGTGAGCTCTGCCACTTACAAGCCTCTCAGAGCCAACACGCGCATCAGAAATATGCTCTTCAATTAACTCCAGCGAGGCTTTCCCAGGGCAGTAGGCTCAAAGTTGGTGCTTAAAGTTGGGCTGAGGGCCAGATCACCAGTGACACGAGTTGGCCAGGCTCCGCTAAGTTCAGCTGAGCCATGCGGACTGACAGAAGCTGAGGATATCCAATGAATCTTCAACCTCAGTGACCTACTCAACAACCTTTTATTGCTAGATGAATCTCACTCTGCTTTCCAGAGCCCTCCTGCCCTGCATAAAGTCTAATAATAGTCTGCTTTTATTCTCAATCTTCTGAATGAGTTGGTATAAACCAAGGTCTGTGTTTTAGCATTGAGCATCACACTGTGAGAAAATGGTCTGGACTGCCGGTGCTACCTCTGGCTTTTCCTATAAAAGTTTTAGTAATAGTCCGTAACACAAATCAATTCCAGCATTTCTCAAGCAAAGCTCATCTGCTCCGGAGAGCTGCTGCTCCACTCAAATCTCAGTTCCACAGTTAGTTTTATTCTATACATTTGTATAAAACCAAACGCTAAAACGTGCTGTACGATAAACGCCAACTCACTGCACCTGCCAACAGGATGCTCACGTGTACGTCTGCACGCACAGACATTTAAAACGGCCTCAGCAACTTCATCTGGGAAAGCAGGAGATGTTGGCGGGCACCCTGTGGCACCTCCAAGCTCCAGCAACAACTAGGGTCTGTCTGCCCAATGTCATTACATCAATCATAGCCTTGAATTTTCAAAACAAGACTTCGAAGGGGAGGCTCCAACATTAATTTACCTGGCGCACACAGAACAGTGTTTGGTGTTAAGCTAATTAACTGCTTTCCTGCATCTGGGTCATACTTTGCACGCACAGAGAACCAAGCCCTGGTAACTCACGTCTGGCCCCTTCCCAGCTCTCCCTTGGCTCGTGCCTAAGCCAAGGCAGGACATTTAAGCAGAGCTCAGCACGAGGCGTGAGTCCGTGCACTGCAGTACGACTGATATGCCAGCACGGTTTTTGCCTTTAGCTAACAAAAAAAAAAACAAAACCAGCATTGCCTATCGATACTGAACTCTGCCTGTGGCTTGCAACATGCATGTCACATGGAGGTAAAAGAGGAAAAAAAGGAGGAGAAGAAAGGTAATCCCCTCTTCCTGCTAGTATCTCTGAAAGCTGGAGGACCAACAAGTTTCAGGCAAGCAAGGAATAGAAATAAGTTCTCTCGTCTTGCTTCAGCCCAGACCTGCAGGTGTGACCGAGCTCTGAGGAAGAAGTATTGGGGAAAAAGATGGGAACAGCCAACCTGAAACTGTTCTGCCTGGAACTGGGTGGATTTTGGATGCAAATACACCAGGGGAATCAGCATGACTTGAGTGAACAACGATCCCCTTCCAGGCTTGCTGCTCCTCACACTGGGCAAGAGCCATGTAACACAACGGCTCCTACAGGAATGGGGCTGGTCGTGGGGACCTGGGTGCTCTCCCTGGCGTCAGGATGCCCGCTTTCTGGACAAAACACCAAAACCACTCCGTGAGGGTCACAGGATGCCTGGGGAGGGCTTTAACTTCATGCTCTGCTCTCCTAGTTCCAAGGCGGCCTTTTGTTTAACTGGAGAACATGTGTAGGGCTTAGGCAGAAGCACATCTTTAATAACGCGCTCCTTAAAACTGTTGTCAGAAGGTGGAATTCAATGACAGATACATCATCCCATCTTCTAAGCTGGCCACCTACAATTTTAACACCTGTAAAACCTTCCATTTGGAAAAGAATTAACTCAGTAGATCCAACAGTCACTTGGGAGAGAGAAAATAAGAAGGCCCCCTTTTGGAAGGAAGCCAAGAAGCAACACAGGAACACGAGGAACATTGTGTAGCCTCCTTGATGAGAAGAGTCATGCTCATTTTAACCCACAGCCACAAGCTCTTAGGCCCCGCTGATTTCTAGCGGCAGCTCCAGTTGTCTGCCAGCTTGAGGAACAACGCAATGGATAAACATCATCCAAATACTTTCTGCCAGAGGAGCTCAGAACCATCACAGTTAAGAAGGTACGTCCATCTGCTCTCAAATGGTCCCATCAGGGCTTTACCTGGAAAGTTCTCACAGAGAACTTCAACCGGAGTGTTTCTCTTTGTGTCCCCAATCTTCTGATACCTCTCTTTTAAGGTGTCAGCCTGTAGCGCACAAAGACAAAACAGTTGTGGAGAAACAGTTCAACCATGTGATAAACGACATGCTGTATGGGAAGAAAAACAAGGTATTTAATACCGATTCTGGGTGGTATCAGAAGACGTAGCTGAAGTGCATCCTAAACTACAATAGTGAGAATACTGTCCTACCCTGTTGTAACTCTCACTATACATTTTACGCGCTATCGGCGAAGAATATCAGGGACACGTTCAAAACATCTTCAGTACTTGAAAGGAAGGACACTTGTTAGTATCTTACAAGGCTAGTTTCTTACCAGCCCAGTCCTGAGGACCATCTAGGGAAGCTTTCAAGGGACAGGAGAACAAAGCTGCATGTACTATGATTGCAGATCAGTATCCTGGTCCTAGGCTTAGAGCCATCGTCAACCAAGATGCCTTCATAAATAACTGTAGAAGTAGATAAATTGCGATGGCAATTTAGGTTTTACTGTGTACGATAGAATGCCACCACACAGGTAACCAGTTTACATCAGTCACGCTTCTCCCAAATCCCATGCGACTCCCATACTGCCCCTCCTTTTCACCCCCGAAGTGTCTGTCACTTAGCACGGATTAAACAGCTGGTCATCAAGAAAAATGAAACAATTTTCAGTTCGATTTCCCACCTAAATCCCTCTTGAAGCAGAGAACTCTGCTCCAGTCGGTACTCTAAGAATGGGTTTTATTGCCTCCATTTCAAAATATGCCAATTAGACCTGCCAGCAGCATAATTAGCATCCTAAGATGTTCTCTCAAGACTTTAGCACTGACAGTACAGACCAAAAGCGTAAGCTGAAGAAACCTAGAAGAGTGAAGATGCCGTATTCTAGATCAAGCTATGGAGACTATGTTTGTTCTGGAGCTAAACAAATGTAGGACTTCAAGAGCAGTCAACTAATTCTTATCAAGTTCGGCTCCGAGCTGAGGAAATTTTGTAGAATCTTCTCTAAACCTGGAATTATTTTAGGGTAATTTACAGGATTAATTTAAAGCAGATGAATTCAGCTAAGCCAGAAACAAAATATGTAATAGAATAACACACACAGAGGTGTGAACTTAAGGTCAGAGAGGCACTGATTTCTTTCACAATCACTTTAATGCTTGAAAAACCTTTTCTTTGCTTTTAGGAGTTGTCGCCAACATTTCTGGCACATGTCTGATAAGGCTAAGCTGAGACTAACTCTGCGTAGATGGTGACGAAGCAGCTTAACAAGGTCTATCACGCAAGACACTGCCACTGACCATAGCAGCACTCTGCTGAGCAGCTTGCAAAGCTAAAAGCTGGTCTCCTTTTTCCAACAGGACTAACAGGAGTTATCGTCTTCACGAATAAACCTTCTCCTAACCTGATCGAATTCGATCCCTTCGCTCCCTGCAATTCCAAAGCTGAATACAGGAGCTTAATCGTCAGGAAAGTGATGGAGAAGTGAAGATGCAACTACCAACAGCTTCAGAGCCAGCAAACGACTTACTACTAGTTAATTCAGCTGACGGATGTTAGCTGCAGTTGCTGTAACTCAATTGCTTGCAGCCCTCCATATTGTACATGACATTTCATAAACTTC
This sequence comes from Aramus guarauna, assembly GCA_013400195.1. Lineage (NCBI taxonomy): Eukaryota > Metazoa > Chordata > Aves > Gruiformes > Aramidae > Aramus > Aramus guarauna. Next base: position 26,620 of record VXBL01009369.1, read on the forward strand.
TAAGCATTGAGCGTCCAGTGTCTCTGGAGGGAAGCCAAGCTCAAATACTTCTGCCAAAACCCCATTTTTTTCGAGCCCAAGTCCATCTGCACGTCTAAAACCATCAAGCTGCTCCCGTTATAAACACGTTTTCACAGATGCAGCTGCGGGACTGTGTGCTGTAACTGGAATTTCATAAACAACCGCTCTGTTCCAGTCACACTCCAGCTCGGGGCAGCTTCACGTTACCGAAAACTGCTCCAACAGCTCCGTGGCTCTCTCACTGCCGTCCCTGTCCCAGCCACTCATCTGCCTCTGCTTAATCTTCTCTCCAGACTCGTACCAATTCGTCTAAGCTAATGGTAACTTGAAGTGGCAGGTAATGTATTTCTATCTAAAAATCTTTCCTGTAGGTAAAGCTAATGCCTTGTCGTTAGAGTTCAAGGACACAAAGGAGAGGACGGCGTTTCTGGTTGGATTTTGCAAACGTTTCCCACATCGGATGCTCGTTTGGGCAGGGACCAGACAAAGTTTCAAAGGGCAAAACCTAAAGCTCAAACCTACCTTCAATCCTTGCCAGGGCAGACTGCCTCGGAGGAAATACATAAACATATGGCCGAGGGCTTCCAAGTCGTCTCGACGACTTTGCTCTAGAACAGAAGAGATGGCAAATTATTGCTGCAGCTGCAGAAATGGATCTGAGATCTGATCAGCAGCCACACCTATTTCTGAGAGAAAGTTATCACACAGAAGTTCATTTGCTGTCTGTAGGTCAGACCTCGCGCAAAAATACCTAGAACCTGTTACAAAAACCCACAAAATACCTAAAGAAAAGAGCAGCTAGAAGGCATGAGTTAACAGAGGAACTGTAAGACATACTGCCCAGCCTTAGGTAGAATGGATAAGAGGTGGAAATATTAATCGCAGAGGAATAAAGCAGTTCCCCAGCTCTTCTCTGGACTGCCAGCACTGCCGGTGCAACTGCGATGTGGTGCTGGATTACGTTACTTCCTCTGCACTACACAGGAGCAGGCAGGGGACGCTTGCAAGCTGCAGGGAACTACCATGTCGCACAGTGCCAGCCCTTTCCCAATTCCTTCTGCAGCTCATCGCATCAGAGCAGATCAAAAATAGCTCCTCCCAGTAAGCTTTTCCTTACGAAACGCTTGCTGCTGTTGCCATGCAGATGTTATAAGTGGGCGGGAGGGGAAGGGGGCCTCAAGCCAAAGGGAAAAGCATCCTTAAAATAATCTACCAAAATGTATCAAAAAATCCCAAGGGAGGATTCAAGACAGAACAAATCTGAAGCGCAACGGCACGGGACTGCCGCTGTGCTGGGCTGCATCATGCAGACTTGGGTTCACACTGAGCTCGCAGACCAATTTGATGCAACCTCCTCTTCTCCAAATCTCCACCTGCAGGCAGATAACCTGCTCCGAAGCCGCAATCCGGAGCAGATCTAGTCACGCAGCCCACACGCCACGACAAACCGCGTGTGAGCTGTCCCTGATGCCGCATCATCTGCAAGAAGAGAGAAAGGCAGTGCTTCGCCCAGCGTGACTCTCCTTCAAAAGCAGCAGCAAATTTAACCCTCAAACGATGCCAAGGATGAGAACACTCAGCAGAAGGAAATTGAGATGACAGTTCCTCCAGGTTAACCTAATACAGCTGTAGGAAGGAAAGAAAAGAGGATGTTCTGGGTAATTCGGTGCGACGATGCAGATGAACTTCTTGGGAAGATGATTGAGCACGCTCGTCTTTCAGAAAAATTGCAGTCAGACTCCTTCACTTTGCTCCGTCCTGAAACGTGAAGGAACCGACTGCGCCAGGGCTGGCCTCACCAGCAAAGCATCAGCCCCACGAAACCCTTCTGGGCAGAGACAGGCCCCCGCACAGCTGGTAGCCAGCCTTTCCCTCCTCAAATACCCCCGCCCAGAACCACCTCTTCCCCCACGGGAGCTGCAAAACCTGCAGGGAAAAGGGTCCTAAAGGCGGCACGTGGTTCACTTCAAACGCAAGCGGATCTTCTTGCCACATCCACCCACAGAGCGCATCCTCGGCACCAGCAGTTCCCGAGCCTGCTCCCTCTGCGGCTTCTCGTCCCTTCCTCCCTTCCTGACTCTTCACCAGCTTTTCCAAAATTAAAAAGTTGGGCTCAGCGTTCCTCACTCCCCAAAAAGAGCGAGTTCTCCAAGAGACGCAAAAGGCAGCAACGCCTCGATCTCATAGCTGGGAGGCTACTCAAAGAATATTCCATTATCTTACCGCTCATACGAGTTTAAGTGAATATAAACATTTAATAAGGCTTTTTGCCTTTCAGCCACAGAAATGTAATCTTCTGGTATGAAAGAAGGCAGTGAGGAGAGGAGATGAAAGGCAAGTTTAAAATTAGTTAAATCATTAATTTTCTCCAACCAATTATTAGGTCGGGGAACATCCAACTCTAACACCTGAAACTGGAAGCACAGAAGTACAGTACAGAGCTGTGCTATAAAAATCTATTTGGTCATTATTTAATGCGGCAATTACTACCCGCCTACTTGCCTTTTAACAGTGCAAGGTTGCTACCAGTTATTTAGTTCCTAATAAAAACTATAATTACAAGGCTTCCAATATTTCAGCTGTCTCAGTTCCTCAAAAGGGGTGGGGGGGGGAAGGAAAGAAAAGCCTCACAACTGTAAACAGCATCATGGCATCGAGAGGTTTACAAACAGCTCGAAGGGTACGAGAGAGCGGTAAAGCCAAGCTATCATCGGAGGTCTACACGGCTCGGCACGGCAAGCTCCCACCAACCACACAGACCTTTGCCAAGATGAGTGTTGATGGACATGTATCTCGCCGTTCCAGTTAAGCTCTTGTGTTCCCTGTAAGGTATGTGTTTTTTGGTTTCCGGGTCAATGTACTCCTTCGCCAATCCAAAGTCTATGATGTGAATGACGTGCTCTTTCTTATTGCCTTGCCGGCCAATAAGGAAGTTTTCTGGCTTGACATCTCGGTAGATGAGGTTCTTCGAATGCACGTACTCCATTCGAGATATCTGCAAAACGACGAGGCAAAAGTTATTTGCGAGGAAACCAGCTACCACGCTTTCCCGGCTAACGGAGCAGGAAGATTTTGTCAGCCCATCTCCAAACCTCTGCTCGGTGCTATCTCAGATCTCAGCTACTCTACGAGAAACCCAACAACAGATGGAGAGAACTGAGGCAGAAGTTACGATCGGAGCCGGGTCGCGTCCTCCGATGCCGAGCTGGAAGAGGAATTTGTCATTCCCTCCTTTCTCCAGCTACTGTGCTCCCTGACTTTATTCCCGCAGAAACTGCAAAGGCTGTTTCTGAAACGTTACCGCTGGGACACAGCTCTTGGAAGGATTCCACGGGGAATTGCGGCAGCCTTTTTGTATTGATTTTAAACATACTAAACCGGTTACCAAGAGCTCTTCCCTTGCCCACAGCCTTCCCTTGTTGCTCTGTGTCTCACCACCTTCCTCCCTCAACCCATATGTTGTCTTAGACATGCCAGATTCTTCACGGAGGGGGATTTTTGGGCAGGCAGAAGCCTTACGATCCTCAACGCTGACTAAAAATAATAATTAATCTCATCGGTTGTCAACTAGAAATAGCTGGAACGTTTTTCAGCTTTTGACTAACTCTGCTCTGGCGGTATGACCAAGAAGGGAAGGTGAAGGAGCCACTGCCAAGGCAATGAAGGGCCATTTCTTCTTTCTAACAACGCACCTTATTCAGATGCTCATCGTTAATATTGCTTTTGAAACTAAACATACTGCAGGTGAAGTTCGAATAGGTCGCCGAGCAGTTCTCCTTTGAGTTCCTGACTTATTAGATGATTCCAATTGGAAGTAATTCACAACTTCATTTATTACCTTTTAATTATTATTTTTTTTTTAAATAGGTTTTAAATGAAAACACATGAATTCCCACCTATGGCTGTCTTGGTCCATGAGTGCCCTGCATGCACGGTGGCTTTTTTTAAAGCAAGATGCTTCTTTGGAAAGGCCAGTTGAATCTTCTCATCTGCACGCAGGCTTGCGACACTACAAAACCATCGCAAAGCTCTCACAAACTCCAACTTTTGCACTAACGAGCGTCAGTCCGCAGAGGTCACTGCTGCACCGTTGCGGTGGACCTCACGGCGCAACGACATCAGATTTGGGGAACATCTAAGGTGAGAACCACCGGCTGGTCACCCTCCAGGGAGCTCCCTGTGGGGAGTCACTGGTTCCCCAGCGGTTCTGCACTGGGTCGATACTGGCAGGACAGCTCCTTATCTCCCACGTGGGGCAGGCTGGAGCGTATGCCACCGAGCCAGCTGATCCCCCAGCTGATACTATTTTTAAGGAAAATCTGCTGTATTTCCACCAGTTGGAAAGAAGTAACAGGCAGGAGGGGGCAGCACTCCTTATAAAATAAAAAATGGTGTAAAGGGAGGGCAGCAGACAGGAAAAAATTGACTGCAAGTGATTCAGTCTTAAAAAAAATAGGACTTGCTCAATGGCTCTTCAAAGAAAGCAACAGCACGTGTTGCCGTTCCCCTCCCCTCTAAGTAGTGATTTATTTCAATGCGCTGAGAAAATGGGTTTCACGGCTAACAGCCATTATTTCTAATCAATTATAGGATGATGCAGAACAGAGCAGATGCTCTGCACTTCAGCCATTCTTCACGCTTTGAATCACCTACAGGACACAGCAGCAGGTTGGAAGACAAAAAGGTATGTCAGGAGGCAATTCAAATTAAGATGCAACCCTTAAAACTGGAACAAAGCGTTTCCTCGCCTCTCCATACGTAAGAAGCTTTCAAACAGAGCCTGACTGGCTCATTTGATTTGTCTCTGCTACCAGAGAAGCTCAGCTGTTGAAATGGCCAACAGCAATTACACAACCCGAAAAAAAAAGCGTCATTTTTTTGTTCCTTAAAACCTCACAGCAAGTCGCATTGGCCGGGACGACAGCCTGGACAGTTGAGATGTCAGATGAACCGATACGCTCCAGCAGCACTTAGCGATACTTATCTACCTGCCTTTTTTGTTTCCACCCCACACACACAGATGCTGTTGGGTCTTTCATATTCCCTTTTTTTTTTTTTTTCACTTCCACCTGCCTGGATGCTTCATGATGTGCTGCCGGAGAGCTGCGCACAGCCAACGACAGCTGAAAGACGCTCTCCAAGTCAGGAAGATGTTTCCCGGAGCAGCCTCCATACTTTATTCACCCTGACGAGACCCTCACCCTACTTGTGGCTGCTAGTGATGGGGACCCGGTGACTACCCGGGCTGCAGTGCCCTTCCAGGCTTGCTGCCCAAGAAGAAACGAGCAGCGCTGGTGCAGCGTGACCGTGGCCTGACTCAACCCCATCACAGAGCTGAAGAGGAGAAGTGGAGTTCCCACTCCAGAAATGTGCTGGATTCAGAGAAACGGTGCCCACTCCTTTGTGTTTGAACTCTAGGCTTTAATGTCCGTGCGTTGATTCTTCTACGGACAGAGAAATCACTGCAAGGGGTTGGGACCAACTGTTGGAATTGCTTTTACACTGGAAAACGTGACTGCGAAGCGGTGTTAACATCTGCTCTGTTAGTTTAACTGTGATAAGAACTGACGAGAGCGTTTTATCACAGGGCACAGGAACACTAAAGGTGGATGGGAGACTCTGCTTGCAAATTAAACAGGATTTCCATGGCCGTGGCTGGCCAAGTCCATCTTCAAGTCCACAAATCTCCATTTCAGAAGTCGGAGAAACCCCTGGGAGGGAGAGCATCCCCTGGCACACAGCAGGACCCCTGTGCTGCGGCCGAGAAATTAGAGGATATTTGTGACATTTGATCAATGCCAAAGAAACCCATGCTTTTATTTTCCTTTCTGCTGTCAAGGAAGCAAGTGTAACAAACTCTCTTTCTCCAAAACGGTAACTCTTACGGATCTGATCTTGATGGCAATCCCGTATCTAGGCCCTCCTGATAATTCTGAGCCCTTGTTCCACACATCACCTGCTTGAATATAGATCAGATCAGCAGAGATTACAAATTCCTCCTGTTTAAAAGCTGTTTTGGTGCCAAGTCAAAACACTTTTCACCGTGACTTGGTCCACTTCGCAGCCAGAAGTCTGACACGACGGGCCTTGTCTTTGAAGGGTGAAAATAACTTTTACTCCTGACAAAACTGAGCTGTCAATCAGCATCGCACATGTTGGACCTGGCTAAGAGTGAAAAAATTGAAGCCAGAATAAAAAGCATTCTCCTCTGGCTCAAACACTGAGTCAGTTCTGCAAAGCCCAGAGATGACTTCTGACTTATGGGCGTTAGGGACTGACATTAGCGAACACGTTTTTAATTGCCAAGCTTTGCTTCGTTCAGGAATGTCAGCCACTTGATCTGTTCAGCTGCACGGGGAGGATGGAGGAAGCAGTTGCAGTTTGATGCTCTTAGCAGAGCAACGTGAAGCATCCGAGATGAACAAGTTACAGGAGTAACAGAGCTGGAAAACTCCCCCTGGGGAAGGAAAACAGAGGAAAAAACCCAGAGGGAAAAACCCCTCCAATGCAGGTTTTCACCGAGAAGTATGAAAAAGTGCACTCGAGTAAGAGCGCTTCCGATTCAACCCAAGCTGTGTTTGAGAAGCTGCTGTCACAGCTCTGAACGCAACGCACGCTTACCAGAAGAACATGCAAGCCTGGTGACAAACCTGAGGGCTGCGTGGCTCATCCCCCTGCCGAGGCAGACCTTCCTACTGTGTCACCTCATCTGAAAAGACTCCAAAATGGGTTCTTGTTCTTCCTTGAAGACTCATTATCGTCCAGTCTCTATCTCCCTCAGCCAGGAGAGTCTTCTTGATGTAAAACCATGGTTAAATTCTCCCATAATCACAAGTGACGCTCCTTAAAACAATGATGATATATTTGTTTCTCCTAGAAGACTTCTCTTTCTCCTAACATCTGTAGAGTCAGAGTCCAACCAGTCCTGAGAAGCTGCTACCTGTCAAGCTAAGTAAGACCAGCCAAGCACATATGCTTACTAAAAACCATCTTTCAGGGATGCCTCCGGTTAAAAATTGACCAACAGACACAGAAAAAAGGAGATGAGTGCCACCACACTGCATCCAGAGTTCCTGCCTGCTTTTAGCACACAACGCACGTGGTGACGTGTCGGAGATGCGCTGCCGTAGCGGTCAGGCTTGAGGGGGAGAAGGCAGCTCAACGGGACCTTGAAAGCAGCAGCTGGGTGCTGTTGGGCCGATCCTGCAGCAAGCAGGGGGAAGGAACCACACAAACAGCAGAGAAGAGACCGGATGCTCCTAAAGACACAGGGATCACCTCCATGCCAAGTGAGAGCAGAAGGATCGAGGGGAGAAAGGGGTGGACACTTAACAGCCCAGCTCAGGGCACCCTGGCCGCTGGCGTTGCTGCTCCAACAAAGATGTCCGTGGCAGACGTTTCCTTCCTCCTCCTCCGGAGAGGATCAAGCCCAAGGCGGGAGAGGCAACGCAAAGGTGACTCCCAGCATCGGGGTCATCTCCCAGGAGCTGCCCGAGCTCCATGCTGCAGAGGGGCCTCCCAGACAGGTAGTGCTGCTTTACCTTTGGGTGATCTTCCTGGGCTTAAAAAAAAATAAATACAATTTGATGACAGTTTGGTGAGAACCAAACCAAAGAAGCAGTTTTCTGCAACGTGTTTTGTCCCTCACTCCCTACATCTGGGCAGGGTGCTCTTCTCTGCTGTCTGGGTGGTACCGGGCCATTCACATTTTTGGAAGTGTCGCTGGATATTAGGCTTCGTTAAGAGGTGTGTCGAGCATCAGAGGAGAGAAACACTGTTTGTGCAATGCACTGGATTCTGGCAGTGAAAACTTATGTCTCCTCACACCTGTGGTTAGAATTACAGCAGCTTAAGCAGGCTTGGCTGGTCAAAAGCAAGAGCAAAATGTAAATTATGACTTAGTGTAGGAACTAAGATAAATTCAAGACAATTTCCTCCAAAGCCTCGTGGCTGGAGCAAAGGGTTTTCATTCCAGTCAAGCAGTAAGCGCCCACCCCTTCAGAAAACACGTCTGAGGGACAAGTGAGTCCTTCTCCCAGGAAACCTCCCAGGGAAGGAGATGGGGCACACCTGAAGATTCTAAATCTGTCTCCTTAAATGCTCCAAGCTGGTAACTCACGTAATCTTCCTGAGAAGATTGGAAAGGTCCAAAACCATCTCCCTGTGGAAAAAGGAGCTGCTCCTTTTGGAGAACATCAACTCCTCCACTTGCGACTGCTTTCGGTATCACCCTAAACATCTGTTTTTCAAAGTGGTACCGGTGTCTAGATGAGGCTGGTTGAGGTCACAAGATCAGGAGACGATGACCATCCAAGCACAGAGCTAATCGGCAACCCTAGGGCTTGGCAACAGGCGGACAAACTTCTTTTCCCCAGCAGTCACACGGGAACAAATTTATATCTTTACATTTTACATCTTTACAACCAAAAGGTCACACAAGCGATATCCAAGGCTTTGCCATCTGTTGCCACTTGATCTAATCAAAACCAATACTATAAACCGGTTTTCCACTGATGAAGGAACGCTCAAGGCCAACAACACTAGACGACTCAGCCGTAAGAGGACAACTTCATGAACTCAATACCAGGCAGGCGCTGCTCAAACTTCAGCAGCTGTGACCTCAGTTTTCCATCTGAGATTCTGCTGTAGCAATCTTCAGTTTATTTAGAAAGGATTGTGTTCCTCACTCCCTTACCGTCTTCTCTTCCCTTCAACTCTTCTGTCTGCAGATCTGTTAACGGCACTATTCAGTCCCACCTCTGCTGGGCCACTTGGGCATCTGCAGGCCACAGGTTGAAAACCAGAAAGCCAAACTAAAAAGATAACTGACCGGCCCTACCGACTTGTGGAAGTTCACTCACCGCGTTTAGGGGTTCTGCGATGCTGCTTGTACATCTATCATACCCATTGGCCAGTTTTGACCAAATTTGACCACGGCAGAGACCTTGAATGCTGGTAGTTTGGCTCAGGAGAGCTCAGCTCCCATCGTTCTGAGAGATTTCAGTCTACGAGCGGCCCGGTAGCACCAAACCAGTAAAACTGGTAGGAGCGTGGGAGGGTGCTGTGCTCCCTGTGTCCTGGGGAGCGGGTAGGAAATGAGATGTTCTGGGGGATGTCCAAACAGAGGGAGGGAACTGGGGTAGGTAGATACTGGGGCAGGGGCGTGTAGGGGACACAGGACGCAAGTCCACAGGAATCCAGTTTCACTGGTTCTGCTATGCAAGGAGCAAGTTTGCTCATAAGCATAATTTGACCTTCCCTTCACAAGCAGGAGTTTTTCTCAAACCTGAGAAACCTTCTTTGATAAGAAAGATGGAGACAGACTTTTTCTACCAAGGTCTGTAGGGACAGGCCAAGGGGTAATGTTCTTAAACTGAAGGAGGGTAGGTTTAGATTGGAGGTAAGGAAGAAATTCTTCCCTGTGAGGGTGCTGAGGCCCTGGCCCAGGGTGCCCAGAGAAGCTGTGGCTGCCCCTGGCTCCCTGGCAGTGTTCAAGGCCAGGTTGGATGGGGCTTTGGGCAACCTGGGCTAGTGGAGGGTGTCCCTGGCCATGGCAGGGGGATTGGAACTAGGTCTCTGAAAGTCCCTTCCAACCCAAACTATTCTGTGATTCTACAAGGGAAGGAGATTCTCTCTCCAACCAACAGACACCCCTGAACCTCACACTGTACCAACCCCATCCTCCAGCTAGCCCAGAACGGACACAAACACCAGTCGGCATCGTGGAGGCTGCCGGGCAGAACCCTGCCCGCTCTTACTCACCAGCTGGATGGCTATCATTAATACCGTCTTCAAAGTGAACGTCCTATCACAGAGGTCAAATAAATCTTCCAAGCTAGGACCAAGCAGCTCCAGTACCATGGCGTTGTACTTTCCACACGGTCCAAAGTAATACACCTGGGGAAGCCCTTCAGCTGGAAAAATATGAAAAGAATTGAAATCAGTCAACGGGACAACGTTAATACCCTTCCTCCTGGGTGTCAATCTTTCGCTGGGCAGAGCCTTTATTTTTACTTCTCGAGTGTCCTTTCTGTGTGATCTTCCCAGCAAGCAAATAAGTTTCAGCACGCACCGTGAATGAACCGAAGGCCAAATCAGCGCAGGCTTTGCTCAGCTACACCCTTGAACAGACAAATGGATTTCAAAGCAACAACGCGACCACATGAAAGCGTCTAGCTTTGGCAGCTTAAACGCTTGGACTTATGGAACAAGACACGGAGTTCCTTACGTTGCACTAAACACCAGGCAGGGTACAACCTCAAATGTGGGCTGGCACTCGTCTGGGCAGTTAGGAAGATGATAGCCCTTGCAGAAAATGAGGGGCTAGCATCCAAAAAAAGGGCTGCTTTTTCAACCGAGATAATACGTAGCTGTTGTTTTTCAGCACAACCTTACACAAAGCTTACTCTTACTACGCTCATAAGAAAGGGGAAAAAAAAATAAAATTAAAAAAGAGCAAAGATTTAAATTTTGAACCATCACCATGTAAAAATAAGCAACCATAGTCATTAAGCATATGTGCAAACCGTTTTGCTAAGTCGCACAGCAAACTCGACACCCAACTGGTAGGAGTCGGAGCCGACCCTTCCCACCTAACAGCTCACCAACGGATTTCTCAGCAAGAGCGTGCAATATTTATACTCGGCTGACAGTGCCTTTTTGCATGGATTAGCTTTCTGAAAGGCACCGGAAACAGGGAAAAAAAAACAAAAACCAACCCAGCCTTGGTGTCTGAACTGAGCTGCACAGCACTCCTTGAATTACCTTTTAGTCAAAAAGAAAAATCAGACCGGCCCATACAGGGAGGAATTCAGGGCAGGGCTTACTGCAAATTTTTCTAATCAGCATCTAGCACAGGCGCTCAGCATCCCGGCATCAGCATCAAGCTGCGTAACACTTTTTTTTTTTAAAAAAATAATGTATTTCCAGCCTACGTCTCGCAGTTCCAAAACACAATAGAAGGGTTTCTGTTTTGAAACACGGGGTTTTGTCCTATGCCAAAACAACGTTTTTGCCTGCATACACCAAGATACGACGTCCTGCTATTCAGTGTAAAGGCTCAGCATGGGGAGCACTACAACGTACGCAGCCTTTTTCCACAAAGTTGCACAGAAGTCCGTAAATTATACAGCATGGGACCTGAAAGCATAGTGATTATAAGTTTTATGGCACGTTTTAAGTAAATGCACGCACCCCCCTCTATTTACAGAAAAGATCAATATTAAAAATAGCAAAAAAACTTCACTAATTATCAGGCACCAGAATTAAATTGCTTGCGTAACTGCATGGTTTTGTATAGGCTCCGTGGCGTGCTCAGGCAGCCTAGCCCAGCACAGGTCAAGGCGGAAGACCAGGGAAACACTAAGGCTGGAGTGTGCGAGCAACGTAATAACTTTATGTCCTAGTACAGATTTAGGAAAGCCTCGTTAATCTGCCCAACGGCACTCCTCAACTTGCCAACAATACAATAAACGCGGCGCTGAGATTACTAAAGCTTCAATATTACGGCACTTACGCTCCCGTGTATTACTCAAAAAGAACAAAACGCAGCTTGACAAAGATTACCGGAGGATGGTTTTAATCTCGTTAACTCACCTGCTTGGGGAATCATATTAGGTATCAGTCATCAGGATGCATTAATGAGACATTACAGAGTATTGCAGGAATTCCCAGTCTAACTGGAGTTTTACGCCTTACGTAAAACGTTTAGCCAACCTGGTCTTGGCAAGCAACTGCTCCTAACAGAGCTCCATGTTTTAGGAAGCGTTAACAGCAATTAAGTCCTCTAAGAAAACAGGATGGTTTGATGTCGAAGCAATTCGGAAAACCGAACAAGGATGGGATGTGACCCAGGTAGCTCCAAAACATTTTGAAATATCCCCAAACCAACACGAATGGTAATTTAACGGGCTTGAATAATTGCAGTATCTCTTGAAGTAACTCATGGTGAGCTGCTGACGTGATCTCTAATACCAAGATCATCATCTCTACTTTTAAAAGATTAATAGAAGAGAACAACAGAATATTCTACGGAAAGCTTAAAACTGAGACCATTATAAACTCTAGATACAGTGAGTACTTCTACCATAATTTCTACATCAGGATAACAATCTTGAAAAGTGCAAATCAGAAAGGAAACCACTTGGATTAGGAGTGTGCTAATTAAGGCATACGGGAGAATAAAATTGCAGAAAGGCTCGTAAGGAAGGCAAAGAATCCCTTTCCCAGAGCAAGGGGAAAGGAATAAATTTACAGCCTTCCTTGGTAAAGAGAGAGCACTGCAATTAAAATTAAATTCCTGCTGGACGTAAGAACCAGGAAGAGAAATTGCAGCAAGACTCAAAAGATGGGCATTTCACGTTGGAAAGGAAGCGACGCAACTATTTAGCGCTCTTTGGGGTCCTAACCCCTTGAGTTAGCTTTACCCCCTCAAAGCCTTACGAGCCAAGAGTAATCCCATGGGCTTTAAACCTCACCAAGGCTTTGCTCTAGGTAGCAGCTCCCGCAAGGTGAAGCTGTAGCAAAGAACATTTAAAAAAAACAACCAACCATCCTAAGTGCCAGCCTACAGAAGACATTATTAGTTTCAGGCGTATTTTTAGGGTTCGATTTTTCTCTGAGGGTTTTCGGCAGCAATGCTGCCAGCTCTGCAGTCAAGAGCTTATACCTCTTGGCTTTGCTAGAATAAAAATGCCGTAACATACATCTCATTTGCAGACCCAGGCTGCATCACTCGCACATCCTAGACCCTTCGGAGCCTCTCAGCCCAAGCCGGGGCTCCTCGGCTCCATGCTGGTTACTGAAATAAGGTTATGAGGGACACAGGGTAACGCACCCTCAGCCCACTCAAACACAAGTCAACGTTTAGCATCATTTTAGGAAGGAGAAGCTCAAAAGAGAAGTTGTAAGCTTGATGCAAATGTTAAGGCTTGATGCCTGCAGGATCCAAGCAGGCAGATTGAGGCTACATGATTTCAGGGTGCTTCTCTGCAAACTTGAGATACAGTAAAAAGGGGCAGCCTAAGAAAAACTGCACAAAATTTTATTTGATCACAGCCCATCTGCATAATTCAGGATGTAGCTTGGCTCTATTTCAGCAACAAGCAACGTGTCCTGGTCCCACCGAGTCCATTGCCATGGTGAACCACAGGAACTCCGCAAATATCACCCGCAGATCCGTAAATACTTAAGAAGGACGTTGCCAACAAAAGAGATTGGTTGAGGAAAAAACCATCTTTTGTCTGGGCAGTCGAACTTGAGGTTTTTAATGGCGAGCAATTGTGTCAGCAGAGGACTGAAAAGGTCAAACAAAGCCAGGGCGCTGTGAAGCAATCTGTCCTAGTCGAGCACTTCTGGATTCAAAGAGTGCAGGATGAAAAGCCACGGGAGGAGCAGAGGACTCCTCTTGAGGATTCAGAAGTACAACTCAACACTTGAAATACAAACCGTGATCAGTTGTACGCAATTAACGTAGGAAATAACATCTAAACAAGGAACTGCTCCGTGGCATTAAAAAAGAACAACGCGTTAAGGGAAGAAAAACAACGCGTGACACAATACAGGTTGTCCTTTGGAGAAAAAAGAGCTTATTACAGTGGAGGCTGCTGCCAGCAGAAATCATCTGAATTTGCTTAACGGCTTCAGTCTTGCTGCTGAGTGATTTGGCTTGACTGTACGTAAAAGCCCCGCTCCACCCTTTGCTCTCGTGGAAAGTTTATCACCCCAATAAACACAGACTGATCACTGCACTGGAATCCACAGGCAAATTCTGCTATTTCAGCAGCAGGGTATCTTGGAAAAAATTCAAGCTGAGCTCAGCAAAACCCTAGCATAGCATTTCAGAGATTAAAGCGTCGTGGCTGGAACGAGAGGAAACACAGACGGCAAGGCTGAGAACTCGGACTTTGCTTGCACTGCACTCCTGGGCAGCTACACGACTCCGGCCTCGGAGATGATAAAACTCTTAACTGCTCCTGCGGGCTGCCACCGAAAGGGACCATCCCGTCCTTGCTTGTCCCACCGCCCTTTCCCCGCGCTCACACGGATGGGGAATAAGTCGGATCAACCCCAAAATAAAGTTTGGCGTTTGCTGGAGCTTGAACGCAAGGACGGGAGCGGTAACAAACGGCAGGACCAAACGCTCTTGGAGAGGGCTTCGGTTGAGCTGGATTAACACCAGGGAACTACATCGTTCAGCAAATTTCCATCGCAAGATCAAGCACCCTGGATCGATTCAAGTTGTGCTGTCTTGCTGCCACATGCTTTACAGCACGACTAACGGCCCTAATAACTCGTCAGACATCCAGCACACTCCAACAAGCCGCGTTAGTCCAGGCATGAGATGTACAAGTCATACAGACAGTCCAAAGCCATTTCCAGGACCAGTTGTGAAATGGCGACTGGCGGAGACGCCAATCAAAGGTTATGCCCAAGGGAAATCTGATTTTGCAGCATCCGCCCCACATGGAAGGCACGGAAAGCGGAAACCATCTGCTGTGGCAGAGACTACGTACCGATGCCCTGTATATGAGCATCAGGAGAGGCTATGAATAAACCTTGTGCAACGGCGAGCAGCCCAAAATACACCCAAGGAGAGACGAGGCAGCAAGTGCAGGAAGCGAAATACAGCACCTACATCAGTGGAGCCACAAAAGCCAAGTCCCTGCACATCAAATCGCCAGGAGGCAACCGCAACTTGTGAAAAGTGAACGATACCGGTAGCTTCTGAATCACCAATTATTTTTTTTTTTGCTCCCACGGGACATTGGTTTCCACTGCCTATAGACGTGGTGAGGCCAAATAAAGAGAAGCTGACGTCTTCAAGTTCAAGAAGAAGAGTTACAGAAGAATTCCATAACCTCTCTTCATGCAGGCTTCAAAGTCAAGCTCTACTGCAGAGGGGAGACACTCCTGAGGAACCCCAAGTTCGATACCCAAAGGCAGAGGGAGGCGGAAGCAATCCAACGTCAAACGAACGGCTGATGCTCGATGCCAAAACCACACTCTAGGTGAGCAGCAAGAACTATCCTTCATAGAAATGGATGCGGGGACACGACAGCAGCATTAGCGCACAAAAAGTTCTGCGCGATTTTAAAGCGGCACTGATGAATGGGACGTAGATTGTCACAAAATTCTCATTCAGAGCAGAAAGTTTATTTTTACAAATCACAGAACACAAAATTACACGATAAACAGCATAAATAGCAACTGTGCAAGAGCTGAACGTCTATAGCTAAAATTAAACATGTTCCAAACAAATTAAACAAATTGCTTTAGAGTAGTCAACCCATTTAAGCTGATTACGCTAATGAGGATCTACCCTTCTCTTAATTTTCAAATCGGAAGAAAATTCTGGCTGAAAATGAAGCTTTGCTATGGGCATCGACTGGGTCAAGATCTCATCTTTCAACCTCTTAAAACGCACCCCGTGACAGTGGATTTAAATCTACCCAAATACGTTGGTGAATGGGTTACGTCTATGAGGTGGAATTACAAAGTCTCCTTCTAAGCTGCAGGTTTCTGAATAATCTGCTTCAAAAATAGAAAGAGGGGAGAAAAGTGAAGATAGGTTTGTTCCCTGGAATAAAGTTAGCCGAAAGATCTTGCAAATATTCGATTGCATACGTTTCAGAGATGTCTTATTTCAAAACAGGACTGCAAAAGCTTTGTAAGTACTGCCCTTCACCTTCAACTGTAAGTGGAGGATTTTGGAGAAGGACAGAGGTTTTGGGTGATTTTTTTCTCTCGTCTGTTATAAGAAAACACCCAGCAGTTGAGATGCAAAGGAAAACGAGCGGAAAATGTAATTTCTGACTCACACTAACTCACTGGCAGCTGCGTTGCGGGTAGAGAAGGGGGTGATGGCACATGGTCTGCCACAATCTCGCCAATCGCTCCAAGACTTTACAAGTCTCGAACTAGCCTCAGATTAGGGAAACAACCTAAAAATAAGTAAGCTGCTCCAACACAGAGACACACAAAAACACCAACGGAGAGCAGCGCTGTGACTCGGGGGCGACTGCAGTCGGAGATGGCAGGCGCTGCGGGCAGGTCCCTTCCCACCACTGATGATCACGGAGATGATCGACCTGTTTGGCAATCACGAGTGTTTTCAGCCTGGCTTATGACTCTAAAGCTCCTGGATAATTTCCTTGCTCTCCTGAGAGCTTTTGGTACTCTGGTTTGAGAACTTTTTAGTTCTCTCTTGCTTAGCTGAACAGGGTGAAGAGCAACTCAACGGGTCCAGAGCATCTGTCAGCATCCCAGCGCCTCCTCCCTAATTCCCCGCCACGCTGCCTGGGACGCAGCTGGCTCAGCGCCGGCTTTGGCTCCTCTGGGAGAAGGGGCACTCAGCAGAGCATCACTTAGCAAAAACCAGTCCCAGCTGCTCCTCTCCTTTGCCCAAAGCCCAGCAAGGAAAGCAGCAGAGAGGGCTGCCACAGCAGCCGCTGCCTCAAACCTCGACGATGACCGACGAGGGCTTTCTCTCCTCCCAGCCCCATTTATTCCAGGTATTTTCTCCACAACTGCTCACCCTGTTCCAGATGGCATCTCAGCAGCCCTTTTACGGCGTCATTATGAGCTCCTCTTATTCACGCTCCCCCCGAACATCCTCCTGCTCTGTTTGCTCCAACTGCTGCCAGACACTCGGCTCTCTGCTGCCAGCTTTTCACAACATCTTTTTCCTGCTTCGCTTGGGCAATGAATCATCTCCCTTCTAGCAAATGCTAAACGCTCCAGCGTTGCTGCCCGCCAGGAGTAGCTGCGGCAGGACTTTCCGCTTAAGCCCGTCAGCGGGCGAGAAGGGCGCAGAGCCGCTGCCGAGAGGGAGGAGAGGCAGAGCAAGGAGCTTCCCTTGCCCTTGGATGTGGAAAAGGCGCTCTCGGAACCCGAGAGGTATTTGGAAATAAAGCACGGGAGAACATCACAAGTTGGATCGGTACCTTCTCCCCGATGACCGACGAGAAGGCCGAGTGTTTTACGGGAAGAGATGAAGCTCGGCGCACCACGGTACAATAGTTGCGTACAAGCCATGAGTAGACAGAGCTACGTTTATCTCCCAACGAGTTTGCAAGTAAAGCATGGCTTCCACACAGACTCCAAGACTCCGGCCGGCTTCACTCCAGAAACCCAATGTATTTTGCGCATCTTCTCAGGATATGCAGGATGTGTCGAATCCCTGCTGTGTTTGGAGTAGCTCGTTAGTATTTGAATCTACCCAAAAAAAAAAAAAAAAAAAGGTACGGGAAAAGGAACAGAAGAAAAACAGACATGGGAAGGACAGAAGGAAGAACATATTTGTTCTTGCTGCTGGTAAAAATCCAACTGATGTGATTTTTCCTTCAGTTGCAGAAAAACAATTTTCACGATCGTTGTGTTATTAAAACGAGGTGGCATTTCAATTTTCCTTGAGTTGTTCAAGCTGGTTTCCTGATATCACAGCTAGATTCTATTAAACAACTCCTCACATACACAAAGAAAGAAGCTGTTTCAGAGAGGGTACCACGAGGACGTCCACATTTGTATTCATAAGAATCAAAAAAAGATTGGGAGGAGAATCAGCCCTAGCTGGAAAGGCTAAGCTGCAGGAAGACTTTCAAAATCTGGGAAATTTTTAGAAGAGTTCTTTTAACCCACCCCAAGAAGTTCCAGATAATCCTTAATTATCTACCTTTTCTCATGCACCGGTGATACAGGGATGGGGTAAAAGAAAATATCAGGTTTCATGTAATTATTCCTGCTTTGCTTTCTGGGTTTATTAGTGCACTCAGCAGAGCCCGTGTTTTTGCTGAAAGGCGGGAGAAGTGGTGGTTAACCCTCAACTTCCTGAGGGTTAAGGAAAGGGTTACAGCAACCTACTGCAGGCAATGGGATTTACCCAAAAAGCTCTCGTGTGATTAAAAGACAGCCACATCGCAAACCAGCTCCCCAAGCTGCTTTTCTAACTCCAAAGCACGGCTTCACGGTTTGAAGGCGTACGTCGCACCAGGCATCGGCTCCACGCTGTCCCACCAGCCAGGCGCTATCGGCAGCCGGGATCGTGGCTCCTGCGTGATGGGTCTGGCAAGAAAGACGTGGCCTCTTGCTACGTTGCAGGTCACCGCGCCGGGGGAGTTTTGCCGGTCGGTGCAAAGCCAGATCACGTCTGCGATGGCCAACTCGGTTCTGCTGGTTAACACCAAAAAGAAATTGTTTCCCGTTCAGTTTTACTGGGCTCTGCGGTTCTTGCGTTGGGTCAGCTCTACTTGCCGAAAGGAATTAAGTTGCAGGTTTGGGCTTCTTCATCTTAACAAGGTAACAGAGATGTTGAGATGAGTAAGGGTATGCGCTGTGATTGCATTGGTTTTCCCTTGAGAACAAGTTACGCATATTAATTACATTACAGGTATAACCTACAGGATGCTTAAAACCAACAACAGAACTTCTTGGTGGGAAGAGAGTGCTCAGCAGCACACAAATTTAACTCCAGAAGCAGTGCCAAGGAAGAAACTACTTCTTGGCAGCTGAAAAATGCTAAGAAAGCAGCAATAATAAAAGACTTCTGCTGAATTGCTCCTCTGCTGTCCAGAGAAACTTTTTGATTTGATCACACCGCGTCCCCGGTGGCCCTTCATCATCAGCTCATCTCCACTGGAGACTGTCGGCTGGAGGCAGAGCTTTTACCGGCTCCCCGCTTCCTCCCCATCCACATGCCAAAAATCTATAGCGTGAGTTAAGTTGGTACTTCAAGCTTACGGCGTGCTGGCCAGCTGCAAAATAAGGTGAAACAGCCGCGATGATAACGCAGAGGGAATTTGACAGCTTGAATTACAGCTCAGCTGCAACCAACGTCTCTGCGCGGTGACCAGGAGTTCCAGCCAGGACAGCGCGGCAACTTAAGGCAAAACTGGCACGTACAGGCGGTATTGGTCACCGATCCAACAGCATTTGGGTTTTGGATGACAAATCAGACTGGTCCAATGGTATCAGACATGGTAGTTTTTGAGAGGAAAAAGGGATTTTTCAGATTAGTAGGAAAGTGTTTCCCTACGTGGTCCTTCTAGCCTGATGGAAAGCCTCCCACTCCCTTATCACAGGAGAACCTCCTGCAAAACGCAAGTTCAGAGGTGCTACGTAAGATACTACCTCCAGATATCATCTCTTTGTTTCACCTTAAGATAGCTGAACACGAGCAGGTAGGAATGGAGTTCTGAAGGAAAAACTGCCACTTTCAGACAGAAAAATGATTACAAAACCGCAAGTCTCCACCCAGGGCAGAGCTTGCTGAAAAGTTCTTCTGGCGTAGCTGGATCCATTACAGATTCGGGGCCAGAATCTGTGGCTTACGTCTTTTAGAGATGGGAGGAGGTTTTTGAACAGCAGGCAGGGCACAGCTCAGAAACGTGAACTCCAAACCCATTTAACAGCCGGTCTGGGAAGCGGGAAGCCCTACGTACCAGAACTTCACTTGCGTCAAACCTCCCTGGCACAGCTCAAGTGTTTCTCTCTTTAAGGTGAGGAGCACCTTAAAAACCTTCAGCATGCCCAGGATGCTTCTGTGCTGAGGAAGCACAAACACGCAAAGGGATTCCCACAAAAACAAGCAGTCACCTTCCAAAACGGAATCGGTTTGGTTTGAATCGAGGCAGTACTCAACGCCAGACACATTAGCCCTCCAGAAAACTAATCGACTCGTAAAAACTAATTGCGGTCTAGAGCTGTACGTGCAGCATCCCAACGGCTTGAAAAATTTTCGCAGAAGGGCAAGGAAAGCAGAACAGCAAGGCTAAGCGGTTGCTGCATCCTTATTAATTATTGTGGTCTTAATTGTCAAACTGGGTTTTCCATTCCACTTACACATCCCAAATCTGAATTCCAAAAGTTATCTTCAAACATCCAGTACTTTCGTTTCCTCAAACGGCTCAGGCACCCGAAGTCCCAGGTGCGACAAGCTGTTAGCAAGCATGAGACATTTCGGCTAGAAAGCCCCAGCAGCAGCGCAGAGACCTTCGTGATTAAACGGTCCACCCCTCTCCTCGAGCCCAGCTCGTAGCAGACGTCGTCATCTACCAGAACCACCCAACGAGGCATCTGCGATGACTCCAATGAGTCCGACTGCTACCGATTTACGACCGCCGTTGCGGCGCACGTCAGGCTTCAAGGAAAAGCATCCGTGGGAAAGGTATCTTTCAGCTTCCCAGCATCCTGCCGTTCCCCTCCACACTCTGCCCGATGTCGGCGGATTTTGATTTGTGATGACTGCAGTGAATACCGGAAGAGTAAGAGATGTACGAGGCCTTTTTGAAATATAAAAAGGAAACTGCCCTAATCTCATTTTCAAATATTAATGGCCTTGCTTTAAAAGCATCTGATAGCTTCCAGTTGACGAAGCCTAAATTTAGCCCAAGGAAATCAAAACTTCTGATGTTAAAAGAGATGCTGAAAAGTGCACGTTCAGGAAGCCCTTCCTAACGAGGGACCTGCCACATTAAAAAAGAAAAAAAAAGTATTTTTAGATAGCAAAATATTATCCCCCAGAGACGAACAGCAAGCCAGCTTTGCAAGCAGGCAGGCTTTAACTGGGCGTGTTACAGCACTCCCCTACATTTTATTTTGCAATTCGAAAGCTCTGAAGTCAGAGATCCCTTGAGTTCAAAAGTTTGTTGGATTACCCGGACCTTATAATGAAGCGGCTAAGTCTGAGGGACCTCCACGCGTGTTGCACTTTTTGTTTAAAAAGGCCATTTTCAGATGAACGAAACCACGTCTCCTTGCTGAGGCATCTCAAGCCTATCGCCGATGGCACGTCTCTCTGCAAGATTTGAGAACGAAGGGAGAAGAATTTTAACCCAAGAAAATTAACCCAAGAGCTTAAAACGAGCCTTACGGTCTATGGCTGGGAGCGGAAGAAGGGAAATGATTAAACGTGAGATGTGACCCAAAGGCGCAAGTTGCTTTCCATGCAAATGGACATCAGTTTTGTATCTTCTTGCACAGGTTAATAAGTGACTTATTAAACACTTCCAGTAACCAGACACTTACATTCTAAAATATTTCCAAATATTTCAAAGGAGGCGGCTGCGGTGCTCATCCAGAGCGTTGTAGCGTGACAGCTATGAACATTTTTTTCCATACAACGAAGCGGGACACAAATGTGCTTCAGGCCATGGCCACGTGTCGCTCCACGCCAGCACAAACCCATGTCGGGGTGCAGAGGAGCAATCCCCACCCAGCGGCGCTCTCATTTCCCAAATCAGCACCTTACTGCGGGGTGATCTTCCACCGGCTCCACTCCCAGCCACGGCAACGTCTCCATCGAGGTGGCAAATACGAGTGGGATTTCTGAAGATGAAAACAACCACAGCAACAGCTAATGCCTATGTTCGTTCTCCTTAATTAAACAAGGGTGTAGACATCTTGCATTAACCCTCACTTACGTGGCCTCCAGTTACTCCAGCTCCCTCGGGGAAAAGCGTTGCGTGCAGGGAGTTCCCCGTGAAACAGCTGGTAGCGGCAGCACGCTCCACCGCGGTGACTTGTTTACGTCCATCCGTAGAACAAGTCTTACCGAAATGACCCCTACCTAATTGCTACGTGAGTGACAGCGTTGTGCAACCGGCACGGAAAGAATTTCTTTATGAAGGACACGGGGACGTACAAAGCGCGCGGCAGGTCATGAGTAAAGCAACACAGAATGAGAAAAACGTGCTCACCGTGGGCAATCCCGAAAAGCTAACTTAATACACAGTATGGAGTAGCAGACAGCTCAGCTACGTTGAAAAAAAAATATATATGCAAATATTGACTAGACTATGTAAAAGGCTCGGTTATTTATACCACCTTCATTTTCCTTGGTCCTACTTCCTGACAAGTAAACAGACTGCTTCCCTCCAGCGAGTTGTGCAACAGAAAGAGGTCCAAAAGTAAACACACAGACTCCATACGTCTTTAGAGGTGAACTTGTTTACAGAGCAAGAATTAAAACAAAACCACAGAATCCGTCCATATTCTATATGTAACGACATACCCCTCCCCGACTCAGTATATTCTGCTCGGAGGCGGTGACTCATCTATCGCGTGGGCTGGGGCGAGCAGAGATCATCTCGCTTTCCTGAGATTCTCCACCGTGCCACACTCCTCTCCTGCTTTCCACCATGCCGTCGTAGAGGCTCGTTACGTTTGACATCCACTTGCCAATGTCGTCTCCCCGTCCCGGGGATAAGCGCTGGCTGCAGAGCTATTGCACGACACTCAACGCACGTTGACATCGGAGCGCTGTGAATCACATGTGCCAAGGTGGGATTGGGGAGAGGTGGGAGGGGAAGGTGTGACTCATCACCCAGCTGATATAAAAATAAGCTACTACTGAATCAAAAATGCATGACTTCACACTCTGTGCACAGGCAGAAGCTGTCACTATGTGGGAACTCGATCATCAGCTCAACGCAGCCAGAAGAAACCTGAAAATAAGCACTACTCCATTTTACCTTCCAAAGGCAGAGCTTACCGGGAAGGCATTACGTATGGCGTTAACAACCACAGGGGAGAGATGCCAGAGATGTTTTGAAATGTAGTAACCAAAAAAAAATTTCATTCCTACGCATCTACCGGTCACTGCTGGAAAGTCAGTACTTCCCAGGACCACAGTGAATTATTTATTTGTGTGGAAGTGCAGAATTAAAGAGCAGCTTCCTGATTGCATGGAGATGTTTTTCAGCCGCGGTCACATCCTGAGAGAGAGGAACTGGGCTCAGAGTGATACAGTAACGGTCATGCAGAAGTGGGCTCCCTGTCCTTGAGAAAAGGCTTAGAGTTTGGAGGATAAACATATATATATATTTTTTTTTTCCCCCAAAAGTAAGTTAAAGCTTTGCAAGTATACATCGACGCAGCAGATGCGTTTGCCTTGACTTCTCAGCAAAGCTTATAGAAAGAGGTAAGGTTTTTTCCCCTTCAACCAGCACAGCTGGAGAGGAAAAAAAAACCAAAAACCAACTGTTGGGCAAAGGTCATCTTAAAAGTCTCAGGATTTGGCTTCCATTTCCGTTGGGAGGCTCTGCAGACATGGATGCAGGAGGTCCCTTAGATAGGACAGCAGCCGGATGAGGAGAAGCATCGGCTTTATGGCAGGTACCTGCAGCACCCAGCCATCCTCCTGCAGCACAACTCAACCTAGCTGCTTGGAAATAACCAGCGTACGCAAAAGGACGTGTAGGAGCTGTGGCAGATTGCAGCCAAAAATCCAAAGGGTGGGACGGGCAGAGATAAAATCTTGGCCACGTACTGCTGTATGTCCACATTACGAACGGGAAAGAGCAGCTCAAGCCAAAGGGGGAACCAGACACTCAAACGTCAGCCTGCGGTGAGGATGGAGCTCCTCCTCTTGTCATCCTGCGAGCTGTACGGCCTTGACTCTTTTTTGCGAATGACAAGAAGCCAGGCTTTTTCTCCACAAACTTCGAGTACAGGGGACACAAATTACATGCTCAAGTGTGGGATCCAAAGCTGGAAACACGCTGAAGACTTGAATTGCTTCTGGCAGCCCCAGGAGATGTAAGAGCATCCAGTCAAGTTGGAGGGGGAGATCCTCTTGCTCCCAAAAAGCAGATGGAAGCAGCAGATTTAAGTAGCCGTATGAAGACTCAGATCAAGGCGAAGCCCAGCAAACAGAGGAACCAGCACTGAAGAGGAGGAGAGGAACACCTGGAACAGCGAGTCCTCAAAGAGGTTCATAGGGTAAGAGCCTAATTTGGGGCAATACCCATCACACTTGGACTTCTTGTGGATAGCTGCGCTACTTGCGTTCATACCCACGTAGGTACTATCCAGCAAGAAAAAAAAAAATTCAGGACTGACCATGCCACCACCAGTAAAGTGAGGTCCTGGGGACAACCCAGACCAGGATGAATCTTCCAGGTCAGGATGTTCATGCACGCTCACAGGGACTTTATGACACAGAAGAACCATGAAACAGTTCAGTACGACATCTGCATCTTACAGGATTGATGACAGAGCAACACAACTAGTTTGCACAGAGGTTGTTAAAACTATTCCAGTTATCTTGGTCAGCAAACGGATCGTATCCCGACTACCTAAAATCTACAGGAATTCTCATCCTTTCCTGAGACACCCTACGGACTGACCATCAGGTCTTTGACTCCGTGCCTGCGGTTTCCCTTTTTTGTTTCATTGCCTACATTAAGGCAAAGCAGTCATAAACTATTTTAGGTTATTATATATTTAATTCCGCAGGGAGACAGAAGAAACCAGCAGATGGTCACTGTGCAGTAGGCCCTCGCCTCTTCTGTGGCGGGGGGGTGTAGAAAAGTTCAGGGAAGAATCATGAAAACCCATTTCTATAAGCAAACACCCCGCCAAGGAAATTATAGGGGAGCTATTAGTTTCTCTTACTACAGGGAGGCATCGAAACATCAAAGATAGCCACAATTACCTGCAGGAGCACATCAGGGACACCTGATAGTTGGTTCTTCTGGCCCAGGACCATCTCGGTTAGCTACTTCTGAATCCATTTGATATATCCACTGGTATTGAGCTATTCTGAGAAGGACCCAAACCAGCTACATTCATACGGTTTAGATCCCTTTATCAAATTTTTCACTGCTCCAGTGTATCTTAATCTAGTGTGAAATATGTCCTCAGATACATGAGGCACAAGAAATCTGGCCTTCTACTCGGTTAATCCAAACTGATTAGTGATCTTCAGCTGAGTCTGATCTGAGGAAGCTGGTGCTGATGGGATGTAAGAGATGCAACTTCGATGCCTTGCCAGAAAGTCTTTAAACATCGATGCTGATGGAGCATGTGGCACAGGAAGCCACAGAGGAGCTGCAAAAGGAAGAGGCAGCTATCACACAACCGTGCCGCTTCCTTGGTTCGCGCAGAAACATCTCACATGGAAGCTCATCCCAGGAGTTAACTTCTGACAGAGTCATGGATTACTGGGCTGTTTGCTATTCTGGTTAACTACGCCAAGAAAAACACAGAACTAGACTGCATAGCTTTTTTTAAAAAAGGAAAAAAAAAAAAAAAAAAAGACTAATTTCACTAGGTTTTGATGATGGCAACGAGTGAAGCAGGTAACCGATAGCAACATACATCCTTTGGGCATTGAACTGTAGAATTGTTCTCAAATTTTGGGGCAAAAGCGCCCAAAAAGTGTTCTGTGCAATGTACTGCAGGACCAGACTCCAAAGTCTGGTTGCAAATTTCTCTCCAAAAGTAGCACTTGTCCTACCAGTGTGATCAGGCACTTCATCCCTCCTTAACATTGGTTGGGCTTCTGCAGGGAGTTCGATGCACAAAACCTTTAAGCTCTTGAGTTGCACTTCTCCATCTGGTATGTTGCAAGTAAGTCACGGTCAAGTTTTCTGCAGACTTTAGCATCCAAGACCATTCTCTTGGAAGGCCAACTGCCACAAAACACTTCCCTCCAGTCCCAACTTCACGTGGACACGTTCAGTCACATATCAGAGACGAAACATTTTTTCCGACACACACAAGACAGTTCCTACTTGATCCATGGCCAAGCAGGTTGGTCCCTTCCAACCTAAGTTTTTTTATGATTACTATCCAAGAGTAATAACGTAATAACTATCCACTTGAATAACGTTTATTCTGAACATCCAGAAAAAAGGAAATTACCATTAAAATTCTTCTCATTAGGAAAAAAGAACATTTTTCTCAAAATGCTGCAGGTGATGATGATTTTGACTTCTCATAGAGCTGCTGCTCACCAAGACCATCTGGTTGTACAGGCAGTTGAACGCAGCGGTTGCACTAACAAGAGGACCGTGCTGCTACTGCGGCGTTACAGCAATGCTTTTAATAGTATTACTTTTTAGGCTAACGGTGGGAGGTTCGCAGTCAGCCACGTTATTTGGCAAGATTAATTGGCTAATTTATTGAACAGCATGTCACAGGCAAAGCTATCGTTGTTCTCGTCCGAGTCATACACACCATGGGTTTGGACACTTCGAGTCTTCATTTGATGAGTCTACGATAATTTCAAGTCCTGCTTACTGGAAGTTCAAGGCTGGCTGTTTGAGCAGCTGAAGTTTTTAAGCATTAAGAGGAGCCTGGCATTAACAACATCACTGAGAACAGACCCATCTTTTCCCCAAAGTCGTCACATGTTTAGCACCAATCTGTTCTTACAGACAGACGGTCTTCCCCTCATTCTCAGCGTGGCGCGCAGACACCAAGTTAAGGCTCCCTGGTCCTGGCAGTCTGACTCCACCAAAATTTATTTTGTTCCTCTTCCAAGTTTCATGGAGAGACCAGAGATGTGGCTCACATCCTCCACCCGAGCTCCTGGCCTATTTCCAGTTGTTTTAGCAAAACTGTAGCACAAGAGCTTCTAATGGCATTTCACGGATTATCAGAGCTGGGTTTGCAATGCTCGTGGGACCACAGAGAGACAGAAATAAAAGTCACGTTGTTCATGAGGCTTCTCAAGAGCCTCTTGACAAACACTGGCAAAAAGGCTTGAGATGACAGTCAGCCCCCTGCCCAGAACGAGGGGAAGAGAGATCTGGAAGGCAAGATCTCCATGGCTGAAGGCAGCGCACGCAGAACTACTTCCATTAGCGTGCACGGCGTCAGACTGGGCAGAAATGCTCTGCGTAGGTGTTGTACGTGTTGTAGGATGAAAAGCTTACATTCCTTAGGAACAGGAGAAAACCCATTAAAAATATTTAATCTAACCAAAATAAAGCCAAGTCCCCAACATTCGATGAGTTTTAAAATTCCTCAGTAACATCTTTAAAGAGCAGTAGAAAGCCAACAGGTATAGAAAAAGCAGGTTGGGATTCATTTATGTGTCATGAGACACATGCGCCGGGGTATCAGAGAGATGGCAAGCATCAACAAAGCCCAAGTAAAGGAGAAAAGAACAGATTTAAGTGTCTCACTTATTCTATGAACCAACATTTGATTTATTTACTCCAAAGGCTTCAGCAGAAATGCCCTAAATCTCAAAAGCACCAGTAACTGGAATTAAGCGACAACGTTAACCTGACAGGTTTGTGTGCGGTAGGATGCTACCACCAGAATACACAACACACAGAAATGAGCACTTCATTTCAGTGGACGAGTCCTCTCTAAAAAAAAACCAACAATACTTGCGTGTTTCCAATAGGGGCAACTTAATGGGTTCCCACATCCCAGATTTTGCACCCTATAAGGAGCAAAGAAGCCACAAAACGTAGAGTTCAATAGCACCCAGTCTCCAGAGGATGCGCCGCACGAAATTGAGGAAAATTATTTAAAAAATTATTGGAACAAGCGAAAAGGAAAAATGCAGGACCGCTGCTCAGGTACCGCACATTATGAGTTCAGAGTAGATATATCTTTCATCCTGTTCAACTCAGTATTTTGGTAATACGAGAGCACATCCTCTGCAACTGGAAGCTAGGTCCATCCAGGAAAAAACAGGAAAAATAAAAGCAGAAGAAAGTGTGGGGAAAAAAAAAATTACAGTAATGTAGGAAACTTTCCAAAACTCAAGGTCAATATATGATCAAGGCAAAGAGAAAATCTTTACTTCAGAGAGACATCCTCTCATGCAGTGGGTAGCCGAGGCTGTGGAAATCCTTGTTGTGGGAAACAGCACGTGCTAAAAGTCTCTATAGGTTTAACAAGCAACCAAAAATTCACAGAAGGGAAAACCAAATGCTATTATTAGACACAAGCTCAAGTCCTACGTTAGGGAAATCAGGCAGCTTGCCAGAAAAAATAAAATAAAATAAAAAAATAAAAACCACCTTTGCTTTATCCTGATATTCTTCTCACACTTGCTGTAGACTACTGTTGCACAGAGGATACTGAGCCCGTGGGCTTCCGGACGCTCGTAGGACTTAGTAAATATCCACAAAAACAGTTTTTCAGATTTTTATTAGAAAAGCCCTAGGCGTCTTACCCAGCTTCCTAGATCTTAAGGCTTATTTTTGAAATCCATCATTCTACACATAAATAACTTTCCCTCCCATCAAAGGTTCATATGTTTTACAAAGAGACTTACATGGGTAATTCCCATATCAGTCAACCCTCACTGACTCAACTGTCAGTTTACTAACGAGGGTTTCTAGGTCCCCATAATTACCTAGTCTCACTGTGATGTTATTCTGACCAAATCTCTTCCAAAACTTGTGTGAGGCTAAAAGAATTTGCCCAGATCAGTAAGTTCAAGTCAGAGTTACACAACAAATATGATGGCAACACTTGACTTAATAACGAAATCGCAAACTTTCAGTAAGCTTAAGGTAGGTTTACTCACCCGCACTTCCGAGTTGTTTATAAAACCTGTATTCTAAATGAAGCTGTGGTGCACGTGATTTTATCGGTTCCTAAAACAGGAAAAAAAAAAAAAAAAAAGAAAAGTTGGTGATCATCAGTTTGACTGAAAAGAGTTCTATCCTATACTTGAAGTTCTGTGACTGTTCAAGATAAAACAGCCTAGACTGAAAGTCTAACAACAGACGTCACTTAAATAAGTAGAGAACAAATGGACTTGCAAGGTGCGCTCCAGAGGTGAAATAACTTCCTCATTTAAATACAAAGCTCATTCATGGCAGTGAAATTCAAGAATCGTTCCACAAAGCTCCTGCTCCTTGAAGAATGACCCTGGACATTGGTTGGAAGAAAGTCAAAGCTGCAAAAGATCAAGTCCGGAGTTGGCTTCGTGGACTGTGGTTGCCCACACAGTATCTTTGTTGATCGCTAGCCTGTATTTTTGAAAAATATTGAGTCATGTATCTGTGTTTTAAGTAAGATCACAGTTGTATAAATCTTCAGTCTTGCAACAAGCGCTACAGTGCAGCCAGGTATCTGGTAGAAACACAGAAGTAGTCTTCCCCTTCAGTAGCAGGTGCCAGTCAACCATCCCAAAGCACTCAAGAATATTCTATTTTTATACACAGAATGAAAAAACCCCAAAGGATAAGTCTGCAATGCACCCGAAACGTTACATTTCTCAACTGTTACTCATCTGCACTTTACGCATAAAACTTAATGCCCATGATCCATAAAGGCGTTAACATGCAAGATTTCAAAGCTTCTAAAAATATAAAGTTAACATGAGATTAAGAGACTTGAGTAATTACATTTTCAATAAAACTGTGCGCTTGGGACAGGCAGTAATGTGGATTCACCTACTGCCCAGACATCTTTGAAATGGAAGGTAAGACTGGCCTCAATTTTTGTTTGCTTATTTCCTTGCTTTTGACAAAAGAAACGCTCCACGCTCAAAATGGCATTAAAATCCGCAGCAAAGCACCAAAAACAGTCTGAATTTCAAAAACCTGCTAAATAGTTCTCTATTTGAGGAGCTCATCAGCTAGAAGTTTGCCTATAAAGGAGTCCCCCAAGACCAACGCCAAAAAAGTCGTGTTTCACATCAGTTCCTATGAGTCACGGCAGGATCATCTTAGACATAGATGTCTTCGATATGGTGGAATAACTCTTCTGTCTGCACGGGAGGACACTAAGGCTTTACCTGATCCACTTTATCTCGTTTCACCTCTGGTCTGTACTAGAAGATTAATGTCTACGTTTGGCGTGAACTCCACGTTAAAGACTTCTTTTTAAGTTGGAAGAATGATTTTTGTAGAGAAATTCAGGTAATTCGACTTCCAGCGAAGCTGGTCATCACCCGCTCAAGTCATCCCCTCCATTTGCCAGCAAGGGGGGGAAAACGTTCCTGGTTGCATCTCAAAAAGCTTCAGAAGTTAAATATGACCAATCACTTAGAAAACAACAGTGAAAAATATTCTGAAGGCAAACCTGAACCTGTACTGAAGGCAAATATAAAGCAATGTTAAAACAGGTTTGTTACCTAAGTTGTATTTAAATTAAGATAATTGTCCATGGTGGCTTGAGGGAGAGTCTATAGACACCTGCACAGCAAAGGTATTTAGGGCAACAGGAACTCGGCCTGTTCAGTCAATTGTTTATTTATCCAAATAAACTATTTGGCTAGAGGTAGAAGGATTCACGTATTCGGACGTGAGGCTGCTCGTGACAAAAATCAGGGAAAGTTAAGCCCAAGTCACTTCTGCATCAGGAGCTGCTGGAGCCTGAGCTCTGGACACTTGCCAGAGTCGTGGCAGCTTCCGAGAAGATCATACCAGAACAGATGGTTGTCCTGTAGGCCAAGGGCTTAAGGATGCTGGCAGATGTTGTGTTTGTAGCGGAAAATAATGGAATTGCTACTGCCTAACATAGAAAATCCACAGCTGGAACCAGCGGGCATCGCGATCGCTACGAGAGGGCGCAGGCGAGGCGTGCGGTATGGCAACAGGCTGGTTTCAGGCAGGGAAGAAATTCCTGATGCGTACAGCTTGGCATTAAAAACTCGCAGAAGACTAAACCAGTAAACACAGCTAAGGCATTGGAGAAGACAAACTCCTCCGTGAACTAGATGCCCTCAACCGAATAACGTTCGGCTGAAGAGCAGGACGAGGAGCTGTATGGTGACACCACACAAGTCAGAAGACAGGCAGTATTTTCCACTGCCGGCACTTCCCAAGACGCAGCACAATCCTCACCCCCAAAGAGAAACCGTGCGACATTAGCACTGAATTTCACAGCACTTTCTGATCAGCTCTTTGGCATCCATCACGCAATTCTCGAGTTTTCCAGCTTTAACATCACGGCAGGAGGCACGAATAGCCGAGGCAGAAGGGTTGTAGTTGCAGAAGACGATCTCACGCAGCTAGAAAGACTTGGAGCAGGGTTTTGACTTGGTCTGATGACACAGATAAAAGAGAAAACGTTGTCATCAAGTACACTGAATGGAGCTACTCTACCTCTAGCCCCCAAATTATTGGAAGGATAAAGAAAATGACAGTTAAGTACGCACGTAAGAGAAGCTTATTTGGTCGTGAGGGCACTGAGCAACTCTTACTCCTGGGGAATATGGTCTAAGATTAGGAGACCAAAAAGCGCCCCGTTTCTTCTGCCGTTCCCTTGTTAATCTGCTCAAGAATGGAGCAGGTATGCGAACGCCTGGATAACCACCGGATGGCAATTCCGGTCCTTCTGACGTGAAGGACCGGAGATTTTTAACGCTGAATCACAAGAGGGCTAATAAAACCTGAGGGTGTTGAGGAGTTAACTGCTTTAACACTGAGATATTTTGGGGGAAAAAAAAAAAAAGAGAAAGAATGCTGCCAGGGGGAAAAAAAAGAAGAGTTAAAAAAAGAGGTAAGATTAAGGTAGCAATAAAGGTAATGCCATTCAGCTCTGCCAGAGGGGTATGGAAAGGTTTCAGGATTCTGGGATGTGTCACTGCAGGCACTGTTTTGAGAGAAACAAGCACCCTTTGGACTAATACAGCTGTGTTTGTCCTGCATTATTACTTCCTTACGCCTTCCGATGCTTTAACTTTGCGAGATTATCTTTGAAAACAGGAGCAAATGAGAAGCGTTATCGATTCAATAAAACACCTCGGTCTGCGCACACGGCGCTTTTTCCGTTGTCAGATCTGCCTAAAAAGCGAGCTGCTGAGCAAGCGGCAGCCCTCCTTCCCCACGCGGAGCCCTATCCTAAGCTCCGCTGCAGGCGTTTATATATTTATTTTAAAGAGTATCTTCTGACATTTGCCAACAGGCTTGAAAACATGTCCCTCCTGCAAAGCCCTGGTTATTTTTCATCTACTGGACATGGGATAAGGAGAACGCTAGAGACGCAAGATCCCTGGCACTTAAACGTGATCAGAATTAACGCACCGAGCCCGTCCTGATCTGTAATCTGAATGACTCCCGTCATTTTGCCGGACAACATCGGTTGGGCAAACAGGTGTGTTTGGCGCTAATATTAAATCAGCATGACAACTTTAACTTCAGATTCTAGGGTTTGGATCTGCGATTAAAGAGCGTAGGGGTGAGAAAAGAGCACATCAGGCAAAGACATCACATTTGAAACCCCCAAGAGACTAACGAAAGTTTTTGTTTATAGATGGGAGAAGTTAAGACATAAAAAACTACGAGGCTATGATTTTATAAATCTGGAGGAGCTACAAATTTGAGAGTTCCCTCATCTCCTAGACTTCTACTTCAAACCACCATTGACCATAGTTCCTTCGTGCCCTGAAGCTCTTCAGGAGAAGACTTTTCACCTGGACCTCTCGCTGTCCTTGTGTACACCTGGGGAGGGCTGCATCGACTGCAGGGCAGAAAATAACCCGCTAACTGGTGCTGAGGCTGGTGATACCGGCTGAGAAGAGAGCTGTGAACAAAGCTGCTTGCACAAGTTCTGAAGTTCACCACTGTCAGGTCTCGGGGTTTTTAACGCAACTCCTGCAATGCTTTGGTAAGCCGATTTGATTCATTTTTACCATCCCATGACGTAAAAGGAGAAAATCATCCTGAAAAGGCTGTGGCTCCATATCCTTGGCCATCCAAATCAGCTAGAGGAATGACGGACCTTTGCTGGATTGGATCTTGTTTTGCCTGTTGCATCTGCGGTCTCTCAGCATCGTACCAGACCGAGCTGTGCTATTCTTCCCCCAAGGGAATTTTAACCCTTCAAACACCCCATTTCCCACCTCTTGACTCCAAAAACACGGAGGAGCAGACCGCACAGTGCCATGCGCCTAACCAAACGCTCTGACAACAGTCCATCCAGAGAGAAGTAAGGGTCTGGAGGCTCGACGGAGTCCTGAACAGAAAAACTCAGCCCAAGGAGCGGGAAGAGGTGGCAAACACGCGATCGGTGCCCGTCACTGGGACCTGGCAGCCAGCTTGGAAAGAGGAACAAGGCTCTCAGCGGTGTAAGGCAGGTACGGACCACGTAAGTACCAAAAATGTTCAGCAGGTGAAGGGGATGGCTTCCTTCCTAGGTTTTTTTAGCGTTCTCAAGAATTTACCTTGGCTAAGTAAGTTATTCTAGCTGAGGGTAAGAGCAGCATTGAGCCCAAAGCGAGAAAGCTGCTTTTTGCCTGAATTTTTAACATCAAGTACAAATCGTTTAAGAACACCCGAATCTTCTACTTACCAGTTTGATCGCTACGTATTCGTTGGTGTAGAGATTTTTACCTGCAAAGGAAAAAGAAAAAAAGTCTTTGAGTTCCACATTCAACATCTGCAGCTGGAGAGACAACGCAGAAGAGCTGTCTTTTCTCAATTTCCCGTTGAAGTTCACGCCTTTTACAAAGTATAAACCTCAAAATAACAAGCTGCAGCAGCTCACCAGGACAGGCAACCGCTATCTTCCATTCAGCATAAGGTAACCGTGTTTTATAGCAGCACTTAGGGTCGACGCAAGCGTTTGCGGAGGTATTCCAGACACATTGGGTTTTATTATCCACATCGTGGCAAAAAATGAAGTGTCAGAGCATCGTTTCTTTCAGAAATACCTTTAATCTGCTGGACACCGAACAATTTTATCCCATGATCTATAGGGAGTTTCACTAGCTTCATCGCGCTACGTATCAAAGCAACTACTGCAGGGGCATATGAAAATAACCTTTGTACCGACACACAGCTTTTATTTCTTCCTCTACGGACAGGCAGGCAGCGCGTATAAAACGCCTTCTGTACGCCAGCGGCACAAAGGCAACCCTTGTAATCTAAGGAGGCCGCTAACTCTCAGTTGCAATATGGTCCCAAGGATGTCAAAAAAAAAATAAGACGAAGAGAACAAAACCCATTCTCTGGACCCCAAAACACAGAGCAGCGTCTAGCCCGATACTAGCCCTGGCAAGCACGAAGGGCAAGAGCCTAGGATGAGTATAACCAGGCAAGCACGTCGGCAGCTGCCGCTACGTTGCGGCTCCACGGCTCCGAGCCAGGGATGGTATCCGTGTGCTCTTGCAGCTGGAGGTGAATTTTTCCCTCCAGGAACCTGTCTGGGGTTTGAACCAAGCCCTCGGCCTCCTTCGCGAGCCGTAGCAGAGATTCACGGCTACTTGTGTCAAGGAGCATCTCATCGCACGTTCTGACGCTGCCAGTTATCGTATCATTCAACATCCTCCAGTTCCTCTGCTAGGAAACTGGAGCGATCACGCACCCTTCACCTTCTCCATGCTGCTCACGACTGACAGCAAACTCTCCAGGAAGAGATGGGGAAGGATGCTCAGGCAGTTTTTGTACCTCCATCGAGTTTGTGAAGCTCAACATGAGCCGGCAACATGCGCTGACAGCCCAGGAAGCCAACCGTGTCCTGGGCGGCATCTCCAGCAGTGTGAGCAGCAGGTCGAGGGAGGGGATTCTGCCCCTCTGCTCCGCTCTGGTGAGACCCCCCTGCAGTGCTGCGTCCAGCTCGGGGGTCCCCAGGACAAGAAGGACACGGAGCTTTGGAGTGAGTCCAGAGGAGGCCACGGAAATGCTCAGAGGGCTGAAGCACCTCTGCTATGGAGACAGGCTGAGAGAGTTGGGGTTGTTCAGCCTGGAGAAGAGAAGGCTGCGGGGAGACCTTAGAGCCCCTTCCAGTCCCTGCAGGGGCTCCAGGAAAGCTGGAGAGGGGCTGGTGACAAGGGCAGGGAGTGACAGGACAAGGAGGAATGGCCTGAAGCTGCAGGAGGGGAGATGGAGATGAGATCTGAGGAGGAAATCCTTCCCTGTGAGGGTGCTGAGGCCCTGGCCCAGGGTGCCCAGAGAAGCTGTGGCTGCCCCTGGCTCCCTGGCAGTGTTGAAGGCCAGGTTGGATGGGGCTTTGGGCAACCTGGGCTAGCGGAGGGTGTCCCTGCCCATGGCAGGGGGCTGGAACTAGATGGGCTTTGAGATCCCTTCCAACCCAAACCAGTCTGATTCCATGATCTGTCCCATCACCCTGACATCTCTGCTACCCTTCTGACCTCCTCCAATTCCACTACATCCTTTGAGGAGGGCAGCCTCCACCACACAAAGCTCCCCATGGTTTTATACAGGGAAGCGTTGACCTCCATTGCTCATCACTGCTAGCACCGCTACAGCACAAGTCACGCTTGCATCGAGTGGCAGTGTAGCTCCAAAATCCAGTAGCAATCTACACTGGCAGTTATCAGCGCTTATTTGCCTCTGAATTTCAGATCAGGCACGGCCATAACGACGTCAAAACTCTTACGGAAAGCTTCAACCTGTTACGATAGCGGGCAATGCCGTTTAACACAGGGCAGGCCTTTAAATGTGAGGCAAAATAGCCTTAGAGGAAGTGTTTTATGCCACCAGACGTGTAAGCTGAGCTCCAGCCTTAACCATTGCAACACAGCGTTGTTTGAATCTCTTTCTTTAGATCTTTTATTAAAAGCTATTAAGTCAAGGCTGGAAATGAAGGGTAGGAAGGAGGTTTTGCAGTCGCATCAGGAACACTCAGACGTTGGAAGGCGGCTCCAAAGCACTGAAAGAGGTAGAAGGCCATATGAGCGGAAGAGCAGGTGGCAGGATAAACTGCTTCACCCTTGAGACCAGTAAGGGCTCCAGCCTGATGCTATCCGACAGCTGGTGGGGGAAGAACCCACAAGGACATTAAGAGAAGGCAACCTAAATACACCTAAATTATCTGCTCCGTATTAGCTACCAGCAAATGAGTCATGTCAGCAGCTCCAGCTGTAGCTCGCCCACCAACGCTTCCTTCTCCCCTCCATAGGGACCAAACTCCTTTCAAGATGCTCAGTTTGAGGACACTGAGCTAAGGGAAGGTCCAGCCCAAATACGTGAGAAAGTCAGATGCTTTAAACAGAAGAAAAAAAGAAAAAAAAAAAGAAAGAAAAACCCGAGGAGAAAGCCATGGGAACACCATCCCCCTACAGATCCCATGACCTCCACCACAGTCTTGGAGATGCACCGTTTCAAGGCAGCTTTGGTGCTCAACGGGCAGGGGCATAACTCCATCCATGACCTATAGACCTTCTAGCAACGCTTGTGCTCTCCCACTGGGGTAGGATAACGATATTGGGGTAACAGTGCTTTTCCGAGCTCTTTCAAAGGCAGAGGAGGACATTGCTAGCACCCTCCGTACGTGTGGAGCCATAATCCATCCCATTACCGTCTGGTTCGTAAGGCTGAAGACTAGATAGAAGACAATTTTGGTAATGAAATTCCTCACGTAAGTAGCTGGGATTGGCAAAACACGAGTCTGAGAAGTCAGGTCAGCAGCCAAAAGTAAACGCACCGATTCATTCTCCAGCTCAGCCCCTTCGGAGCACACGCTATGGGGAGACTCTGGACACGAGGGGGTACAAATGAGTCCAGCTTCTGAACTCCAAACCCTTCCTAAAGCCGCAGCACGAGGTGCTTGCTTTCCCAGCTTCCATGGCAAAGCAAATCCCCAAAAATCTCTCCGTTGTCTTGCTCCGGACTGATACCTACCCCTCAGTTTTGCTATCACAGTGTCCAAGGTGTAACGGTTTCTTCTTCCTCCTTTTACAAGGCAGCACCGGCACTAATATGGAAGAGTCAAGGCAGTACTGCTCACAGGAGAGAGCGAATGCGCACAGTAAAATAAGCCACGAATAGAAGCCGCGTCTTATCTTAGTCAGACAAAAGATTTGTAATACAGCTGAGATGATATAACTGCGCTAACAAAAGCCTTTCAAGTTCAGGCAAAGCTTTTGATGGAGCAGCGATTAAGTTCATGCCTCAGTTTTGGGTAGTTCCACTGACAATTACGAACTACATATTCTAAAGCGATGCATTAAGTCACCGGCGTTCACGTGGGAAACCTAACAGAAAGGATTTCTCAAGCCCTGGCAGTAAGATGTACCGAATACGTGGACAGATTGTAGACCAGTAGAGGAACCCAAACCGATCCATCTCTCTTGCGTACCATGCCCACACGTCAAATACAAAACTCTCATGAACAACACAAATCAAAAACGCTTAAACTCTTCCTTCTAGCTTTTTTTTTTTTTCCCCTGCCCTCATTTCTTTTAAAGCAGAGCTCCTGGCTTCAAACTGCAGCCTAGGAGTCAGCTGGGTGGTTCTTGCTCTTGAGGGCCACCTTCCCAGATCTGACTGACCTGCTCTGGCTTGGCAACGTATAAATAAGCAGCTTTTCTTCCAGTTTGGGGTTTGCTGCTGAGATGCATGAAATCTTCGTTAGATCTGTCCCTGAATCATGTTGACTTTTGGACGCTGCGCAATTTCTTTGGGTAGCACATGAAAATCGCCTCCAAAAATCCCCTCGGTGCCGTAGCCTGTCAAGGGAGGATACGAGCAACATACAGGATCTAGCTCACCTAATATTCCTCCCCCCAACACACACCTCCAAAGAGAGAGAAAAAGCTGCATGAATAGTCATTTTTAAATGATAATTGAAAGCACAGTTTTGAAAATGCCAGATAATGTTTGTATTAGAGCAAAGAGATTTGGTCTCCAGTCTCCAGCTCGGCATTAAAATAAGCCCCTAGTCCGTCCTGAACTTAACGCTTATTTTAGAAGCCTCTCTAACCTACAGAAACCAGAATAATTTTACATTAGTACCTATTTAATGCTTTGCTAAATAAGGGTGCCAAACACTGGGGAAAAAATGAGGCATCTGAAGAAGCTTATTTATCCCTCACACGTCTCACGGTTCAGGATTTCGGGTAAAGACAAGAAATACCCACTGGGTCAGTCTGTGAGTCGACGTAAGGAGGCGGTTCGTAGGCTCGGCCGGTGATACCTTTTCTACGGTGAAGTTTACAGCCACGGCTTATCACGGCACTAGATTTAACAGGTTAAATCCCATTTTTCCTGAGCAGCCAGCACCTACTGACATCACCTGATTTTACAGCCCGGTGAGCCCGTTCTCAGGCTGGTTTATGTAAATGCTGGTGCTCGTATCAGCTTGAGGTGGAGGTGCAAGACCTCGTAATGGCAGAAATCACGTAAAACTTCAGGTGTGGTCCAGCTCCCAAGACGGCACGAGAATTAACCTGGCAGACAACCGGGAGCTGCAGGACAGAGCGTGGTGTTGCACGAAAGGCAACGAAACCCCGTAAGCGCACAAGAGACGGCAAGGCAAGACCCCCCCTCCCAGTTCTTTGCTGGCACCGTACCCCTGCTAATAGGTTGAGTTTCTTCGGAAACCGAAGCTTTTATAGACCACCAAACCTCCAAAGAAAGAGCAGTCAACTCCGCTTTCATCTTATTAACTCCGGGCCAGACACGGAGTTTTGCGTTCATCTTCCCATTTCAGCTCGTCTGCCGGCTGGAAGCCAACAGCGCTGCTCCCACGTGCTTCAAAAAAAAAAATAAAAAAAAAAATGAAATGATATCCCCGGGGCTATCTGGACTTGCAGCAAGAAAGATCAACCCTAAGCAGCGAGCTTGGTATTCGCGGAAAACAGCTTCCGTACGTATAAGCCATCTCCTCCCCGAACAATCAGTCCTCTGATTGCTGGAGCGCGAGACAAGAACAGCTTAGAGTGAAAACACAACACCCGAAAATGGAGAAATTCTTCGGGGAATTGGAAAAATATAATTTTTCCCCCCCCTTTCTTTATCAGTGCGTGACTTTGTTCTTCCTGCGTTACTACAAGCATTCACCGATGCTTAACTACGTCCAAAAAGGCAAAAAGCAGAGGGCACGCCCTTCGGCTTTGCAGGACAAAACCGTTATCGGAGACTTGTTTGCTCCGTATTTCAGACGGGCTGCTTCTCCTTCCCCCCAGCACAATTCAGTGATAATTAGCATCACATCTGTGCAACAGAAATACCTGATATTTGAGCAAACGGGAGTTCTTAAAGCCATAGTGACCGGCAAAACCTAACAATAATACGGCTTCTATAAGGACCTGACACCGAATTGCTGTTACTTACGGCCCATTCCCCCAAATACCGCGTGCTTAGTTAACCAGTATTAGAAAAACATTTACTGGTGTATAAAAAAACCCCACCAAGAGCCACTCGATTAACAGGCGTTGCTTTTTTCCTTACTTGAAACTAAATATCTCTGTAATCCAACTTTTTCAGAAGGGGAAATCGCCGTGCTTTGAAACAAGACGTTAAGTCAGAAATTGGATCCCGCTAACGTTTTGAGAAATGTGAAGAAGGACCGTGGAAACAGGATCAGCGCTTGGGCACCAGTCGAATCAAGAGCCATTTACCTGGAGGGATCCACC
Organism: Aramus guarauna; assembly: GCA_013400195.1. NCBI lineage: Eukaryota > Metazoa > Chordata > Aves > Gruiformes > Aramidae > Aramus > Aramus guarauna. The sequence continues at coordinate 65,660 of VXBL01009369.1, forward strand.
ACAGCTGCAGAACCCTGAAGCAGAGTTTTGGATTACAAAGCGACTCAACGTCTCCCTGGGGATCCTGCTGACGTCACATTCGCTGTTGGGGGTGGGAGGCCTTTGAAAATGCGATGCGGCTACTCACGTGATGTCATTGTAAGGATTCGAACTCATCTTCAGCTGCCAGTTACGCTCACGTTCACTGAGGTGGGAGTTTTTGTCCCTGCCCTTGGTTTCTAACCACCTCTGGAGCATTACCTCTGCTCCCGCAAATCAATAAAAACTTCTCGGACGTAACGCTGAAACCAAAACTACCCATTTGCTGAGATCACAAGCAAGCCGGTGAATCCCCACTCTGGGGAAGTGGCACGTCGCAGAGATGCGATAACCAAGCCTTAGAATGAAAGATTACAGACGTTAATCTAAGATTACGTAGATTCCGAGTAGGAGTCTACAAAGATACTCTCGGTAGTTATGTGTTATAACCTTTTGGTTACCTGAAGCAATTTCCCGGATCGATTTATTTATCATTGCCTGATGCACAAATGATTTTAATTTCAATTCTAAATACATACCAAGTTTGGGGAAGATAGTATTTATGTCAGCCAACGTGTCTTCAGCACCTTTGAGTTCATTAGCACAGCCATCTAACTCATCCAGAAGAGAAATGCAATTGTTCGAAGGTACGGTCAAGCTGTCGCTTCTGATCTACGTCAACTACCCCAAAACCACGTATTGGGAGCTCAGGGGCACGTAATTAAAAACGACGGCTGCTTCCCCCATCTCATTTAAAATACAACCGTCGTTTGTTTAGGATGACTTAAGAGCCCAATGCGCTGCAGCGCATTGGGCTCTTAAGTCATCCTAAACAAACGACGCATTAGCGTCGCCATCTGTTTGGGCAACCAGCTGCAAGACATGTGGTTGGAAGACCAACGGACCACGCAAAATCAGGGATTTTTCAGCCGGTTCAGCAGCTGAGAGGCAGTAGCCAGATGGCCAGTCGGCACGCACCGCTCTTCACCAGAGAGTCAAACACACGGGAGAGATCACGGAGTGGGCGATGGGGCTGAAACTAGGGCACTGAGGGATGTGGAATAGAGATGACGTGGCCATGTGCTGGGAAAAAGTCTCATCTTACGAACAAGAAATTGAGAGCAAGATTTAGCAATCCAAAAGATTATTTTTTTTTTTTTCACCTTAGGCAAGGCATTCAGCGCTGAGAACAGTCTTTGTTGTTGGGATTGTTCAAAATTTGCATCTTTGGCCTCTCCAGCGTATTCACTTTGACTTTATGCAAATAAAAATAACGCTAACAGTTACGTCTGAGTCAGAAACTTTGGGTAAGGCAGCTCTACACTCGGGAAACGAGTCAAGCACGCGCATTTCTCAAACCAGGGTAAGTATTTTTTTACTTCTTTATATTCCAGTGGTGAAATGCTAATCCGCATAACGCAGGCCGCAAATGGTTACTTCTTACCTAGTCTGAGTTCTCCAAAGTTCCCACACCCAATCTTCTTCCCCACTCTGAAGTTGGGTCCCACCATAAGAACGCCAGAAGATGCCGATGAGCTTGGTCGAGAACCGTGCCCGCTCCTTCCCGGCATTCCTTTCGTCGTCCGCTGCCTTTCATCCTTTTCCCTATTAGGATGGTCCATGATCTTAGCGAAATATGTCTGCCAGCAAGCTGGCAGAAAGGAATCGGAGTACACACTCTTCTCCTTAGAGTAGAAATATATATCCAAAAGTATCGGAGTCAGGGTTCAAGAGAGTCATGGAAACGCATGGAGTTCTTTTGGCACCGTATCCAGTTTCCTAATGCATCTTGATAATGTACCAAGGGGTCGATTATGTTCTTGAGAACTCAATAAAGGCAGGTTGCTTTCCGTTTCTTACCTAGGGAAAAAAGAAAAAGGATACATGAAATAAAAATCGTTATTTTAAAATACCGAGCAAGAAACGTACAACAGGGCCGACATCCAGAACTTTCCCGGCCTCGAGGAAATTAGCAGCTATACGGGAACTTTACCATTTTCTTAATAATTTTCTGATAAAAAGCCCCGACACCACGCAGAGATAGATGCTGCCCATCTACCGCTTGCTGTTGGAGTTATTGGGACTCACGCCACACATACTAACAAAAGCAACTTGAATTACACCGGCACGTCAGGTGGAAACTGCAAGGAGATCACATCCCATCTTTAAAACAACCGTGAAGTGTAAACTTTGTTTTCTTCTCACTTCATACATTTATAAAGTATTACACAAAAGCCAGACAAAAAATAGAAAGCGGCAAACGAAAGGTGCCAAGAGAAGAAAATATTGAAGCACGTAGGAAGTTGCATGCGTCTACCACACTGAAAAGTCAAATTCTACTCATTTTACATTTTTTAAAGTTGACCTCAGATATATTTGCTAATTGAAACTATCGTCTTAGAAAGATGATCAAAATTAGTAACCAAAGCAAGATTTATTAATTATAAAAAGGCGGAAGTTTCCTGAAAGCTGCATCAACATATAGTTCACGTTACTCACACATTCATCTTTCATGATTTCATCACCAAAAAAAAAAATGAGGGTTTGGAAAAACAGAGGTTTTAACAGAAGTGGGTGAGGGACTCAAGGGCCAAGATCTTCTCCAGCAGCCTGCATTCACGACCGGTGAACAAAAGCCCGACAGTTCTCCCAGAGAAACTGAATTACACCTTCCTTCCGCACGTCCAACCTTGTCACCACCATAACCAGCCAGCTCTGGGCTACTCCAGACAGCACGCTGGTGCGTCTCATGAGCATCAGTCTGCTAACTCTGCCAAAAGAGGACAAGAAATAGATTCTTCTCAGCCCATGCAGGCCAGGTGGTTCCTCTGTGCCCATGGACCAGCCTGAAAAGATACGACCCAGGAGGTTCTTCTCCGCAAGCGGAGTCCAGGGAAGATAGAGGAGACAGTGTCGCGCTCACGATTTCCCAGATGAGAATGGAAGAGTGCCTGAGTAATTTTAGAAATAAGGTTTGTGTCCTACTTCCGCAGGGATGCCTACAGCTGAAGTTCCAGTGTTTGGAAGGAAGTTAGCAAACGCCTCCAAAGCCAGCAGAGAAGTGCTAAATGAAACCACCTAAACAAGAGTCATAGTCTTTGATTGCTGATGTCCTTCCACAATCAGGTACATCGAGAAACACAACCGTATTTACAAGGGTTCAAAAATTACTAAGGCAGTTGGCTCAGTCCTCCTGTAGCAATACATTTGTAGAGGATTTAGCAAGGGTTTCTTGTTTCATAAGGTCAAGCTAGTCTACCTACTTCCAGTTGTCCAAAAGACAAGAATGACTACCCATCCAGAAACCAGTGGCACGCAACAAAAGCACTAGCCCTTTTGAAATATGAGTATGCTTTCCCTAGCCTTTAACTGCGGTATACTTTTATTTCTGGAAGCTTTCGGTTTGATCTAAGGCATCTGTGTACAAGGCAGAAGACACTCACACTAGATCCAGAAAATGCAGGCAGCTACCAGTTGGAAATTCCAGTTTCCTCCCTAAATCTTATTTTTTTGAAATAACACTGCAAAAAAAAGAGAAAAAAAACCAAAAATTAAATCCAGAGAATGCACAACTTTAACACCACTTTGCAATTCCTTTCCACTGCTTCTGTTCATGTATTACTGGAGGCCTCTGTATCAGGCAGGGAGTTTGCAGAACCCTAAAGAGACTCCATCTTCACAGGAGGGATGCTGGTCCCCTCGTAGTGTATTACGACAACCTTCACCACACTGAAAAGGACCTGAAAATAGTGTAAAGAAACATCCACACACGACCCAGAAGCTGCAGCTCAGTACCATCGTGGTACTAAGTAACGTGTGACATGCCGTTCATGATTAAACACCGCTAGTCTAGCTAGAGACAGAAGAGTTGGAGATGTTCACAATACAAGAAATTCAGTATTTCGCCTTACCAAGCTTTACTTCTACCTCAAATTAATTAAAATTTAATACTTAAAGCTGAATATGGATAGGCAGGAAGCACCCGTTACAGGCAAACTGGATGAACTGGTTTTTCATCCTAGACATCCCAACACGCCAATGCGGCGTTCATTTTGAGGGGGTGAGCGAGCGCTGCTTCTCAAAGCCGTTTGCGTAGACGCAAGCACAGTTGTATTTGTTTTGTGAAACCAGCTTGCAGAAGCGATGACAATGCTCTATCAGATATCAGAAAAGCACTTTGATTGGACCCCACCCCAACTTGTCCTGGGAGGAGAGACTTGCTTCAAAACAAACAACATAAAAAAAAAAAAAAAAAGGACAATCATTGAAACTAAGGAAGTTTCTTGCCAAATAGAATTCAGATGTGAGGATGATGATGGAGTGCTTCTAGGGCTGGATCACTAAGATGAGCAGAACAGGAATTCTATGTACATAAAAAAAAAAAAAATTAGCACTTTGGAAAACACGCTTGATGCCACCAAAGCCAGAGAGGAGGATCTGTTTCCCCTAGAGACCAAAAGCATTGTTTTCATCAAGTTTGGATAATCCACGGGCAACAGCTACAGACCTCACAAAAGGGTCACTGAAAGAAGTCTCTGGCAAGAGCACGAACCCTGCCCAGGTTACTCTTGGAAAAACCAACACGCAGCATCGGGCGAGACACGAAGGGCAGCACAGCTCTGGAGGCAGAGGAGATGCTACCAGGAAGGACCACGTGGAAGAGGGGCTAGAAACCCTGAAAGAAAGAGGCAAAATCCACGTGACGGGGACTGCTTGAAGCTCAAGAAGGAGGAATTATACAACTTTGATAAAGTTGCAAACGGATGCATTGTTTTCTCGCTCAGAACTAACAGTTACACGACCGGTAGACAGCCTGAGAGAAGTCAATACAAGCTAAAGCCACTGGAAAGGGTTTCTAAACAACTCTGATGAACGTGAGCAGGCCGGGAAGAGACAAGCTGTTTAAGAGCACACAATGTTTTCCTGCACGATGCCAGAAGCCGTTTAATCCTCCTTCTGCCATGAAGTACTACCAGCATTCGACCTGTGGAACAGATGGATCCAGACAGTGAGGTTGTTTTGCAGCAGAACCTGACACCTAGGCGAGGATCTTCCCGAAGTTGTTCAGCTATCTGCTGGCACAAGACGGCATCCGTGCAGAAAAGTGTTTTACCAGCTCTGATAAAACGGGGCTGAAAGCCACCAAGAAGTAAAGGCGCACAATTTAACGTGTTTCAAATGGTTGATATGAGTTGGCCTTGATCTTCAGCCATGCAGGGCAGGTGGTGCTCCATCACACATCATCCCTCTAAGGGCTGCTCAAGCCTCTTGCGAACACAAGCCCTCCAGAGCCTCGATACAGCTTCCTCCTCCAGACTAAAGTCTGAACTCGGCTCAAGCCCCGTACGCCAAGTTTCAGATCCGAGATCAGAAATATACTGCTTGGTTTGACACTTAACACCATCTCAGGTGGGACAAGCAACTCCATTCTTCTCAGGCAGATGAAGTACAGAGCTCCACCACACATTTTCCGGCTAGTGAAATAAGATGTTAACGGTTATAAGCTACTACGCCTCCATCCTTCCCCCGTTTCCCATCTGTATAAGGTCTCCCCGGGGAGAAGGATGGAAAGGTCACGCCTGACAGTCTGCGAACACTAAACATCCCCTCTCTCAGCTGAAAGCCTCCTGCAAACAGAAATTCAGATCAGCAACGAATGAGTCAACCAAGCGTTTGATAACCTCTTTATTACGGCCAACGCTGGGAGCGGATCCCAGCTGTTGGTACACCCAATCGCACAAAGATCTTTCACTACTGCTACTAGCTACTAAAAAAGACTGTGGTAAATACGGCATCAAATGTGGCTTTTGAGGACTAACAAAGCGCTTGGCGTTGGAAGAGTGGCGGCAGAAAAATCAAGGCTAGACTGTAATTTGAAGTCAGTCGCGTTAATATTTAAAGACTACTCAGAACGCCAGGGCTATTTCCTGCTACAATTCAAACTTTTTCGTAACGATTTTCCTTCCTACCTTTCCACCCACTCAGCAAGATTGCTCCTGAAAGTTACTTGCATTTAAACAAAGCTGCATGAAGATTATTTCCCTAATGGTGACTCAGTCCAATTCCAGTATTCATTTCACTACACTATAGCTGGAGACACGGGAACAGTTATTTAATGAAAGATACATGGCTTGAAAGGAAATTACTTAAAGCACAGTTAGCTAAATAAAAAACCCCAACCTTGTACCATACACGTTTCAAAACACTTAGGACCCGAGATCTGAATCCCGACCTCACCTCCGTCAATAAAACCGCAGCGTTAGAGCTACAAAACCAGCTTCCAGGCCGTGCTGAAGGCAGCTGCCGTTGGCGTTGTGATCCGTCGCACAGCTGAGCACGAAAGAAGGTTTTATCGCTTGCGGAAAACTTGTCACGGCACAGAGACGTTGCTCACAGACATCCAGTTTTCTCGGTGAAGTCCTTAAGTTTGAAAGCAGCAGTAGTAAAGGACAACACACGCAAGAGACCGGTGTGAAGAAGCCAAAGCAATCGTTATTCCTACCCTTCAAAGGAAAAGCTTGCTTCCCTTGCACTGAAAATGTCTTTGACCTACTTGAGATACTCTGGACCCCCTTCCAAGATAAGAACAAGAGCTGTCAAAGTCTTGTTTTGTGGTACAATTTCAGAAAATCCATCCAAACTGAAATGGGAAATTAATCCCCACCCCCTTTCTTCAAATCAAATCAAGCAGTCCTCTCCAGGTCTGTGCATGTTTTTGATTCATGAAGGAGTCAAAAAAATCAAACTGCGAACGCTTGTTGCATGGACAGCCACCTTAACAAGCAGCAGTAGTTCAGTCCTACAGCTCCTTTTCCCTCCTTCTAAGAGAAAGCCTTCAAGAAAGGCCCATTTTCTGTTGGGATGGGTGATCTCATCCCGCTCTCTCCAGAAACAGGAACTCAATTTCTCAAAGCGACTCCAAGATCAGTGCTTTTAGGGCAAGGCATGTGCCTCCTCACTGGGTTTTCCAATGTCCACCCCACACCCCTGTGTAATATTTTTGGTAGGTCTCTTGATCTGGGAAGCGCTTTCTCGACAAAATCTGCTACTTCCCACGTGATTTCAAAGACTATAAAATCCTCCAGGGCTCTCAACTGACATGTTAAACATACAGATATGAGATCACCAGCTTCCACCCCTCACTCTGTGTAAAAAAAATAGAGCCTTCAGCAGTAGAAAACTTTGCTCGCTTTGCCACAGATTGGGACAGACGGTTCACCCTCTGGAAAAGGTACAGCAGCCAGGATGCAGGTAATGAGGAATATTTTGAAACCAGGACACATACGATGCGTTCGCTCATGTTCTCAGCATCTGTCAACTCATTTTATTAGCTTACACCCTTACGTTCCTTAGAGGAACAAGCTGGCTTTGTGTCCTCTGCTTCGCTGCATATATTAACAGCTTCCTAGGTGTCAACGCTCTTCCTGTATTAAAACACGATTAGTAAACTTATCACTTACAGCTTTGCTCTCTTCTACATGGACGCTCATCTCCACTGGCTTCAGGTCCCTTCACGCCTTCTCACCCCACCGCCTCATCTCTTCCCTTACATGACGTTCCCCTTCTTGTCCTGCTTCTGCCCAATGCTACCTTCCAACCGGCCCCAAGAAAAATTTCTTTTTCCAAAGCCACCCCGTTACTTCTGGCAAAGCTGCTGTTCTAGTAACGAGAAAATAAAAGAGAGTTATGAGATCTGCCCTGTTCCTAAAGGGAAAAAAAATAAAATAAAAAATTAACAGACAGCCAAAGATAGAATAGAATCGAATCGAATCATCTAGGTTGGAAAAGACCTTTAAGATCATCAAGTCCAACCGCTAACCTAACCTTGCCATCCCATAACCACTAAACCATGTCCTTAAGCACCTCATCTATCCTTCTTTTAAATACCTCCAGGGACGGGGACTCAACCACCTCCCTGGGCAGCCCATTCCAGAGCCTGACAACCCTTTCTGTGAAGAAGTTGATCCCATCGTCGTCTGACCTGGAAGAGGCTCCTGCTCTGGTGCTTGGCTATCTCCACTCAGTCATGAAAAACATACTTTTATCTTGCCTTTTTCTCTCCTTTTTCTCAAGAGCTTTCTGGTTACCTAGAGGGTCTTCTCCTAGGAGATACTACTCCCCCAATAAGCCTCCTATTACGGGAATGTACTTCAACTACCAGCCTGTATCCCAGTAGTACCTCCACACAGAGGAGATCAGCATTTACCTGTGCTTTGCCACACAGCACTAGACTGACCTGGTTTCAGTTGGCCTTAATCTTGTGCAAAACAACAGAAAAACTGAAAAAGTAGGTCAAAATTCACTGTCACAGTTTAAAGCTGGTAGCAGCATCGCCAAAACTGGCCGCAGACTACGGCAAGCAGGTGGACGTCACGTCAGATGTGTCACACTTGGGAGATTCTTTCCAACCTTGAAGGCTACAGATGCCTTTTAAACATTACGAGTTGCTTCTGTTGAATCATTTGACCCAACAATTTAATCTTCAGCTTGTGCAGTTAGTTTTGTTCAGCGCTTCACAGGCGGAAAAAATGCCTTACAAGATGAGGCAGACAAACAGTATTTAAGTCTAAATTGCTTGGGAGAGGGATGGACAACTGCGGATCACTACACTCATTTGTTACTCATGAATGCACCGGACCGTCAAGTTGACATCCTACAATTACACAGTTTTTACAGAAAGGGATGAACCCAAACGAACTCATACCATTATCCATCCTAGCTAATGTGCTAAAACACATTAATTGCATAATCCTCAACTAAACGCGTTGTCAAGTTACTTGTCCAAATGAGTCTCGGTTGGTTGTTTCACCAGGAGGGATCCAAGCACCCATTCCGTAAGTTCATTCCTGAACTTTGTTCTCAATACCCTCTACACAAGCGCAGCAGGAAAGCCAGGAATGCTAGGCAGGGAAAAAGTAATTCAGTTAGTAATTTAGTTCTTCCACACAAGAGAGTCAAAACAAAGAACAGACCATTTTTCGGGGAAGTGGTTTGTGCGATGCAAGCTCAATTCGTTAAGTTCTCTTCCCTACTCGAGTTCAAGCTTAACATATGCCAGCCGCCATGTATATATATTCCTCTATGTTTAACAAAGCACTACAGACCATAATCTGCCAGAAAAAGAAGGTTAGTGCTCTTTATGAAGAGTTGCATTATGTTGGAACGCCTAAATGAACAGCTGAATGCTTAAATAAAATGAAAAATATAATAAAATAAAAAAATCCCTTACTGAAACTTGAGCTCTGCATACTTTAATATTTTTTTTATGTTGGGAAAAGACTGAAAAGCAACTGCCAGACCAACTCCCCTCTATTTTCTGAGGTTTGCTGCAGAAGTCAGACAGACTTCCCTTCGCACAAAAGCCCGAGAGAGCGCCAAACCCCCGTTTGTCAGCAGCAAGCACCTCCCAACGACGCAGGTCTTCGGCCCACACACGGCTGCGCGCACACCACCAACCCCAACGCTGCGTCCTCAGCGGCCCCGGGAGTCCTGCTGCGCCGCTGCCCTGCGAGGGAACCGTCACAAAGTTTTTGAGATCAACCTCTTGATATCACAGTAACAGACCCCAACTTTAAAATCCAGCCTTTGAAAGGCTTCTCCAAGACTGGCAAAAAGCGTGAAGTTTAGGATATCATCTCTGCTTGCAAAACAGGCTGCGTAAGGCCATGTACGATCAAGTTCCAGCAGAAATAGATATTTATGAGGATGCTACAAAGGAAATGAGAAAAAAAATCCTGGCAGTAGCAGAAGGCCTGCAACAGACCCAGGGCAGGATGAGAACCCTGCAGGCGTTCTCTTCTCCGATATGCAGGCATTACGCGTACCTGTATTTTTTTCACCTCAAAATATCAAGTTGCTTAACAGCAAAAAGAGAGCCTCAAATATACCTACCACCACCGTTCCTTTCAGGCAATGGATTTGAAGAAGAAAGGGACAAAACCTACCAAAGAAGAGCCACGTGCAACTACACGGCCACGTGCAACTTCCGAGGAATAACTCACATCAGGCAGGTTCAGGTGCTCCCATGGTGGGTGACGGACGTAGCATGCAGTTACCAGTACCAACGATGAGCAACGTCCTCGACAAGATCACCACCATGGCTTGACGTTGCTGCCAGTGATGCACTTTTGTAGATTTATAGCATAATTTAACACAGATGCCCCTCAACAGCCTACGACTGTTTTATCTCCGCACCGCCTGGCAAGGAAAAGAAACCTGGAGGATAAATTGCAGACAGGCTCGGAGAGCTTGAAAAGACTGGCAAATTTGGCGGTTAAACACAAAAAAAACCCCCGTTTGCACTCTCCAAACCATGCTTTCAGCAAGTTCAGAGCCAACACAGCTTTCACGGTGCATGCGTGTGGGGTGGGGGGAAAAGCCTCTTACTAGAAGATAAAAGTCCTCGTGAACAGGGTCAAAGAAAACTGAAGACCCCTTGATAGCAAGGGGTGGGTAGAAGCTGCGTTAGTGAAACCCAGCTCGAGCCGACGGTCAGCCCCGACTAATTCAAAGACGTGCTGAGAAGTATTTGGCCGCGCGTCAAGACGAACACAAGTACTCGTCAGGTTCCTGTTTCCCCCGTGGAAGAACACATTCGTGTCGAGTGCCACCCAGTAGCAATAAAACCAGTGTCATTACAAAACAGTAATGAAGTGGGGTTCAGCTGTAGGCTCTCTGTACCCCAACTTGAGAGGGGAGCTGCAGGTCCCCAGACTCAGCCTGTGAGTGCCTGGTGGGAACAGGTTGCTTCTCCTCTGTCCCACCGATACCCAGAGTGCCTCAAAAAGCCGAAGACAAACAAGCAGAACTGTTTCTTGGTTACTTTGGATCAGAAGGACACCAAACCTCTGCCAAGGCTCATATCAGGTCCTGAAAAGAAGTTTCTGAAACCTCTGCTCAGTCAGGATCTCAGCCCCTAAAACCAGGTTAAGTAGAGACGTGGGATGATGCTTGCTAGCCGTCTGAAGCAGCAGTCCACCCTCTGCTTGGCATTAATCAGCACGTAGGTAATATGATGTCCGGTACGTAGCTGCAGAGGTCAAGACTGCTAGGAAGGGAAGAGAACACGTGTGTGTCTTGTTGGTGCAAAACATCACGTCGATGCTGCTGAGCACGATGGCTCAAGAAACAGAGAAAAGCTAGTCTGACCTCTCGCAGCACTGAGCCCTAAATCACAGAATGGTTTGGTTGGAAGCGACCTCAAAGCCCATCTAGTTCCAACCCCCCTGCCATGGGGGGGGGTGCCATGGTCACCTTCCACTAAGCCCAGGTTGCCCAAAGCCCCATCCAACCTGGCCTTGAACGCTTCCAGGCATGAACCCTCCACAACTTCTCTGGGCAAGCCGCCAGTGCCTCACCACGCTCACAGGGAAGAATTTCTTCCTAATATCTAATCTAAATCTCCCCTCTTTCAGTTTAAACCCATTCCCCCTTGTCCTGTCACTACATTCCCTGATAAACAGCCCCTCTCCAGGGACTGTAATGGCACTCCCGGCATCCACGTGTCCACTAGATAAAGCAGCAAAGCCTTAGAGAAAATACCACTTCCACATGCAAGGAATGAAGTTATGAAGGTCCATCAACAATAGGTGCTTTCAGAAAGGGGGCTTCATGCAAGCATCTCATTCAGGGCAAGGATTTAAGCACTGAGCACCTACACACACCATAAATCAGGCAAGATTCATCCCAGCCTAGGTATGACCTCCAGGGATGAATACCAGCTATCAACCAAAGCAAGTTTGGCTGTTAGAGAGACCACGCGCTTTCACGTCCTACTGCGGGGCAACATTCAGCGTCACAAAGTGAAGTTATTCTTCACCACCGCACGGCCTCGTATGAAAAGAGGACCGAAAAGAGAATCCTATAAGGGGATGTGACCCAAACCAACACTTCAGGTGGGTAAAAGTCAGAAGTATACTCTGTGCAGCCTGTGTAGCTAAACTTTAAGACCTGGACTGGCAGGCAAAGCCCCACAGAAAATAGGGAAGCGGACAACCCTGCCAAGTCCGCGTGACTCCATCCCACAGACTCTCGCCGTTGCCCAACAGACTTGACTTGGCCCCTGTCTCCGGGTTGCTCATCACCAGAAACTCGTTGTAAGAGCTGGCTAATAAAAACACAGTGGTGTAAGAGATAGCGAGCTGTAACATCAGCATCTCTTCAAAAAAAATAAAATAGTAATGGTGATGCCAAAAGGAGAGACAAGCAGCGTGTTAAGTGGAAACACAGAAAACTTGATATTTAATGATTTAACGTATGTGCCTTTCCATTTTATCGCCTCAACTTCACCTTCTCCTTACTTGAAGACACTGACTTTTCCGGCAGTCACGGGACAGAGGATCAGACCGTGCTGCCACTTCATATAATTAGACATTTGGCAGGAATTCAACTGACATCACCCACATATTTCGCTTGCAACTAAACTATGTCTCGAAGAGGAAACTACGTACCTGAGACCTATATGCCGAGAGAAATCTCCCCCCAGCCTTTAACCTGCTGTTTACTTGGAGGCAAATTGCCGTCAAGGAAGGGTGACAAACCTTGCAACCACGCGCAGGGTTTAAAGCGGAAAAGGTAGCTGAAAAGTAAGAACCAAGACTCCCGAGTAATAAATCCTGCTCGTTTGGGCTTAATAAATACGTTGCTTCAGCCTAAGCAAACAAATATCAAAGCTGCTACCAAGAAGGGGCAGCAGCTCCTAGCACCCCGATTCCCTGCGGTCACCGCCCTCCCACCCCTCTATTTTTTGGTAGGGTAAGGTTTTTACCAGCATAGCTCACTTCAGCTCAAAACCGGAGAGAGTTTTATTTAAGGCGCTCTTACACCCAAAGCCTGAAACCCGCCGCAGCGATTCGTCTTCCCTTCGCATTATGGGATATCCTTATGAAGCAGTTCAGCTGTCAGAAGAGATTGATCTGGATAGCCTACGCGACTGAAAAAATACCAAGAATTCCATCCAGACCGAGCAAAATACCCGCTGGAGAAGTTCAGCCCCCTCGCAGGAGGGCAGGAAGATGCTCAGGAGCTCCACGAGAGTTTTGGGAAATTATCCCACCTCTTGCCTTTAATTTAATTTAATTTATTTATTTTTAAACAAAGCAAAGGTCGCTCCTTTTGCTGGCAGCTATGAGCCGCCTCCTCCCCAGTGCAAGGTACAGGCTTGGGTACTGGTTTCGTTCTGTGCCCGCAAGTGGTGAGATAGGCTACACCCACACAAACAGCGTGAGCTCCATAAAAACCCGCGCTTCCTCGGCAGAGCAATTAGGCATAATAATAATCCCAGGATACGCAGCTAGCCAGTTGCGTTTGCTCACGGAAAGTAAATGTCCGTGCCGAGTTTTTTTTCCTCAATATGGCGAGGAAGTAGCCCGTATCACCAGCCCACAGCGGAAAGCCAAGCGGAAGCCATCGATACTCCAGAGAGCAAGCTACGTCGCTTTAAAAAATTGTAATACTCAAAGGTTTTTGGTGTTGGTTGGTTTTGTGTGGGGTTTTTTTTCTTCCTCAAATCCGAACGTAGCAAGTTGACAGTGCCTTAAAAGTCTGCGCGTCCTGGCTGGGGGTTTCAGCTTCTTCCAGATTTATTAGCAAGCACTGTCCCACGCCCATCCTTTTTCTACCCGTGCTTCGCAAGATGCAGCTTCTCTGTAAAAATCACCCGCGCTGCTTGCCGAGATGAGGTCCGTGCGCTACGTCACGTAGAGCGGCATCAGGAGACTCAGCCTCTCCGTGCTGGCATCCCACGTAAAACCGTCCGGCACGCTGGGACACGCTGGGGTGGCACGAGCGGCGTAAGAGATGGCAACAAATACTCCCTGGTTTCTCATGGTGACAGTCTTGAGATAAGCTCAAGGTTTCTTTTGGCCATCCCCATCTAGCTGACAGCATCTGCCTCACGCACCATCAAGCTCATCATATTTCTTCCCTTAAGTACGCAGTAATCGGGCAAATTTAAGTTTGCAAAGGATCGGCTCGGTTACGAGACATCACCACCCTTTCCTCGTTCACGCTCTTTACCCCGAACGCAGGTTCACAAACACGTGTGGCCCGACATCACCCTGCCTTCGCGCCGCGGGACGGAGACCGTGCCCAAGATGCAAAGGGGTGTTAATGCCAACAAGGCTATCTGGCAAGCCACAAAATTCCGCATACCAAGCAAAACCAGATCGTCCTCTGCCTCCCCAAAAAGCCAGCCTGAACGCAGTTCTCAGCCTCCCACCACCGAGAGCTCAGACCCACAGCGGGACCACTCGGCGACCCTGCGCGCATGAAGCGGCCCCGTTTTTCAACCGCAAACAATAGTTCCGCGGCGATATCCAGCTTCCGCAGCGTGTTTATTTCCGTTATCAAAGCCAGATGCGTTTGGTGACGCCACTGTGCTAAGGTCATGGTGGTGGATTTAATTCCTGCCAACCTCTGCCGCTGCTACCGATAAACCTCTATCTGTATCTCAGTGCCGTCCCACCACCCCACGCTTACTTCTCAGGTCAAGAAACACGACTTCAGTAGCAAGGGAATACCTTGGTCACCTCTTTGCCAGGTCATCTTGCCATTTTGGTTACTTCCATTCGGATTTGAACTCCCCGGTGTGCAGAAGAGGATTCACCACTGAAGTTATTCAACCCCCAAAAGGAGGGTGTCCAACCCGCGGCACGATCGGTTTCGAGCAACGACTGCGAGCGGCAGGAGCGAGCAGCACTGACGCAAGCGTTCAAACTCGTGTGATGTTTGATGGAGCAATGTCAGCTTAAGGAAACGGCGTGCAAGCTAGCAAGGGAAATAAGCTGAAGAGATGTTTCAGTTTCTGAGAGGTAATTTTACACGAGCACTTTTCCTACTTCTCTCCTTTCCCTCGCATTAAGAACTTTGCGCAGTTCACGGCCTGGCTCCTCTGTTTGCTGTAAACTTGAGACATGCCTACGTAAAGCGAATATTGTGCCAAAACAAACAAATCTTCCACCCACTTGCGGTCTGGCAATCTATTAGGAAGGAAAGGCAAGGCACATACCATTAAAACTATAAATACCACCTAGTACGAACAAGAGTAAGGTCTTGCGGTTAACAAAAAGAAATATTTTGCTCCATTCCTCAAGGAATCTGACTTACGTGTTGGCCTTAGCAGTGTTGGTATCCCTGTTTTGCAAGCTGCTAACCCATTCATGTGTTTCAATCCCATTCGACAAAGAATTCAAAGACCTGAAATTTCTCCAGCTATTATGATAAAGCCAGAGGAGAGCGATCCACGTGTGTTCCCTCCCCGAGGAAAATACTAAAGCACAAGCACAAAGGAATGCACATGGGAGAGGAATCGCTCATCCTTGTCTACAAGAAAAGCTTCACATCTTGGGTCTTGCTAGATACTGGATTATCCAAACACTGAAACTACATTTTCCTAAGCTGCTCTCGAAGTCATTTACCATCTCCGTTACAGCAGCAGCATTCAAGCGGCGTTGGGGCAAAGCTCCTGTGTTCACGTCTCAGCTAAGGTGTCCTGATGGGTGCAACTTCCCTCCCAAAGCACGCAGTACCGGCTTCTTCACGTATAAAATAAACGCACCGGTAACTATATAAACTTGCCTGCTATTCAACAAGTAAGTGAGAGCGAGCATTTGGCAGATATTTCAAACTGAAGCTGGCTAGCAAGTATATAAATTTAGGTTTAAGGAAGCAGGGAAACAGAAGAAGCTCCGTGCTACTGTATTTCCCATCCTAAAATGACTTAAAAATTAGCAACGACGCAGAGGGAAACCTAAAGATATCTAAAGAAGCGAAACAAATCCCTGTGATAAGATTAAGGCAACTCAGATGAGTTGGGTGCACAGAGATTAGAAGACACCTTTTGGCTTCCCCTGGATTAGCAACGGGGAGAAACTGAAGCCAACGCCCAGCGAAGAAATAAACAGTAAGCAAGGAGCGATGATCGGAGGAAGTCCTTGGTTCCTGAAGTTGGACTAAAGAGCTATTTCTTCCACCCTTTCACACTCATCTAGAATTAAGTTTCCCTTTTAAAATGAAGTAGAGAGGCACCACAGGTGCTCGCAGAGATTTGTAGCCAAGGAAAGCACCTCCTGATGATAACGTTCCTTTGCCCTGCCACACATGGCCTTGGCCTAGTCACGGCTGGCAGATTTCTTCACGTTGAGCTTTAACATTCATTTCACAAGCACCAATCTTGTTGAGCAGAAAGACGACACCTTAATCCACCCCATTAGTTTTAATATCATGATCTAAAACAAGAAGCAAGTTTGGTTTGGGGTTTTTTTTGTCCCATGCAAAGACTTCACCTCCTAACCACAGGAAAACACAGACAGACACTTTGCGCTCCCAAGCACGTCTCTGTCCTCTCAAAGGCACCAACCTCTCATCCAAATCCTTCTCCACCACCAAACCTTCACTTCAATAAAAGCTGAGCCTCTAAGAACACATTGCTGGAACCCTGCCTCCTTCAACTACAGGTCACCTTCAGGTACTACCTTAAAGCTATATTTTTCAAGATGAATTAGTTCATTACCATGCCTGTTCCCCTTTCATGCAAACAATATAACCTTGAGAAAGGTGAAAAAACCAAGCTCAATTCCTCAGCCTCCAAGGTAGTTCTCCCACAAGGAAAGACAGCACCTCTCAACTGCATCTATATACAACGCCCGGTATCGGCCTGTACATCAGGCACTCTTCAAAAGTCACCTTTTGAGGTTTGGAACCTGAAAATGGCTCTGTAATCAGCTACAAAACATCCCTTTGAATCACCACAAGCGAAAGAAAATTCATGCTATTTCCAGCTTAGTCTTCTCAGTCAGATTGTGAAAACCGGCAGGTGGCACAAGGACATTTCAGATTTTTCAGAAGAAATTCGTGCCATGAAAGCGCAGGTGCAAGCAGAACACGAGCGAGCACACCAAGACGCACAAAGGGTGCATTTGGCACAATATCCCATCTTAGGTGGCCGGTAGCAACATCTAGCCAAGACCACAGGCACACGGGAAATACTCATCAGTGCTCTATGTCGGAGCTAAAGGCTTGAAGACCATTTTCACAACCTGCAGTGATATCAACGCAACGATGCTGGACTGATTTTCCCCACTTGAATGAACTTGTCCTGCTTCTTGAATCTGTGTAGCCTTCTGGTAACCACAGCTCGCAGAACGGTGCTCTCCAGCTTGCGTCGAGGGAGGCATCTCATCTTCTCTTTGAACCTGCAGCCTTCAGAGGTCGTTTGAGGTTAACCAGCGTCCTCGTTCATAGGACCAGCACTACATCCCCAAAACCAGCATCCCAGAAAAAGTGAAACTCCACACTCCAACTTAGACATCTACATCAGAAAGGTCTTTTCTTTTTTAAGTGACATTTCCACTGATACGCGAGAGAACAAGAACTTGTTGAATATTGTTTTGTCACGGAAACTGTACAGATTTGATTCTCATTCAGCTGAAGAAAGTTCAGGAGAGAAGGACACTGAGGACTACCTGACATCTTCTGCCTTTTAAAGGAAACACTAAAAATTGGACTTTCCAGCTCTGAAGACTCCTCGTTAAAAAAGGAAAATAAACTCTCAACCATGGTGGTCTGGCCATTATCCCTCTGCAGGACATGTCTCAGGACAAGGTGAAGCTGCACATGGGAACAGGGACGGCCTACTTAAATCCAGTCAAACCCTTGTTTGTGATGGGCCATTGCTTGACCACGTCTATAAAGTACCAGTCAAACGTCCAACAGCTGCCACAACCTCCCCAGGGATCTCGCTACATTCCTCGCACCCTCTGAAGTGATCTACTACAACACCGCAAACCTCTGCCGCTGCTTGAGGAACAGAAGATGACAACAACCAGGTATTTGCCTGTAGAGATCGCGTACCATTACCTATCAGCTGGCTAGGAAGCTGGCCAGGAAGCTGGCCCGCTCGCATGCAAGCTTATCTGCTCTTCCGTCATGGATCGCACGTGCCAACGCAGCGGACTACAACCTGAGACCTCTCACACCAAAGGATTTCTGAAAGGAAAGTAGAAGATGTCCCTTCCAGGAGCAGTTTATCCGAGCACAGCTCGGTTACAGCAGCCAGCAAACCAGTGCTCGTTAGCGGGACCGTTCATCACCGATACAACCGCATCGGAGTTAGCTTAATTACTGCTCGGACTCTTGGTTTCCCCTGAAATGCCACCAAACATAGGTGACAATGCCTGCACATCCTCTGACCTCTCTTACACGCTCGCATGCTGAGAAAAGAAAAGAATTAAGATTTTACAGCCTTTTATGGGAATTATTCCCTGGATTACTGCAGGAGGTGCACGTTAGCAGTGGGTTTGTGGTTATTTTAAGGAAAGGTCAGTTGTACTGTAGGACAATTTTTCCAGTTCACGTGTACATCTATGTGGTGATCGGATACATATCGTATCAATTAATAAGCTGTAGTTTTCCTGCCGGTAGGTTTTTTTTCCAGGAAAGCAATCAGTGAGACTAAGCATCCATGCACCGCTCAAAAACAGCTTTCACAGATCTATTTACGACAGCACAACCACAGAGTTTGGGCGCGAGTCAAAGCTCCATATGTACTCTGCTTCTGGTTTTGATCTCGTAGTGGCTCAGATACACAGCGACATGTTTAATATTCAATCAACCGCAAGTGCTGAAGCACAGAAAGAGGGTTCAAGGTGATGAGAAGAACCTCTGAAACCTTAGAAGTGAAATAATTAAGCATTTACCTCCAGATTTCTCATGACTCGAGGGCAGTAACCAGCAAGCAAACCTTTCTCAGCCATCGGTTTATCCCAGTAACTTTTTCGATCCTCTTTCCACGCTCTTCCTAGTGGCAACCTTCAGGTGAATCCCCAAACGGCTCCACAAGTCCTCTACGTCACCCCGCGAGCCTGAAACGCTGCTTCCACATCACAGAGTGGTTCAGACTCCTCCACCCCATCCCCGGGGATCTAACAGACCATGATTAGTCTAGACTACAGCAGCCTTAGCAGTGTAGCGGCCAAGCTGAGACAGGCTAAAAACTGAAATTAAGCATTAAGACAAGGCAACTCCAGCCCAAAGGAGCTTCCCAGAGTCGGCAGCCATGGGTCAGGGTCACGGCTCTTCAACTACAGGGCAACACCCTGCCCGTAAGGTACAAGACGGCTTCACGAACGGTACCGGCAGCACACTGGGGTGCTACAGGACAGACAAGCAATGGGAGGCACTGAGTCCGAGTACTCCCGAGCCCGGTGCTAAGTAGGAGGGAGACATTTATACCTCGTAACCCCGGAGATGGGTCAGGAAGACCAGTGCCCGACCGTACCACCACCTCCCTACACCCACGCACCTCATTCTGACCTTCCCTTTCCCAGCTTCCTACAACACCCATGTCCTAGGTACAAGGGAGTGGGAGTCAAAGCCTGGCTTTAGGTGTCTCCTGGGGAACGAAGGAGACAGAGATGAGCTGGTTAGAAGAGCCAAGTAGCTCCTCGGTTACCAGAAGAGCCATGCCTGGTGCATACAGATCAGATGGGTTACCCTATTTAATATCTAGCAACCCTAACAGGCATCTTCCTGCTCTTCTGTCCATCAAACACACTCAAGTCTCTCCATTTCACCGGCTCCGGCACTCGTTTAACCTCTCAGCGAGCCAACTCCAGAACTGCACGTCAGGTTCCCGAGCTGAATCCCTACCGAGAGTTAAAAAAAAAAAAAAAAGCCTCAGAGACAGCCCCAGGAAAGGAACGGGTAGACGGTATCATCCTTTTCAGCAGCAGCAGGGTTGTCACACGCTGTCATTCCATTAAACGGACAGCTAAGGAAATTGCGGACAATTGGACATTTCTGATTCTTCTAACATCTCAAAAATAAATGCATGTACTCGAGGAGTTCTGCTTCCCCTGTTGTTTGGTAATTTTCAGCAGCTCTTTTCATATCCTGTATAATAGCAGAATGCCAAGAACATAAAGGCTTTCGTTTGTGTTAACTGCAGTAGCAGCAGCTTTCCCTGAAACTGCAGCCACATCTTCCACCCTCCCATGTTTTTGGTAACACTGGGATGTAGCGCGGCCTCCCTCCCCCATCCTACCCGGAGAAGAAAGGATAGCAAAGGCTGAATTTCAAAACGGGCAGATATTTAGTAAGCAAAATAATTAGGCGGCATTCTGAAAAGGAGTTATCTAGCATGTACTTAAAGGAGAAACAAATGCAATTTGTGCGAGGATGACAACAGCCAGTAAACGTAATAAAACCCAGCTAGTGGCCAGCGAGCGCGTGGCCCGTGAGCTCACATCAGCAAGGTCTTACTGTGTGTATCCCCGCACGCTAGTTTTGAGAATTACTGAAAACACAAACCTAATGCAAGCAGCACAAGGGGAAGGAGTTTGAGGTCCTACTTCGAGTACCAGTCTCGCATCTTACGAGAAGGAAAGGACATGCAAGTTACCTCCTGCTTAAGCAATGGCAAAGCTTTGTGGGAAGGCAGCTAGAACTTCTGAAAAAGCACCAAAACGAAGGCCAGCACGTACCAAAATCCCTAATTGTGAAGACTGGAGCGTCCGCACTGCGTCCTGAAGCGCCAGGTAAGTACTATTACGAGCAGAAGCATCTCTAACCCAAACCAGCAGATACTTTAACCCCTGAAATCTTGAAGCCATTTGCAGAGCTGCACTTCTCCACCCAATCCATACTTCTCAGGTATGGACCTGTCACCAGTACCCCCCAGTTAAAGACCGATACATTTATCTTTGAAGGTTATCTATGTGGTTTTTCATGCAGTTAGATTCTTAAGAGGTGCATCGTACCTGCACCAACCACACTGTTCAGGGAGTGGCTGAAGGTCCAGCCAGGAGACCACCGTTACAGCCAGCTTGGCTGTCCAGTACATACACCTTCCTCTCCAAGCTGCACAAGGGGAAATACAATGGGATCTGGAGCAAGATATCCTTGTGGGGAAGGGAAACAACACAGCTCTGCTTTGATTTATCTAGTCTCTGCAGACCCAGAGGAGAAAACAGACCCAAAAATCCAGGTATCAGATCATTCAACCCCAGCAGAAGAGTCCCTGTACAGTCTTCTCCCATGCAGAGAAGTCTTGGAAGGACAGTGCTACTTGAAGCCCTAGAATGGGGATGTTCTGGAGACAAGAGCTGCGTGGACCTTCTAGCAGTCACCATCAGGACTACTCACCCCGTGCGCCCCAGTAAAACATCAGCGCACTCTTTTCATCCAGCTGAAAAAACGAGACAGGAGTCTGTTTCCCACAGAAATGTGAAGTAAGAGTCCGTCAAGCAAAGCACAAGAGTTGATGACAGAAGACCTACAGGTAGGTAGGAAGCCTAGCTGACAACCAGAATCCACATCAGCATCGGCACGGTGGCATAGCCACCAGACAGACTTNTGGAACCCCCAAAAACCATGGAAAAGGCCTCATAGCGTACCACAAAAAATAAGGATCCATCGTTGCTCGAATGAAACTGCAAGGCTTGCACTGGGTTTTTAGCAAGGAAATGGAAATCATGCTGACATACAATTGTTCCACCCCCGTGTTCGCCTTCACACATTTCTTACAGGTCAACGTTAAAGAATTAAGTCTTGTTCAGCTAAACATCTGGTGGCTGTTGCTAGAGGAAACAGACTTTCTGCAACATTTGAGCAAAAATAATGAGTTACATAAAAGCCAGACTGCATAAGCAAGAACAAGTATTTTGCCAGTCTATGAATTTCAAACGTTACATGAAACCCCACGTTTAGTTTTCAGGTTAGAATAGGATGGAGCAAAGCCATATACGCATTACAAAAGTCATGAAGATTCGAGTTTTCTCTAATTTTATGAGAATATAATCATGCTGCACTGTAATTAACCTTCTAGTTAGCAGCTGTCCTAAAGATTTTCTGTAAACAGCAGAGACAGATGAATTAGTTTCAAAAATGGACCAGTTCATCTCGAGGTGTATTCAGATGTACATCAAGTCAGTACAAGTTGAAGAGTTAGAGAAGACTGTTTTGGTCATTAACTATTGGAGTTAATGGCTCCCCCATGCCTACTGGAAGAATATTTTCCCTTAATGCTACAGAGCACCTTTTCAGACACTGTCCTCTTTTCCTTGGGGTTTATCAGTGTTTGGAGACCAACACCCAACAGTTGAAGCTACGCTGCACCGAACAGGAGGCGTGATTTTGCGGAAAAAGTTGAGAAGGAGCTCTACGGCATCACCATTCGAGTCTCTAAGCCCAACTAGAAGCCTTATAAGATTACAGATTTTTGATACAGGCTTTAGAGATCACAAAGTCCCACAACAGGAGAAGCAGCATTCCTAAGAACATCTCAAGCAGCGTAGCTCTAATATACTGGAATTGCACTTCACATTATGTACCTTTCTACAAATAGATATTGCTGTTCTTTGAGGAGAGCTTCAGCACTTAAATAATCCAGAAGCCTGATGGATGACTAATACAACCAGAAAGCTTCACATACAGAAGGATATTTTAGCTACCACACATCATCAGGACTGCTCTCAGTACGTGGCCAAAGAACAGTGGAGGCACCTACAGCTTTCACTGCTGTTTCCCTCTTTTTTGACATAGGTTCTGAGACTTTGGTTCCAGCTAGCTTCCTCCAGCACCACCTGGAGAAGTCCGCTCTACAGTCAACCCCGATTGCTTAGACAGCACAGCATTCTCCTGTGCAAGCCACCATTGGTCCAGGTCTACCACAGTAGTGCTACGTACTCTTATCTACTGCTATGCAGAAAGCCACTCCAACGCACCACTTAGTGAGCGCAGGGGAGATGTAACACGTGAGCAACCGCGTAAGACAGGAATTCAACCATTTAACCATTGTCTGTTTATGCTATCCAGGAAAAAAAAAAAAATCTGCTTCTTCAACCTGGATGTGGTTCATCAAGCACACTGGAGAACAACACGGCAGAGTCCAGAGCTAACTCCTCATTCGCACGGACAATGCCTGATTCCGCAACACCAAGGCAGGAGTAGAAGCACCTGGCACTGGTTTCACCGGAGCTGGGAAGAAATCAGGCCAGCGCACTTCCGCTTGGGGATCCTGAGGCAGGGAACACTCGAAGACACAAATGTTCCTGGAACGAGTAATGACGTGAGTCGGGGTGCTAGCTTAGAGGAGTACGGGCAAGTAGAAGTCATGAAATGGGAAAAACAGAGTTTCTTTAAATATTAAATACACGTAAAGATAAAAGGAGGCAGGAATGGGATACCGGCATAGGCAGCTTAGGAGCAAGATCCGTGGCCGAGGCAGCGGCGCTTTTCAGTGTCTTGGAATTGGTAAAAAATTTCAGTAATGCATTATCAACTGCTACCGTATCAAAAAAAAAAAAAAGACAGGATAGGTCTCCTCGTTGTATCATTTAGCATTCACGCTGCCTAGGACTCTGTGCTAAGAATCCACATCCTCGGGTGGAAGTGGCTGAACAGAAAATGAGATGGGGAACAAATCAGACATCACGAGCCAGATAGAAGCTTTGCCCAAGTGAAAAAAAACACGCTACAAACCCAAACCCCAGAGGAACACGTTGATCTGATTAAAAAAACCCAAACATTCCCAAGATCCCAGCTGTCGTACAGGCAGGATGAAGAAAAACAAGGCAAAGTCTTCAAGTCACAAAAGAAACCCTCCACCACATCTCATCAACAAAGCTTTAGACTTCAGGAGGGCTTTATCTTTAAGATGAAACAATATAAAATGAAGCACAGTCAGATGACTACAGTCTCCGTTGGACTCACGCGGAGATATTAAAAGCACTGTACTGCACCAGTCGGAATTGCTCAAACTAAAGACTTCTCAAACAATTAATGGCACTCCTACTACTGGCACCAAAAAAAGATAAATCGGTTTTATGGGATGAAGCTGCAAACTAATTTGAGATACAATATCAAGTAAAATTGAAACCAGATTTTTCCTCCAGGCTGGAAAGCTACTGAAAGCTTGAAAGAGTTGTCCATCCATCTACACTCCCCCCCTCCCCACCAGCCGAAATTACCAAAAGGCAAGAGCTCATTAGGCTTTCTACATACAAAATGCAAAAAGGAAATTACAATTCAGAAAGAATTTGTTTTGTCACGTCATTTTGTCCACAAGTAGAAACAGTATTCCCAAAGGATGATACACAATTATGTTCCTAAACAAAATGCCCCCCACTAGTTCATCAGGATCACTTAGCCTGGGCTGGCTTATGTTTGAACAGAAATGCAGTTTGGTGCTGTAGATATGTTTCTGCAGAAGTCCAGAAAGGGAAATCTAGTACCAGTTTCACTCCTGAACCCAAAAAACCCTCCTCTTGCCAAGCAGAGGCTTTCACCGCTCTCAAGGTCATCACTTATCAAATCAAAACCCTTGGGTTTTTGTTTATTTTCCTCACTATTGCCCATTTCATGAAATTAAGGTATCTCTCCACACTGGAGTTAGTCACTCACCTACAAACGTTATTCCCTTCAATTTCTCTGTTCTGGAGGGGAAAATTTGCCCGACGCCTCGCGTTTTGAGTTTTCTGCTCATTTCAGATGCCGGTTGTAATAGAATAGGCAACCTAGCCCATATTTCACTTGTCACACTGGAACAAATGCTTAAATACAGGGCGCATCAACTCTCCTCCTGGTACCAAAGCATTTTTGGAGAAGCTTCAGGTCACCACTGAAGACTTTGGACTCTCCCTGACTTTAATCCTGCCCAGTTTCCTTGTTGGAGACATTCATCTCTGACAGGGAGCACTGCAGCTACCTACTTCTCAGCTCAATAGGTACGTTTCTAAAAATAAAGCCAGGGAGAGCAAATCAGGGATGCAAGTTCCCAGAGAAGCTACCTCAGGTGAAAAATGCTGACAAAATTGAGAGGGGAAAAAAAAAAAATTAAAATGGAAATAAGGAATAAGAATTGAACAACTTGCATTGGGGTCTCCAAGCATCCTTCCACAAATATTTCATATACCATGGTCATAAGTTACTGGATTTTTATAGTGTCTTCCCTTGTATATGGTTATTTTTGGTTCTTTTAGGAAGGAATATTTGAATTCTATGCCAAGATGCTCCAGAATATCAAGCCACACGACACTCACCGCAGGTTTTGTAACTCACTTCTTATGTTTGTTATCTGAAATCACGGGGTAGCAAGTGCTGGGGCACAGGAGCAGCAGAGCAGCCAGCCGGTCATATCTGTAGTGAATCTGGAAAAGAAGAAAGGACATTTTGAGAAAGTCTTCGTGCAACAGTTCATACAAGCAACTTCCAATCTTTCTGCTACGAAATAAAAGTAAACAACAACAACAAAAAAAATACTGTGGATGAAACTGAGCCAAACACCATTTCTTACAGGAGAATCTAATATTTCTCCTTACCCCACGTCAGGGCAAACTAATAGCTTTCAGTGCAATAACATGAATTTTAGTTCAGAAGATGACAGCGTTTTCTTAAACTATAGATGTTTCTTGCTCTTCAGTAATTTTGGGCTTTGTTTTTGGTAAACTGTACTTCCCCACCTTGGGAAACGAGTTCCCGAATCCAAACTCCTGTGATGCAGCATCCCTAGGCTGGCTCCATCTCCTGCGATGCTCCAGGCTCTTTGGTCAGAGGGAAGCACAAGGTGGGTTTTTTGTTGGGTTTTGTTTTGGGGTTTTTTTGGTGCCTTTTTTGGCATAAATAACACCCTCCAGAGCACATAGCCATAGGGCAGAACAGGGCCCAAACACCAATTTCTGAGAGGGAGCGTGCTGTAACAGGGATGGGAAGGTCAAACCAAAATGAAACTATTTCTGGTCACACTGGGTAGAGTTCTCCAGAGACACACTGTTCCGCATTCACAACTTGGGCATTTAACTTCCTTCCGAAGAAAACACATCTATTCTTCTATCAAAATTTACAAGTTTTTAAAAAGCAACTCTAAGTTCTGAGAAGCTCCGACCATCCTCTATAAGACAAGTTCTTCCGACACGCTGAAATACCACGTTAGACTCTCATACGGGCTGTAAGCAACCAGGCTCCCCAGTGCCTCAGGGGCACTCAAAGCCTTTTTTTATCTTTATTTTCCTAACTATTACAGCAGCGGCAGAAGTTCAAGGGTCCATCCTAACCTCTCAAACTGCTTGTTCTGCAGGCGCACGGGGGGGAAAACAACAGTCACTCTTTACCCTAACCACACACAGCAGAAGGAAACCCTAGACTAGAGAACTTCTTTGCTTTCTCCAACATCAAGCCCAAGACAGACTGAAGTCACTATCACCGCACCACCGCCAAGAGATGCCGCTTTGACTGAAGCGCGCAGGAATTTGGTCTACCTCTGCCCTGTACTTTCCTAAACTTGTTGTCAGGCCAGCCCAAGTCACATACGTGCTTTTCCAATGTCGTTCACAATTTCTGTCCTCAAGAAGCTACAGGGATTGCTCAATGGCGTTGCAAGAGACTTCAAAAGCCTCCACGAGCTCACGACAGCCGTCTTAATTAATCCTCATCTACAATTATCCAGCACCAGCTCCTGAATGAAGCTAACCACCGGGGTGAGGAACACACGCGGCCGCTCCACAGCTTCAGCGTACAAGTGGTGAGTGACACCCATTCCTCTAAAATGAAAAGGCGCGAGGTAGTTGAATGTATCCCCGAATATTTAATTTATTGCAAAGCATTTAAAGCAAGCTTTTGTTCTACTTGACCCTAAAGTTGTTCCAAGTTATTTGACCGGGTCAAAGGCTGCAGCAAGGAAGAACCAGCCAAACTTGTACCGAACAAAACCCTACAAGAAAGAGAAAACACAAGCACCTATAGTCACAAAGAGGGATTGCAGCTTTATTTAGTTACTTGACATCACAGCCCTGAAAGCACTCTTGGGCAAAGAATAGAGTATCTCATTAACACGGCTGTCCACATAGTTAAACGCTGAACACCCTTTAACCCGGTGAAGCTTGCTCTTTTGCCGCATTGAACACACCCCAGTTAAACTTAGAAGGAAAAAACAAAAGTTGTGCTTAAAAATACCGAATCGGGTTCATTGGCCAGAAAGCGCCTCAGTTTCTTTACATAAATACCAACCTCTAGCTAGAGGTGGCATCTCCAAACAAGGAAGCTAAACGGAAGAGTCTATTTATAACCTGCTCCATGGTACAATGATTTCCTTCAGGAATAAAAGTAAATAAATCATCTCGTACAACCCTAAGGTTCAGGTTTGAACCAGAGGTTAGGTATTGTTCACGTTCTGCTTGAAGAACGAGACAACAGGCACGGTACGGAGGAGTCAAAGCGTAGCGTGAGAAAATCCGCCGTGCTGGTCAGCCTCTGCTACTTCCTACTGGCAAGGCCAGGTGAAAAAAAAAACCGTCCTCACCTCATACAAAACATTTACTGACAGATCTTTCAACCTGCAGCACAGCAAACACAACTCTTCCCACGTAGACGTGGGTGGGACTCCAGCATCTTGAGAGTACCAGAGGTTCAAAAGGCAGAGCTCATTTTCCATCCTTTCCCTGGCCGTACACCGATGGTGCTGGGCTCACCCAGAAATCCCACCTGGTAGCAAGATGGCTCAAGCAAAGCATGGAGGACCCCAGAGTAACGAGAGGCTTCAGCTCATGACTACAGCACATGTTAAACCCGGCCCAGAAGCCAGGAACCTTGTTTAGCTGCAAGTGTGGCATGATAATGAAAGCCACCTCCTGCAGCAAGAAAAAGCAATGGTTAACAAGCAAGAATATGTGGACAACCCAGTTGGAGCACTAGTTGATCACGGTAATGAACTCCAGTCTTTCCTTCTCAAGAAAGCCTCGCTGCCCAAAGCCTAACATTATGCAGGATCATTGAGTGGATTGGGTTGGAAGGGACCTCAAAGCTCATCTAGTTCCAACCCCACCTGCCATGGGCAAGGATACTCTCCACTAGCCCAGGTTGCCCAAAGCCCCATCCAACCTGGCCTTCAACACTGCCAGGGAGCCAGGGGCAGCCACAACTTCTCTGGGCACCCTGTGCCAGGGCCTCAGCACCCTCACAGGGAAGGATTTCTGCCTCGGATCTCATCTCCATCTCCCCTCCTTCAGCTTACAGCCATTACTCCTTGTCCAGAGGACCGCATTCCTTCTTGAAAGGAAGACTAAGGAGGCTGAAAGAGCTGCTATGGAAGGAAGAATGACAATGAAAGAGGTAGTTTGAAACCACAAATAGCAAGAAAGACCCTTTCTAGCTTTTGACAGATAATTAAACTTTTTTTGTGTGTTTAATTAGTACCTCCAGACACTGAACCCATTTCCCGTGACATCTCCTTGATGGTGCTAGCTGGGCCTTTGGCTTGGAGTCATGCATCTCAGCTTGAACTCTATAGACCTTGGCTTTGTACGACCATGCGGACATAATGCAGAATCCTTTGATTCTGAAGAATCCTCTGCTTCCTATCAGGCAACTCACTTCAGGAAGAAGAGTTCTTTATTTTACAGAGTGCCAAAACCAGAAGGAGACGAAGCACTTGGGGGCGCGGAGCTGGGCACGGTCAGGTCCCGCGCACCTGTATTCCGGACACGCTCCTCCGCATCGCTTGACGTAACCTTGGCAAGGCTGCCTCTTCTCAGCACAGTGCCAACAAGCAGCATTTCTGTTCAGCCCTTGACGGCCACAATATTCAGAAAAACACCATCACATCGCCTGGAGAAGCCCCACAGATGCCCAAAACCTCTTCTGGCTGTCAGTGAGAGACAACAAGACTACACCAGAAGCTTTAAGCCTCGCTAGATGTTTTTCCCCATTACTTTTCAAAGCAAGGATAAGATGAGAAGCTTGTTTCAGAGCAAAAACTAACGTCCCTGAGGGCAGCTTGTGAACAGATGATATTTGCTACCTTAGAGTACACAACCAGGTCTTTCACCTCCTCCAGGGGCCAGGCTAGTCTGCGTCTGCCTGAACCGAGAGACGCGATTTCCGAGGCACAGCGCTTGAAAGTTCGGGGTATACCACAGACACTTTTCGGCTCCCAAAGGAGGACATTGCTTCTGCCGCAGCAGGGAAGATGACTCTACAAACCCATTCCTTATTAGCTCTCTTGGGAAGCTGGTACACAGACAGTTTTTGGATCTTTTGTACTTCAGCTCATTATTATTTTATTACCAGTTAGCAGCACAAAACCCTGGGTAATACTTAAAAAAATAACTTGTCATCTTTAAGCTTGAGGCATTGTTACCAAGTTAAAGCACGGAAACAATATTAAAATTCCAACCTAATGGACACTGTCCTACTCCAAAGCCTTCATGTTGTCCAGCATAGCAAAAGAGGTAAGAGAGCTCCTGATGGCATTAGATGATGAAACAAAACCTCAAGAGCAAACAAGACGCTCCAGCACTCACATCGAGCTCAAACAGTGAGAACTTTGCTCAGCAGCAAACAGAATGTGTAGCTGTCCAGAAACAAGTGCCTTATTTGAAGAAGGGACCCATCAGTCCTGCATCAACGTATGGTCGGGTGAGTAGATTTTCAACCAAAGCGTTCCACACCGATATGGAAAAATAAGGTGTCTCTGGAGCGTTTCTCGTGCGCAGGAAAGTCTTTTCAGGAGATCTCATCACTGTCAGACAGTTTTGGCGTAAAACTTTAAACGTATTTCTGTTCCAAGACAAATATATAATCATTCAAAAGCCTCATCCAGAAAAAGAAAACTCAGCAAGAGCATTTTTACATATTAGACCCTCACCTCAAACAAACTCCCAAAGAAAAGTCTGCCTAATGGTTAAAAATGAGTGAATAGATGAGTTTGTAGCACGAAACATCCCTCTCCTGTTCTGCCAACACATAAGGAACAGCTCTTCAGGGGGTAATGAAAGTATCAGGATGACAATTCAGAAAGTCCAGCAAATTTAAGCTGCACGTTGCATGAAAGTAAGAGGAAGGAGTGAGTCTCCGTCTTCAGCTTCAGTCAGACAAGAGCAGCTGGAACGTATCACCTGCACCTCCACCCAAATACTGCTCTGGTTGCTTACCAGAAACCACTAACAGCTACAGCTCTGAGGAGAGCAGCAAAATACCTAAAGCCGTGTCCTCAGAGAGCCAAAGAGCTGAACCAAAGAATACAGCCCACCTAGCTTCACCTCCGGCTTGAAACAGCAGCCATAAGCAGATGCCCGGGAGAGGGAAAGAAGAGGGTAAGCAAACAACTTCTCCATGCATTCTTCCACCTCCATTGGTTTTTATTTTCAGGCCTTCCCAAGTCAGTTTGGACTTCTGGGTCCTCAGGAACACTCTTTGCAGCCTCTTTATGAGTTCATCCAGTTTCTCTCCAAACTTGCCCAAACTTTTTGTAGCCACAACAGCCCTTGGCTAGTTCAACAAGTCTACTATTCACTGCCTGAAAACCAACGTCGTCCTGCTTTTTCTGAAGCCACCTCCTGTTAGCTCCATCTGATCCTCCCCAAGTCTCACAGCAGAAGTAGTCGATCGTCCTCCCACATCCACCACCACCGATTTTGTTGACCTGACCTAACCCACCGCTGACCCTTTAACATTAGCTAGACATAAGTAACCACTTCTTGTCAGAAGGGCGAGAGTAAGAGACTAACTTTGATTTCATAGACTAACTAAGCAGCATTATGTGCCAACTACCTGTGAATAAATAAGCAGTATTAACGGTCAATTATCAGTAAATTTTAAAACCTTTGTCTAGTGGACAGCATAGCAGCAGTGAAGCAGAAAGAACCCAAACTACACATCAGGGCTGCCTGCCCTCAAAACCTGGAAAGTAGCAGTGTTAAAAGGGGAAAGTCATACCTCGTCGGGTAGATTTTCCTGTCTTTTCGCCAAAAGCAAATATGTTCAGCACCTGGTAAAGAGCTGGCCAGAAAGCTGAATGCCTCAACAATTGCACTTGAAGCAAAGCTCCTGCTTGGACTCAGCAATTTGCAAATTCCTCCCTGAATACGCCCCAAAGCGGACATCTACATTCATTCTGCTCAACTGGAGAAACAGAGAGTCAGCTTTTATTCTGGCACTGTACTTGGGCACTGCTCAGAACAGTATTTATCGTCTGACACCTAGGTAAAAAAAAAAAAACTAAAAAAATAAAAATACTGCTGCTTGCAAAACCCATTTGATATCTCTCAATTCCCTTAACTCACAAGTAGCCTACACATTTCAAACATAGCAAGGGAATGCTGCAGGCAGGTCTAGATCTCAATTTTGCCTTTACAAAAGCAGAAGAGCAAACAAAACTGAGTTATCTAGCAGCATGCCTAGCTGCGATCCCGGCGTGTGTGAAGGTTCAACATTCCCAGCGAGCCACTGAAAGCTGCATGTACTTCTAATGCATAACAGGTAGCCTACGTTTTGTTAACAGCAAAATATTGAAGACTTCAAAACTGATGCCAACGGTCTTTGTGATGAAAGGGAACAGGATAGTGCCTCAAGTAAGCCAAGGAGACTACACAATACAGAGAAAACACGGGAGCAACTTCAGATAGGGTCTACTCGCAACACATGAATGTCCTGAAATGAAACTCTTTAAATCTTTTGACTCATCTGGAACAGAGTCCTGCTTACTCTAAACTAAAATTATTTTATATAAAAGTTTTTACTGCCTATACTTAGTGAGACATTACCAACAACATGGAGCTAGACTACCTGTTTCCAGCAGTGAGCAATCATTTGCTACTACGTGGCTCAATGACATCTCAGTCTGAGCGTACAGAAATTTTACAGTCCCGCCAAAGATGCTCAGAAAAGGTAACTATATTCATGGAATGGTTTGGGTTGGAAGGGACCTCAAAGCCCGTCTAGTTCCAACCCCCTGCCATGGGCAGGGACACCCTCCACCAGCCCAGGTTGCCCAAAGCTCCATCCAACCTGGCCTTGAACACTGCCAGGGAGCCAGGGGCAGCCACAGCTTCTCTGGGCAACCTGTGCCAGGTCCTCATCATTAAAGAAATAAATAAAAGAATTATCCTTTCGATGCTAGCCTCCACTCCTGAAACCCTGACCTGTTTGATACAGCCTCCAAAGCTTGAAACTCAAACTGGGAAAGCCCACCCAAGAAGTATTTTCCTTTTCACTACCAGATGATTTAACCTTTCCTCCTGCACACACCCCCCCCCCAACACCTGCAGATACTGTGCAAGGAACAGTAGCCTGGAAGAAAGATAGAGTGTGGCTCTGGGGGAAAAAAAAAAAAAAAGCACACATCTTAATGTGAAACATCTGCTTTTTACTCTTTTGTACGGCAGAGCGAAGAAGGAGAGCCTCCCCTTTGGCTTCCCCCAAAACAAGAGCAGAGGGTACCAATGAAACAGCAGTGGGTAACCGTCTGGGTGCCACGAGTTCCGAGAAGACTGAAATGGAGCATCCACCTTGATTAAACATTGAGTTACGATAAATATTTAAAAGCAGGATTTTGAACTCTCACTACCTTACCTAAAAGAAGCTTTAAGGAACACTGATCGCAATCTCTTAAGTGCCTCTCCGCAGCACTCGCTCGCCTGACACCTTGCTCCAAAACACACGGTACCTGGATCGCACCTGCGTATTGCTATCATCACGGTGCGCTTTGCTCATAATTTGGATTATTTTATTCTTCCTTTTCAAGGATCCGTTCATGGGTTACATGAGTCACAGCTGATATTCTTCTAGCATCTGGACAAGGAACTTTTCCACTCCCAGTCCCTCTGGGAGGAAAGGTAAACCCCTTCTAAGTCAAGTCTAAAAGAAGTCTCAAGTGGCATTTGTCTTATTGGAGACAGTCAAGTTCCCACTCCCAGGTTGCAATCCCAGCCTGGATCATGCAATAACACTTTAAAAAAAGACAACAAAAAAGATCCCACCTAGTCCAAGGAGTTTTCTTGCAAGATCCCTTTGATTCACATCTGAAGATGACTTTCTTCAGTTCTTTATAGACTTTTGAAGAAAAGGGTAACCAAGCTCTGTTAGAGAGCACTCACCTCTCCCAGCCTTCACAGCAAACATGATCTGCTCGACATTCTCCACTTGCTACGTTGGTTTACTAAATCATTAACAGACTCTTAATTTAATGCTCTTTGGAATAGCCTGCTCAGCTGATGCTCCTCCTCAAGCCAGTAACCCAAATGCAGGTATTTGAGGTCCTTTTTCCCCACCTGACAGGGTCAGAAAGCTCGCCACATCCTCAGATGACACCACTGGCCCTCTGAAGAGAAGAGGTGGCACTTTCCAAGAAAAGCCCACTCATCTCATTCATCAAGGCCTCTGCTGCTCCTCAAGAGTTTTTGTAGACTTTAACCAGAAATTGCAAAGAAGCTATCTCTCCTGGTGGTTCTCCTCCACGTGTGAACCCCATTTAGGGGAGACCAACAATCCACGCGTGCCCCAAAAGTTGGGAAGATGCTTGCAATCTGAAACTTGCACCAGGATGAAAAAGATCTTTGAAGGAAAGCCCAAAGCATGTTCTCCGTAAAATAGAGCAACCAAAGAGCTGCACCAACCCCCAGCAGGAATTCCTGCCCATTTCTCCCCTGCCTGTGCTTATCAGACCCACTCGTGAACAAGTTTAACTCATTATAGCAACAGGAGAAAACCAACCCAACAATACCTGGAGAGCTTTGTGCCAGGTTAGAGAGTCAGGCCAGCTCCAGAACAGGTTTGACGAGCACCAGGAGCAGTACATGGGAAAGGCAGGACCAAAACCTCCCCTTTTGGGCACAGCAGTTACCACCACAGCCTTACAAGCTTTTAACGCTCCACAACGGGACGTTTCAATACTACGCAAGGCATCGAAACACCAAGTTTCATGTTTAGGTGCAAAACTACATGAACAGCTCCTCAACAGCGCTAAAAAGACTGCTGGCTTAGTAGTCCAGTTTCTGATTAAAGCTAGACTTTTAGCAGGCACGGATCAGCAAACTAAGAAACGAAAAAAAGCAATCCGCAGTTGGTCAGCCATGACACGAACACGATCAAAACAGCACCGGTAAGCGTTGCAATCATCACTATATACACTGCATGTAATTAGTATGACACAGAGCAGGACATTAATATGTGCGCGCTTCACTCGTCAACGCGCCTGCCCAGTTCTGGGCTATCAGCCGATCGCTGCCTGCAAAGGAACGCCCGGCTGCTTGCTGGTCACGATCCCACGCTAGAAAAGCTGAAGAGAAGCATTATGAACACCTCCTCCAACTTTCTGCATCAAAAAGTGGCATTTTAAGATTTTTTTACTTTTAAAGGCACCAAGAACTTCATGTTCAATTACTTTCTTCATCCTATTTCTAATTTTTTATTTGCCTAGTTTCAGTTTCTACCTATCCCACCTTGAAAGGCTTTTACACATAAGCCGCAAAACGTTGTACAGCACATCTCCTTTGAGTACGTACAACACAGGAGACCTGTATGTACAGCATGCTGAGAGACAGATTTTCCTTCCAGTAAGTATCCGTAAGCCGTCTTTCAGAGCTCTTCAGAAATATTGCCTCCCCAGCCTGCCCCAATATTCCGAAAAGGTGGGGTGTGTGTGTCATAAAGTTGAAATAATTGAGATTAGAAATGCCCTCCTGCTATTTTGTCTCCATCCACGATGATCACAGATGTTACAGGGAGCAGTAAGCTTCTGCAGTCTGCTCCAGCATCCGCAACAGCTGGATTACAGATGTTAGCATGGACATGCCTGCCCAGTCCTACCAGCATTCGCTTTATGGCCCTGCTGACCACGGGTTTGTCTAACCACTTTTTGAACTCATCTAAACCATCAGCTTCCACAAACTCTTAGAACAACAAGATCCAGAAGTTTGTTCCCTGCTTTTTAAAGAAATGCTTCCAATCCTAAGAGTCTCAGACATTTTAGACTCCCCAGGATAGCCAGGAAGGCTCCACGGCCTTCAACTCAACTGCCCTTCTCTGTATGTTTTCCAACTCCGCTGAAGATGCAACGACCAGAAATGCACAACGCAACAGAGGTAGTCACACACTCGCCTATTGAAATTCGCTCAGCGTATTACTCAACGACCCTAGTCATTAATCAGATTAATATTTCAGCCTTCCACAAAAACAAAACAATGTGTACTACCTGTAACAAGCAAGAGACCGGTGTGCCAACAATAACCGAGTCAATGCCAGGGAGATAAATCCCGACGGTCCCATGCCGTGCCCTTACCAAACAATAAGGGTTTTGCCCACTCACCTGCAAAAGAGTTTCTTTCACAAGCCAAAAAAAACCCACGCCACTCACCGCGCTCCCAAACATCAGCAAGCACGGCAGACACTTGAAATTCCTGTTCGACTTCCCAGCGACAACTTTTCCCATTCAGCTGGCAGCGCGCTACCAACTTCAGAGAAGTTTGGTGTTTTTCGAGGATGGCTGAAGATCTCCAGAAACCTAATTACACCATTGAAGGCATCTTCGTTACCCTCATAGGATGAATTACCTATTTAATTAGAAGCAGCCTTAACGAAAAGCTGCTAAAGTTGAACACGGAGAATAAGTCTCACTTAGAATAGAATCATAGAATCATCTAGGTTGGAAAAGACCTTTAAGATCATCAAGTCCAACCACTAACCTAACCTTGCCATCCCACCACTAAACCATGTCCTTAAGCACCTCATCTATCCTTCTTTTAAATACCTCCAGGGACGGGGACTCAACCACCTCCCTGGGCAGCCCATTCCAGAGCCTGACAACCCTTTCTGTGAAGAAGTTACACACAAGGAGGCAAACCCACGCAATAAAGCAGATGCCAGAACCGTCCACCTCTGTGCACGGTCTCACACGCTCTAAAAACTTCCCCCAAACTGCTGGAGTAAAGTACTATTTCGTACGGATAAACTGAACGTTACCTCAAGGGCAAACATTACCATTCACGGAGTTAGGAAACTGCATCTGCAGGAAGTCGCTTTGATTCAACTTCCGCTTTCAATCCCCAATCTTCAGCATAGCTGTCGATAATCTGAAACACTCATTACCAAGTAACCTGCTCTACTCACCAAGTCACATCTGTCTTCTCTGAAGCCTCAATACCCACCGGCGAGGATTGCTTTGTACCAGCGGATCACCTGTAGACCTTGTGAACCGCATTCAGATACGGAGTCAATCGCTGCCAACAGCGACACTGGAAGCATCAGCCGGTGATCCAGCACAAAAAGTTTTTTTGACATCTCTGAGCCCCAAAGCTCTGTGCACTGTAGAAAAGCGGCCTTTACGCTTTGATATAGACACAAATAGGAAAAGTCCTTGTAGCACAAGGTCATACCTAGTTTGCTAGAAGACTAAATTTAGCCACCCGTGCCTCAGGCAAGTCTATTAGTTAGGGCAAGCTCAGATACTGGTGTCGAGCACTGGTCCAAGCGTAAACCCCTTGGAAGACTTGACTCCATTTAATTGCAAACGATCTCAAAGCTATTAACGGGGAGCCCGATCTCAATTCATCAAAGAGAAGACGTTTTTGAATACCACACAAAACTAGCATCAGGACACCGCGATCCTGTTTTTTTTGCTGTGGTTTGCTCAAGCGGTGTAAACGATTACTACGTTCAACGTTTGAGTCTGTAAGAGAGGAGCTCAAGAAGATTTAACAGATGGGGTTTCAGCACAAGTGTATTTTAGAACACCTCCGTAGCAAGCATATTTCCTACTCTAACACGCCTCGCGGTACAGTTATAACACGCTATAGAAGAGCGGATCAACGAGAACACAGGGATTATTCCAAGCTTTTGTAAATGTTAGAGACTGATTGAACAGTTTGTGAAGACAAGCCCTGGTTTACCAAAAGGTGTCACAGCGAACAGCTTTGTCAAACATTTAATAGTTTTCCAAGCCAAAAAGACGTGCTGACTCAGATTCTTCAGCTGTGTTGGGTCTGAGGATCGGTATCAGGCACGAGCCCACAGAAGGAAGGCAGCACTCAACTGAGGTTTGACATCAAGGATTGCAGCAAGCATTCAACAGAAGCTACTCGTAGGGGAAAAAAAAAAAAAAAAAAAGTTGAAGAATTTGGTCTCAAGACAGCACTGGGGAACAGCCACCCTATCTGCCTCAGCCCCGCTTCAGAGACCCCAAAGAACCTATTTTGGTGCAAGAAACCCAAACAGGAGTATTAACTCAATCACACAAACGAAACCAGGATTGCCAAGATGACTGCGCCAAGTCCAAATGAGCACAAGGTTTATTGCACTAAATGTTGAGTATATACGGCCCAGCCAGACACCCGAAGTCACGCTCCATCCCCTCGAGTCTCTGCGAACAGATGGTAACAGGCCTGAACATCTGACGGTCACCCCACACGTAGCTGCTCTTACGCCCAAACCTGCCCCTGCAGCATCCCCACCCGAGAAGATGCCGAGACCCTTGAGTGCCCCAGCCAACACGCCGCCAGCCAAAACCCCGAGCCATCGCCACAGCGGCCAACAAGTTACCCCCAAACCCCGTCTTCAATCACGTTGTTTCCTTCATGTCGAAACACTGTGTTTTCTGCAGCGACCAGAAAGAACAGAACCAAGTGGTTCCAAAACACCACGCTCCCCATCATAGATCTTGACAAGTGAAGGCACTCTGGCACGCGCAGTAACTACTAACATTTAGAAATGATAAAAAACACCGAGTACCAGTGCTGTATCCAGTAAATCTAGACAAAAACAAAGGACTGCGTATTGGTTTGGAGCCTAATACCAGTTCTGGATCTCAACCACCGAATAACATAAATTTCAGCAGAGCTATTCTTCCCACAGAAGCGGAGCACAGCCTAAGTATGATTTACCACCACTGGTGTTGCATCTATCACCAGTAAAAACTGAAGCCTGAGCGCTGCCAACACAGCACAGAGCTTTTTCAGAATTAGAAACCTGTCAAAACCTTTCCAAACAGAGGACAGCTGGGAAGCAGTATCAGATGCCGAGGTGGCTGCAGGCCTGATCTCAGCTGCAGGATGATCATCCAGAGAAGCCGAGGACCTCCAAACCGTCTAGCCAGGCACTGATGCTAAGCCAGCTGAGGTAGTCCGTGGCTAGCAAAGTGGGACTGCAACCAGGGAGCAAAAGTTGTTCAGGGTGAGGAAGAACCTCACTGCCTGGTGGACGCACGCATGGCACGTATTGTGGAAGGGTTTATTTCCATCTAAGAAGTCGCTTAATGCGTATGTTGCCACCGTCTCTCCGTCCCAGTACAGACCAGTGTGGTGTTACCTGCTACTACAGCCCTGCCAAAAAGTGACAGCAAGAATGAGTCTTCTTGAGTCTTCATAAAGGTGAAGCCTTTGAAGTCTAACTTGGACTTGAAAAGAGGTAACTGCAAAGTATGTGGTCTCTGCTTCGTTAAAATAAGACGGTACAGGTTCTTAAGTTTCTTTTGTTCATTGAAACTCGTTCTTTTAAGATCTAGGAAACAAAAACAAGCTGTAGAAACTAGCCTTGCACGTTACAAAGGAAGACAGTTACAATGTACCTGAGGACAGACAAGTCATGCCAAAACCAGGGCTGCTACAGCATTTACAAATAAGAAACTTGTACCGAGCTTCATAAAAGCTGAATTGTTTCATTACACTTGCCAGAATTGGCTCTGTCAACGGAACATTATAAGCCATATTTTAGAGGACAACTTCTTATTTAGTTTTAATAAATCTAAATAAGCAGAAATCAGGTCTACAAAGACTTTTGAGTCACAAGGAACAAAAGCTCGAAGACCCAGTAAGTCCAAGACGGTTGAGATTGCTACGCTTCAGAAACCCACCTGAAGAATTTTATCCAAGAGTAGCAATAACTCAACTGATACACCCCTCCTTGCTATGAGGAAGACTAGACAGACGCAGACAGATTTCCTTCAAGTCATTTTTCCCCGTAGCGTGCTCTCCATTAACGTGGAGGAAGAAAAACGACCGCATCTGAATCTGCCCTCTGATTTATAACTCAAGAGCAAACACGCAGCAGCTAGCAAAGCAACACCGAGTTTGCTTTGTTATTTCTACAAACAAGACGTTACCCTAATTACAGGTGTAACAAAGGTAGGTATTTAAGAAAAAAATAAAATAAATGCAGATTTCAACCTCCTAAGCACACAAGATTTTCTGCTACATTAGATAAGTTATGAACCGAGCTTGCATAGCAAATCGCCAAGATGGAAGCGATCGTATTTTGCAACGTCAAATAAATAGCTTCAAGAAACACATACTTCAGCCTGGTCGGCCTCACGGAGTTCAAGCAAGTTACTCCTACAGCTTTAATTAACGTAGGTTCAGCGCTGAGGTACAGTGATGCCTTGTGAGGTGGAAAGAAGGAGTAGCTCTATAGAAAGCAGGTATTCCAGTTTTCTTAGCATCATCACAAACTGCATGAAGTCACCAAGCTTTATCAACAGCCGTTAAAACACGTATATAGGACAGCAACTACTCAGGATATTTAATAAATGATGCGGCCTCCCCTAATGTACCACGCGTAATATGGCTGGCTCATCTACGGAAACGCGACAGCTTCAGAAAAAAACAACAGCAGATGCAGGACGGCCAAAAAAACCTTTCACTTCTTTATAAACAGCCGCAATTTTTCCAGCCTAAAGGAATATCATCATATAATCATCACCATAATAATAATAATAAAATAAAAAATAAAAGAGAAAAAAAAAAAAGGAGCAGGATAGCAGACAGCAAAACAGTTTTCCCGTCTCACCACTGAATATCCCCAATTCCTGCGTTAAATGCTAGGAGCAGCAAATCCAAGCTACTCGATTGTCTTCCACAAAGCAGAAACTGTCAGGCTAATCTTCAGGGTAGAATTTGCTGTCAACTCTTCAGGCTATTAAGTTATTATCCGGAAGAGATTTGCTCACAGATGAGCAAACCAAAACAGAAGATTCAGACAGGTAAGAGACGCCTATCCATTTTGGAAGATGAGCTGCTCTAAATAGATCTTACGGGAAGGAATAACATATGAAAAGCCAGGAGAAAATGGTGGTAATCTCACACTGATTGAGTCTCAGCGTTGGTTTTGCCAACTTCTGGAAACAAGTGGTCGTTTTAAAAGGTAGGTAGTGCCTGGTGAACCAGAAATCAGACAGGTATTTTACCAAGGAGTTAAAAAACCTCCACTCTCTATGAAAAAAAAAAAAAAAAAAAAAAAAAAACTAAGGG
>VXBL01009369.1:123503-146412 GCA_013400195.1 Aramus guarauna
GTATGGGCGGTGCGGCGGCGTTTCCCTTCCCCCGCGCGTAAGATGGCGGCGCCCAGCCCGCTCCTGGCCTGGTGCGTTCAGCACCTGCGCGGTGACTTCGGGCTGGACGTGGGCGAGGAGGTCGTGAGGTGAGCGGGGCCGGGGGGCGAGCCCCACTCGGGACCGTACCCTCCGCCGGGGCTTAGCGGGTCCCTCCTCCCCTGCTGCGACAGGCCGCGGTGGCCCCGCGCGTCGCCTCCGGGTCTCCCTCGGCCCCGTGGGCCAACGCAGAGGGAAAACGGGGTTTTCAGAGCCCCTCTCGGGGGTCTGCACCCTGGGTTGTCTCTCGGGTGGGTGCCCCGTGAGAGGGCCCGGGAGCGGCGGGGAGGGTCGTGGGGTTGCTGCGGGTTCGTGAGGAAGGGCGTGCTGCTGTCTGCCTGTGTTTAAGCAGGAGCTTCTCGAGGATGTTGCTTTGTGGTTAGATTTTTTACATGACTAGAGCCTTCTGGTGAGTTTTCTAGTGTTTGGCGGAAAGGTGTGGGGGCGTGTCGCTCTGGGCTGGAACACGGGGAGAAAGATAATTTACTTTTTTTTTTTTTTTTTCAGTGAAACAGCCACAAGGGATTTCCTAAAGCACCTGTGTCAAAATTTCATAGGGCTTTCCCAAAGTGCCTGTCTCAAAATTTGACTTATAAACCCATTTCTTACCATGGTCCCTACAAAAACCTGATGCGAAGAGGAGACACAAATTGCATATGTGTGTGTGATTAGGGTTTCCTTAGACCAAAAGCTCCATTTTTCTCCATCCCGTCCCCTTTGCAGGTACATCTTGTCAATAACAAACGAGGACGAGATCCGGGAGTATGTCATTGACCTCATTCAGGGGACCGACGGGAAGAAGAGTCGGTTTGTAGAAGAACTGCTGGCCAGGTGGCGGAAATCCTCCCAGCTGCCATCCGAGCCTTTGCCAGCGTATCGGAAAAAGGATGGTGAGTGGCGGGAGGAGGAAGGAGTTGAAGTTTCGAATAAGCTTGTCTCAGTTATTCTGTTTATAAACAATTACAAGCCGTGAACGCCCGTGGTTCTCTTTCTGTTCTTTGTGACAGTGCAAAGCCCGTTTTCGTTCATCAAGTAAGAGTTTGGGGAAATCTTTCTCTTGCCGGTAGTAACCCGGCCTTTCTTTGTGCTTACGCACGCTTCCAGAGACTTTGGAAGCGCCTCGGGCTGGAGACCAAGCGAAAAAGGGGAAACGCAAAGGAAGGAACAAGCAGGAGACGCCTGCGTACGCTGAGCCAAGTGCACACGTAGAGGAAGTAAAAACCCCCCTCGACCTGGCCAAGGTGAGTGTGTGGTACGCGAGGGCGGCCGTGTGTGGCTGGGTGCTGAGGGCACGCTTCGGACCTGGGTCGCGGGGAAAGGTGATATCGAACGCTAACAAAAGATGTGGTTGGAAAGCGGAAATAAACTTTTAGGAATCCTTCATTAGCAGAGTCCCGACGAAGGGCATTACGTACCTGAAAGTTTGTGTTTCCCAGCTACGTCGCTGGGTCTGATAAACGCTTCTCCCCGCCCTGCAAACCCTGTCTTGTCTTCTGTACAGCACAGCTTCTGTGACATACACGTTTGTGTGGCTTTGTGCGCGCAGGCAGCCTGCAGCGTGGCAGCCGCAACCTACAACCTAAACAAATACAGGCGCGCTGCCAGCGAGTTGTACGGTCGCCCAGTTGCGACGAGAGGGGCGGCTCTTCCCGTGCGTCGACTGGTCAAAGCTGACGGCGGGTTTGGATGGGTCGCGCTTGTACCCTCTGTGTGTGTGTGTACAGGAGTCTCACTGCTGGGGGGGCAAATAATTTGGGGATGGGGAGAAAGGTTGTGTACGTTTGTGTCTGTGATGGGGTGTCAAATAATCATCGGGTAGCCGTTACCTCAAAATGGATTTTATTCCCCTCAAAGAAGCCTGGATGAGAGGGCGGACAGTGGGAGTAGATGCTGTAATTAGTAATAAAAGCTATTTCTTTAAAGCAGAGGTGTGAAGGTTGAGTAATTAGGGAAGCCACCGGGTGGGTAGAACATTCCTTCTTGCTATATTTAAAACTTCCCAGTCACGCTCAATAAAGCTTTTAACTGGCAACTGGAATA
Source organism: Aramus guarauna (assembly GCA_013400195.1). Taxonomy (NCBI): domain Eukaryota; kingdom Metazoa; phylum Chordata; class Aves; order Gruiformes; family Aramidae; genus Aramus; species Aramus guarauna. The sequence continues at coordinate 125,622 of VXBL01009369.1, forward strand.
TTTCGGGTTGCTTCAGTGAGGAGGCCTTGGGCGCTAGGTGGAGGGAGCTGAGAGCGGTAGGAAGTGCCTTTGGACTGAGCAGCAGCTCTGGTTTGGCCGTTTCCCTCTCCTGTTCAGCTCCACTTTAGTGTAGAGATGGAAATATTCAATTTTGTGGAGAAACTCTTTGCGGTATTCATAAGCAGTCGGAGCTGCAATGAAAGAAACTGCCAAATAAGAGCATAGAAACCCCGAAACCCAAGAAATCTTGCTCTTTTCAGGCAACGCAAGGCCATGCGGCAAGTGACTCTATGACTTTCTCTGTGACTCAGGCTTGCAGCGGAATCCTTTGCGCTATAAACGTCGAGCACGTTGCACCTCTCAAAATTAAATTCTGTGGTTTATTGATCTGCAACCCTGCCTGAGCAACATCCAAATCCTGAGAGTAAGGGTCACACCTGAATAAATGGTGGAACTTAAAGTTATGTTTTTCAGTTCAGGTTTTTGTAGCAGGGAAGCTGCAAATGCTTAAAAAGTTTGTAAAAGTAGTTGTTTGAAAGATAAAAAACCCATGTTTTTTTAACAGGGGGTTAAAAATGGACAGTGGCATTCCATTTCCTTGTAGTTATCTTCTAACCTAGTTAAAAAGAAAACTGAGAAAACTCTGCCAAAGTTTGCTTTATCTGATTTTTTTGTTTGTTTGTTTGTTTTTCTTCCTAGCAGTAGTGTTTGGATCTGGCAGTGGCAGTAAAGCCGGTTGACCCGAACTGGGGGGGACTGGAAATGCCGCGCCTGCTTGCCACTAAACCAGTAGCCTGTCGCTATTTGGAGCTGAGCGGGTGAAAAGAGTCGAGGCAAGAGGTGTCCTAGTGCCACGGCACGGCGCCGTCGCTGAGAACGGCAGCGTGGGAGGACGTGGGATGTAGAAGCAACGGCTGGCTGAGGTGTGGGTCAGGGAGCGGGAGCGATTTCTCTAGCGCGCAGTAACTGGAGAAAGCGCGTTGGTTTGCGGTGAATGAAGACAGGCTTTTTGGGAAAGGGCTTCTGAGAAATCCTCTTTTCTATTGTCGAGAGAGACTGTGGAGAGGAGAGGGAAAGAAAAGCTGCGCTTGAGCTGCAAGAGGATTTTCAAGTGTGTCACAGAAGTGACAACTAAAGGCCACAGAGAGTGCATTTGTATCGGAGTGCCGCTTGCTGAAATAGGTAAGGGTAATAAGTCCTGGTCCGCCTTGGTGGTGGCTAGCATGCGGTTCATGGTTGAAACCGGTCTCATCTGGTGTTAGGAGACAAGTTTGTGCCTGGAGTGTGTTGTGCTTGCTTCTCAAATTATCTGGTTTTGAGTATTGCCAGAGAAATGGCAGCAGTTGGCTTTGTTCTGTTCCTCTGGAATGATTTCTGTGCTGTGATTAATTCCTGCAATTAACTTCTCAACAATTCACTTCTCAGCCGGTACCTGTTGGAGACGTCGCGTGGGAGGAGGAACCCTTTGTTTCTCTGAACAAGGTGTTTTCTCTGAGGGAGAAAACAAAGAATTGCACTGTTAGATTATTAATCCGGCCATTGTCTAAAATCTCTTGCTTTGTTTCTGGTCAGGGTTTACTTCGGCCTGACCCAAAGCTTAGTCCCTGACCCAAAGCCGGACATAATGCAGTCCCTGATTGAAACTCAGAGAGGTGAATCACAGAATCACTGATGCCAAGTCGTGACACGAGGAGAAGGATTTACATTACAGCTAAATACCTGAACATGCAGTGCGTGGAAAAACCTCTGCTCAGGTGGAAAACACAAAAAGTGCTGGGTGGGGAACTGGCTGGGAATGAAGAGGTTCCTGCTGCCTCCAGCAGCTCTTTTTCTGGGAGTGGGCGCACGCAGGACTTCGTAGTTAGAAGCAGGGGGTTGCTATAACCTAAATAGCCCTTGAAAATAAATCTGGGCGTAGCTGAGCTGCTATTTGAAGCTGTTAAATACCTGTGATTTGATATTGCAGGTCCGGAGGACTGACAGCGCGCTTGCCAGCTAGACCCAAGCAGATTTAGCTTACAGAGGCAGCAAACATCGAGCGAATCTGCAACATCCTTATGTCCTCGCTGCGTTTAGATTCCTTGGACCTTTTCTGGCAGGCCTAAGCTTGTCTTTCCGTTGAATCTGGGGTCCGGTCCAAGTTCCATTCCAGATAGGCAGAAGAAAGCTTGTCTGAGTCTCCCCAGCCTGTCCAAGGGTCACCGCTTTCTCTTTGCTGCCAGTATTGCACTGCGAATAGTTTGTTTATTATTTCTTTTTTTTAAATTTTTTTTACTTATTTTTGCTTCTCAGGCACAGGAGAACAGCAGTGGAGTCAGCAACAGTAGCAATTCCTCTAAGAAGAAGCCCAAATATGTCAGCCTGTATACCAAGGAGGGTCAAGACAAGCTGGCCGTCCTGATCCCCGGGCGTCACGCCTGCGAGTGTCTGGGCCAGAAGCACAAGCTTATCAACAACTGCTTGGTTTGCGGGCGCATCGTCTGCGAGCAGGAAGGTTCTGGACCCTGCTTGTTCTGCGGTGCTCTGGTTAGTAATGAGGTGGTTTTTATTTGCTGTGCTTCAACCTGATGTAGTTTGTTCAGGGCTTTGGAAGGGGATGGAGCTGAATTAGCCTCTTGGGTCAAAATTCCTCCAGCAAAGTGCTCCAGGCTCTAAAGTTGTGCAGGAAAGAACCTTGTGCTATCTCTTTCTAAAGGAAGGACAATTGTTGTGACTTTAATTCACTTTGTGTTTCTTTTATGATGTGTGGAGAAGTTTCCCTCATAATTTACCTCATTTTGGAGCTTACCTGATTTATGACGGTCTCCTATGGCTGTTGCTGTGCACTGCAGTAGCGTCCAAAATACGCGCAAGGCTTCGGTCCCCATCCCGGGCGCAGCCCCGATCACCTTGTAAGGGGCAGGAGACACGGCCAGTGTGCTGACTTTTCTTCAGCGCTTGTGCTGTATGCATCATTTGGGATACCGGCCACCCCCTGTCTTTGGTTGAAATGGCGCCTTTGGGAGAAAGGGGGCAAGTTAATGATTACAGATTCAGTAAAGTTAACTTCAGGAGAGAGGAAAATAGGGGTTGGATGAAGAAAATGTTTTAAATCAAATTGGTTGCTATTTTTCAAGATCTCTTTAACTCCAAGTGGCCAACCAAGAGAGAGGACCTCTGTGTTAAGCGTTCTTCCTCTGCTCGAGGAGGTTCTGAGCGCGTTTCTCATCCGGTGAGATCACCTAGCAGTGTGCCCACCCACAGAACCGAGAAAGACCGGGCTGTACATCTCTTAGGCATTGCTTTTAGTAAAGAACAAGCTTCCAGGATTCTCCTCGTGTAAATAACACCAAAGGGAAGGAGATGTGGACTACCTTGGCCGTTTCAAACAGTTTACCCTGAACCGTTGTCCGAAGCTGGTCAAGCTTCCTAAGCCTTCATTTTTTTCCTTAGGTGTGCACTAAAGAAGAGCAGGACATTCTTCAACGGGACTCAAACAAGAGCCAGAAGCTGCTGAAGAAGCTCATGGCAGGTCAGTAGTTTTTACATACCTGTAATATAAAGAATCCATTCAGCCGGCACCTGAATGTTTCTCTGGGATATAAATCGCCAGGACAGTTTGTGAAGCTCCGTTTGCTTCGGAATTTTCTGAGCCACTCGCCCCCGTTGCTGCACGGTGTTTGTGGTGGGCATTAAAGGGATGGCTGGGAAGCCGGCTCCCTGTATCCTCTCAGCAAGCAATCGGCAGCATTTGTGGACTTCGGCAGAGGTGATAACTGCGAGTGTCAAATGGCAACGTATAATTTCCTTACCCAGAGGCCCCAAGGCTGCTCGTTAGGCGTTCCTGAGTCAATCACATGAACTGGATCATTGTAGCAGTCCTTGAAAATTAGGATAAGTCTCATGTGGAATGTGTGCTGTGGAAGATGAAGCGCTGCTATCTGATTTGCCGGGTCTAGAGAGGTGGTGGTTAATATTTTCTAATGACTCTTCTTGTCTAACGCTTATCTTGGGAGCTAAAAATAGGAACAGAGCCAAGGAAAGCCAGAGGAAATAATACCCAGTCTCCCAGTGAAGACCTGTGCATTATGGGGGTGTTTGTCTGAGTTTAGCTGAAATATAGCCAAGGTCACAGTGTTCTTGGTTGAAAAATACACTTTGCTGAAGAACTGGGGAAATATTTACTCTGGGTCTCGGTGTCAACTTGTCTTTAGAGCTGCTGAGATGGCAGGAGGTCCTTTAAGTCCTTGACAGTAACAGCTGATCACAGAGTCGGTCTGTTTACAGTCTTCCCAGAGAGATCCTGATGTACCTCAGGATCCCTTTTCTTACCCATTTTACTGGCATTCCCTTCTGCCCCCGTCACGTCTTTTTTTGTGTGTGTGCATTACCTGTGTAGGCGAAAGCTGAAACGTGGGTAGCTGTTTCCCTTGGGAGTGAAAATACATGGATTGGCGATGCAAAGGGACTACAGGCTTTTTTATTTTCCTGAAATAAAGGTGTTACCCCGTGTGACGTCTTGTGTGAAATGCATCGGTTTGTTCCATTGTGGCTTCGATGCAAACATTTTTTTTTATTTTTTTTTCCCTCCTTTTGTTTGCTTGGGTTTTGGCCCCCTGCCAGAAATGGTAGGAAAGAGGAGATCATTGCTGGGAATAGATTTCTCCCTCTCTAACAATAGCCGGTCTGAAAAACCTGCTGAGGTGTGTTGGGGGAGGATTTCATTTGCGAGAGGCTCGTACAGCAGCAGACACAAGGCTTGCTCTGTGCGTAACTGGCAACTGTCAGCGATCTGTCGTGACCAAGAGTCTCTTTGCGGACGTAACGACGCTTCGGAGAGAATTTGGCTTTCAGGAGGGGACTCAAGGCCTGCGGTTGGTGATGGGCGGAATTTGGACTGCTCAAATTGTCGGGGAAGGGCGAAGGAGAACCAAAAACTTAGACCTTCTCTCTAAACGCTACCTAGAAGTTGTTGCTGTGGTATTTAAATGCTTCCTTCTGTTTGGAGGAAGGAGTCTGTGAAAGGTGTTAAAGGGAAAATCGGGGCTTGAACCTGGTTTGCAAAGGTGCTGATCTTGGTGCAAAGTTCTTCTTTTCGCTCCCTGAATGGCATTTGGTTTAGGGAACGTTTCTGCAGCCAGCCCCACCAAGACTGGGCTTTAAACAACTGGTCTGTCCCTGACTGTTGAGCTGGGCTTTATTTTCTATCTCAGGTGCTGAAGGTTCAGGGAATTTGGATGCTGTGAGCAAAGATTTATTGCCTCGACAAGAAGCTAGACTCAAAGCGGGCCTGGAGATGGCTGTGAAACACAAAGACAAGTTGTTGGAATTTGACAGGACGAGGTAAGATCCCAGCTGTGAGACTGTCGTGGAATAACGTAAATTATCTGGCAGGCTGAGCTGCCTTGAGCAGAAATGTTAGAGAGTTCCTCCTAAAAACCGGGCTGTAGCTACAGGCACTTTAACGCTGGCGTTTGGTGGGACAAGAGCGAACCCCTTGACTGGCTCCTGTTAGGATGTCCTTGCTTTGTGTCCCTGACCGTGCAGCTCTCTAGAGAGAGCAGAACGGAGCCGGCAGGGAGGCAGGTTTGGGGCAGGCAGCGCCGCGTCGCTGTCCTGCTGCGCTCATCTTCTACCATCACGGTTGTTTCTCACCAGCGTGCGTCGAACCCAGGTCATTGACGACGAATCGGATTATTTTGCCGCGGACTCCAACCAGTGGCTTTCCAAGCAGGAAAGGGAGGCTCTCCAGAAGAGAGAGCAGGAACTGCGGGAGCTGCGTCACGCCTCTCGGCTTGCCAAAAAAATCACCATCGACTTCGCTGGCAGGCAGATCCTGGAGGAAGACAACAGCATGGCTGAATACCACAGCAAGTGAGTGAGAACTGGCAGTGCCAAGGCGTGCCCAAGAGCAGGGACGTGCAAATTGTTAGGGATGGTGGTCTGGCTGAATCTAGGAGAGCAAGTGTAAGGAAAGCTGAGCAAGCCCTTCCTTTGAAGGGCACTTCTGACACCAGGCTGCAGTTTTGCGGTTTTTTTTTTTCTTCCTCGAGGGTCTTTTTGGCTTGCAGCATATCATCTCTTTCAGCACAACTCTGCTGAGGCCCCCTCTGAAGCCCAGCCGTGCGAGGCTTGCACAGGGTTTCGGTGGCACGTCTGTTAAAGATAAAGCTGCCCTGGAAAGAGATGTTGCGGAAGGCTTGTCTCAGCAGAACCAGTTCATCTCAAATTCAAACCAGGCTGAATTTCTGCGGTAGATGAGAGTGACTCTTCAAATTAGAAATCGGAGGTGGTAAAAAATGCTTTGGGTCAGAAACGTTTGTGTGGGGAAGCAGGGAATTTTCATGCCTCTCGTTTGTGCTTGCAGGCTGGATGAAACCATCGAAGCCATTAATTGTGGCACGCTGGGCAAGCCAACTGGGAGCCCAGAAGCAAAGACAACTCCAAGTTCTGGTGTTTTAGTGAATCCCTGTCTTCTTCAGCCTGCTCCTTTGGTCAGTACGAGTTGAGTGATTTATACCAGAGTAATGACTGACTACGGGAGAGCTGAGCTTAAGAATTGTGAATTCTAGCGCGTGCGTAGTACCTTTTTCCTCATTAGCCATCTGAGTTGGGGACCGAGAAGGTTTGCCGATGCCCTGCTCCCTTCCCTGCTCTTGGTAGGTTTGGTTTATCTGAGCTTTACTCTCCTGCCTCCTTTTCAGGAGCTTGGAAGAATTTCTGACAACCAGCCTCAGGTTGTGTCACTTTTTCAGCTCGCTGAAAAAAATAATTCTGGCTTTTCTGCCAGATTTCCAGTTTCCAAAGGACATCATCTCTACCCTCTAATTCCACTTTAATTGTGGTGGTTTTGGTGTGTGCTAAGCGTTTGGAGGTTGGATGATTCCCAGTTTTAAGTGTTGATGGTTGTGAATATCCTTTGAAAATTGTATCTTCCTGTGAATGCTCTGAAACACCAGCAGGTAGATTTATTCTTTAAATCCGTAGTTTAGCTGTGATGTATGGAAAGGAAGAGCCGCACAGAGCGGAGCACAACCTTGCTTTTCCTCCTGCCAAAGCGTGGCATGTAAGCGCAGTCAGCTTGCAAGGAAGGAAGGGTGATCCCAAGAGAATAACACGTCTGTCCTTAAATGAAGGAAGACTTCAGATAAGATTTGCACTTGAAATACATTTTTCCTAGAAAGGTGCTAACCTTTTTCTTGTTTCTTTTGAACACACCGAAGTGGGTGGACCAAACTGGTTTGCTCCCGCACAGGAAAGCCATCCATTGCGTGGACGCGGGAAATGAGTCCGGCTCGGAACGGAACAGGTTACGGATTCAGGATCGAGAGTTGCAGGAGATCTCAGATGATGGGTTGTGCCTCAGCTTACACCAACCTTGGGCTTCCTTGCTCGTGAGAGGAATCAAAAGGTAAAGGGATGGGCTGAACCGGGACGTATCCTGGCCAGCTCTTGCTTTGTAGGTGAGATGGGAAGTTGTGTTCCTCAGAGGACCTCTGTGGACTCGCTTGCTTTGTACGGTGCCTGGTAGCTACCGATAGCTCCAGGTTTGGAAGCCTCGCTTTCTCATCCACTGTGCTGATGGTTTGAGAAGCCCCATGAATCGTTTTTTCACGAGAGCAGCTAACCTGGAAGGTACAGGTTTCTTCACAGCGGGTACGTTTAGAGAGAAGCCGAGATTTCTGCACGCTGGTCAGGGCATACCTTTCTGGAATTTGAAAGGTAAATAAGCTTAAAATGTGAAATATGTTCCTCTGGTCTTTTTGTCCATCATAAAGAAGCCAACCAGGCTTTGTTTAAAAAAAGCAAACCAACCACAGGCACACCCCCCTTGCCGCCGCCTTCCCCCTCCGGGCTAGGAAACAGATTACAAAGAGAAGCTCCTTCAGCCCAGCACCCCCGGCAAAGGCTTTTCTTTAGCCTTTTTTCCCCTTTCCCTCACAGAATTTTTCATTTCAGAGAGCAAAGCTTTTTCACTTCCCGAGCTAAAGATGCTGTAAATCTTAATGTGCCCGGCTTCTACATCCAGGTGGTCTGGGGATGCTGTCAGCCGCTCCGCGGCAGCTGCAGCCTTGATGCCTAGTGCCCACGCTGGGATCCCCGAGAGCTGCAGCTAACGACCGCTTCGTACAGATGCGGGGTCCGTTATTACTCCCTAGATTGCCTGCTTACTGTGCGTAACTTTTTCAGCTTGTAAGGGAATTGTACGAGCAGATTGTCCGACACACTTGCAGGGGATTGATGGCCTTTTGTGCCGCTGTTCTAAAGCGGCGAGGACGCGAGCTGCTTGTGGCGTTATTTCTTGCCCATCTCAGCTTTTCTCTGTAGCGCCGACACGTTGCTTGAGTTTAAATAGTCAGGGCAAAGCTTAGCAGCGGGAATTGCGTAGCGAAGCGTTTGATTGAAAAATCTGTCCGTGTAGGTGATTTCTGCTGAAATTTAAGTCCTAAATTCTCCTTTGTTCTCTAGGGTGGAGGGCAGGACCTGGTACACATCTCATAGAGGGCGGTTATGGATTGCAGCTACTGCTAAAAGACCTTCCCCTCAGGAAATCTCTGAGCTGGAGACCACCTACAGAATGCTGCTCCAGAAAGGTGAACTTCTCTCCTTGGAACTTTGTATTATTTGGTACATTGAGCCACGTAATGAGCAGTGTCAGAAAGTCCCCTCTGCTGAGCAGTTATTACCGCTTCGCTTTTTAACCTTCTGTTCTTGAAATTCTCTTCATCCTTTCTGCATTTCGTCAGCCGAATGAGTATGGTGGCAGACTTTAACTCCGTCCTTCAGTCACATACTCCAAGCGCGAACACCGGTGAATTGCACCTGACTTCTGTGATAGCTTTTGACAGCAAAGGACTTTGGTTTATTCTTGGCTCAAGCAACAAGCTATCGAGTGTGTGCTTGCGTGTGTGTGAAGTGGCTCGTGCTTCAGTCTGTTTACAGGGATGTTAAAGGCTTTTCGTGTGCTCTGACCTCGCGGAAATCAGGCTTGAAAAGTTGCGGGTTCTCGGGAAGATGTTATTCTCTCACGTGGCTAGGAGGATGCTGGTGGCTGCGCGGCACGCCCCTTTGTGCGGTGTTTCTGCACGTCACCCAGCTTAAATGTCATACAGCAGGATTGTCTGCTCCCTCATCAGGGCCAGGAGCTCTTCCTGCACTATATGTTCCTCTGTCTGAGTCTAAGCAGGGAAAGATGCGTATATATAATTAAATCTGCCAGCCTTAGTCCTGTCACAGTGAAGATCTTGAGCTGGAAAAAGAACGGCAGGGTGTTAAAATCGGTGCGTTTTCTTGTGCCTCGAAAAGCAGAGGTGCGTGGCGGGAGGGAAAGGCACCTGGGGGTTAGAAGACCCCGGTTACGGGTGTGGGGATGTGGGACCCCTTAAGAGATATTTCTTTCAATGCAGATCTGGAATTTCCAAGCGATTATCCCTCAGGCTGCCTCCTAGGCTGTGTGGACGTGACTGATTGTTTATCACAAGAGCAATTTAATGAGCAGGTGAGTACAGCAAATAAACCTTTACGAGCTTGTATTGGCCAGTAAACTTTTAAAGTAGCGTAAGTCCCCTCCGTGAGATGCTCTAGAGAAGACATTGAATGGAGTTTTTAGACTGTGTTGAGAGAAGACACAAGTACTACGCGGTCTTATATGGCTAGAAAGAGAATGTACGGAGAAAATGCATTTCAGCAGTGGTGGAAGGGAGCGGTGGACTAACACAGACTAAATCCGTCGTCAGCCTCTCTGGCAGTGGGGTAGTTTGGTTGAAACTAGTTTCTCACGTACGCCGAAACTCTTTTCAATAAAGACTCACGCCTGTTTAATTAAACCAACGCTAGCTTGAGAGATCGTGCCGCAAGGGCTCGTGGCAGCCGTTGCTTCCCTTGCTGCGCAGGTGGATGTGCACCAGGACGCTGTGGCTGTGCTGGACTGTGGAAGACAGGAACCTGCTGCGCGTTTCTGGTTTTCATCCTCGTTTGGCAAACTCAGGAGCTTACATCTTACCTGGATGTGGCTTCCCTGATTGTTTCTCTTAAAGAAACATGGGGTTGTAATGGAAATAATTGCTCCAAGTTTTCCCCAGCCAAGCAGCCATTTTTTTGCTACCGCTGGGTAAAACCATAAGGAGCTTCCCCCCTTCCTCAGGGAGGACTCTGGATGAGGAAGGCTCAAGTACCTGTTTGGCCACTTTTGGAGTGCAGCAAGCGACTCCCTGAGCATAGCCAGCAGAGACTTTGCAGTTATTGCAGCGATTTGTGTGGCAGAGGACGTGAAGGGACCTGGAAACTCAAGACAGTGTGGCAACGTGGAAAACTCCGCAGCAGCGGTGGCGAAGTGCCGTGGGACCTTGTCCCTGGCCCTGTGATACCAGCGGGATCAACTACTCTGGTATAAGAGAGGGTACCTTGGCCCAAGCAGAAGCATCTTGGTCTGTAGCTGCTGGGACTGCCTGGTGGTTCTTCTTGGAGCTGGAGGTCACAGGGGCCTCACTGGGGAGAGCTGTGCTCTGCTTGGGGCACCGAGTCACCAGGAGGAGTTCCACCAGGGAGGATGGACGGGAGAGCCACAGGGTCTTCATGGAGACCCTGTAGAGAAGACATCCAGAGCCCCTACACACAGGGAAGGAGGGACAGCTGGAGATTACCGTGGATTAAGACTCCCGAGGGAGTCAAGGGACTTTTAAGTGGCCTTCTTCTGAATGAGGCAGGTGATTTGGAGACCAGGGACACAGATAAGGATGAAGCATTGAGATCATCTTCACCTCAGGCTTCACCAACAAGATCTCCCAGAGATCTCGTGCCTAGAGGCAGGGTTCAAGGTGGAGGGGGACTACCTGTAGTGAAGGAGGATTGCAGCAGGAATGTCTGGAGAAATTTCAACTTGTACGAGTCCGTGGGTGCTGATGGTGTGCATCCAGATGTGCCGAGAGAGTCGGCAGATGTCTTTCCGAGGCCACCCTTACCTTGGACATGTTATGGAGACCAGGAGAGGACCTTGATAACTGGAGAAAGGTGAAAGTCTAGAGAGACAGAGCCAGGCTCTTTGCTGATGGACATGGCGGGAGGATGAGAGACAAGGGTGTCGTGGTTTAACCCCAGCTGGCAGCTGAGCACCACGCGGCCACTTGCTCACCCCTCCTCTCCCAAGGGAGAAGGAAAAAAAACCCTCGTGGGTTGAGATAAGGACAGTTTAATAGATAACAGAGGAAAGTGATGATGACAACAACAATAACAGGTGATGCACAAATGGAATTGCTCACCACGTGCAAAAGGAAAACAAAGCCAACTCGATGCCCAGTCTGTTTCCAAGCAGCGAGCCCACCACCCAGCTGGCTTTCCCACTTTTATCCGGAGCATGATGTTCCACGGCAGGGAATATCCCTTTGGCCAGCCTGGTCAGCTGTCCTGGCTGTGCTCTCCCAGCTTCTTCTGCACCAGGCAGAGCGTGAGAAGCTGAAAAGTCCTCGACTTAGTGTAGATGCTAGGACTACCCAGCAACAACTAAAACCGTGAGTGTGTTATCAACGTTGTTCTCCTACTAAATCCAAAACACAGCACTATACTGGCTGCTAGAAAGAAAATGAACTCTATCTCAGTTGAAACCATGACAAAGGGTCATAAATTGACAGGGGAAGTTTCAATGTGACTTAAGAAAAGAAATTCCCCGTGAGGACAGTCGGGCACTGGAGCAGGTGCTGCCCAGGGGGGTTGTGCAGTCTCCACCTGTGAAGATTTTTAAGACCTGACAGGTCAAAGCCATGAGGAAGCTCCCCTGCGTTCAGAGTCGACTTTGCTTTGATCGGGAAGTTGGACTAGAGACCTCCCAAGGTCTGAGTCTGTGATGCCGTGACTGACTCCGTGCCCCAAATCTGGAGCGGCGGCTTTCCTCAGGGTGCGTTTTATTAACTTACAAAGCCTGCGCTTAGTACCAGGCACAGCACGGCTGTTCCCGACACCGTTTCGTGTCTAGTCACTCCACTGTCCCTTGTACAGGTCAGGTTTGGTCTGATGGGAATCACCAGACCATGTAGGGCTTGACAGTGAACTAAGACCGTCTTATGAGACGGAATAAACGGATTCCTTGGGACGACACACCGGACTGATGGGCATCTTCTTGCCGTGAAGAGTTGGAGAGGCACAGCAGCTCATGAAGTGCTCCTCTGGATTTCCCAAACCCTGTCAAGTTTTTTAGCAGAGAGAAATGCCCGGAAACTAGAGGTGAGGAGATTATTTCTGATGAGATTGTGTCTCTTAGTTGTGGGTGGGATGGGGAGAGGTTGGAATACGAGCAGCAGAGGGAGCTTTGGGACTGGAATGCAATGAAATCTGCAGGAGTATTTGGCCTTGTATGAGAGTGAGCCTTGGGAGAGGGAAGAGGAAAGGACACTGGGGCCAGTCTAGGTTTTTGTTTGTTTTTTTTCCCTGTAGCATCCACTGATTTACATTTTGGTCCTTCTTGGTGCAAAAACATGTCCTGCTCTCTCAAAAGTACTTTTCTCTCCCTAGCAATTCCTCTTGGTGGATATGTTCTTCAGGCATTGGTAAAATGGCTGTGACAGCTTCTTACAATCTGGAAATTGTGCTGTAGATAATGAGTTTTTAATCTTCCCACAGAGGAATCTAGCAATTAGCTATGTTCTCTAAAAATCCTTTCCGTTTTGCTGGCCCTGCTTGGCCGCAGAGACGCTGGAGGAAGAGTAGCGTTTTCCAGACCTATAGGTGAGAAATTTACCTCTCAATGCCACGATGCCATGGCACGTGCAGGTATATATCTCACTTGCTTTTTGCTGCTCCCAAATCACAAGCTATTTATAATTCCTAATTTGTTGCCTTTTTTAGAGCGGTCCATTTTTTCCCCAGGATCGCTTTATGCAGCGTTCATTTCCCTCACTTATAAGATTGAATTCAGAGATCTGAGTATCCTCCTGAAGTTGGTTTATGAGGAAACGTGTGTGTTTTGTGGACTACCATGAGCAGCAAGCGCATCTGAAGGAAGCTGCGATTAAATTAATCGTGAATGCTAACGAGATAAAAAAAAAGCGTGCAGCGCCAGCTCAGAAATCAGAGTTGGATCTCGCTGGGAGTAGGAAATCCCTGTTGCTCACACTGATGATTCAGCCCAGGTTCATCAGCAACCAGCACCAAAGCCGCTCGTCAGCAGTGTAATCCAGCCGTTTCTTGGCGTACAAAGACTCCTCCTCGCTTCAGGGGGGAGGCGAGGTGTTTTCGCCACTTACGGCACGCAAAAAAAAAACCTCGAGGGTTTTCTAAAGATCTGCAAGTAAGTTAACGTGATGCAGCAGCAGAGACCTCTCGGAGACGAAGCCACCGCAGAGCTCTCTTCAGGCACTGTGCTTTGACTCGCACCTCTCCTCCTCACCAACTCTTATTCGAAGCTTTTGCGTTTTCTGGAAGAAATCATTTCACAAGCGCAGGGCGAACCACGTTTGCAGATGATACCCACCGCCCGAAGATTAAACAGTTCCTTGTCTTGCTCGTTGTGTTTTGATGCTGGCCCTGCCTTTTTCAGCAGCCACGGAAGTTTTGTTTTGACTCTTGTCACCATTCTTTTCCACAGGCAAGGGAGACTCTTCCTGTGCTCTGTCCCTCCTGCGACTTTTCTCTTATTTCTCAGGCCTTTTGATGCCGTCACTCACTCCCTATTTAGTACCGTCTGCAGATTTAATTTCCTTGCTGTTTGCATCCTCTCTCGGGTTGCTAATGAAGATGTTAGTGGCACCCTGCTGGTATTTTTCTATCATTATCCTCATTTAATAATTTTATTTATTTTTTTTTTTTTTACACTTGTGCTCAAAAAAACCCAAAACGGAGCAATGATGCCCCGTTTCGCTGGATGCTGCATCAGCAGACTCAGACCAAGTCCCTGCCCCGAGCGCTTGCTTTATTATTAGGAACTGGTTGGTTGTCCGCATTATTACCGAACGTGTAAGCCTGGCCTTGCGTAACCCCTTCAGAGGGGTCAGTCTTGCGGCTCTGCCCTACGTACAGTATTTGAAGAGCGATTGACGTCACTGAAGTGGTTTGCAGATCTTCAGGGCCGCGTGAGAAGTGATGACAGAACAGGGATCTCGTGTGCAGGAGCTGACAGGGAGCAGAGGAAGAGCGGAGAAGAGACGTCCTTGTGATTAAAATCAGCGTCACGTCAGATGATGTTGTCCTAATCCCAATTGTGCTACTTATTGCCTGAACTAGTTAAATCCATTCCTCTGGGTCTCTCTCCCACGTGGAAAATAAAGCTGTCCTTCCCCGTCAGAGGTTATAGACACCTAATTTTACTGCTTAAAGCTGTGAGCTTTGGATCAAAGCTGCTCTAGGAGCAGAAGTTTACTATCAGGTAGGAAAGTCCACCCCAGGTACCAAGCGTCACCCTCTTTGTTCGCAGAGGACTGAAGCAAAAGCTGCTTTGTGAATTCGGCCCTGCCGAGGGCGGGTGGTTGGCTGGTGCCAGGAGATCCCTCCGCGTGACTCTTACATCTCAGTATTTCCACTTGAGCTTTGCACATCTTACACCTCCTCGGAGCGTGTTCTGGGCTCATTTCCTTCTCTTTGTGGCAGCCACCCAAAAAGCCTTGGTCGAGACCAGAATGATCCCTTTGTTACGCTTTTCGGTGCTAGAGGTGACCTGGAAACTTTTTTATTATTATTTATTTTTTTTTTTCCTTCCTCCTGTCGAGATCTGAATGTTGACGGTGGCTTTTCCTCGCTCCGGGGCTGACGTCACCGACACCTTGAGCAGAGCGTGGAGCTGCCTTTCTTTTCCTGCATGAGGTGTCGGTGACTTCAGCAGCGCTCGCTGGGGAAACATGGGATGGTGCAGGCAGGGCTTGGCAAGAGTCTAAAGCAAGGAGGGAACTATTTACGTTTATGCCGGTTTAATGTGCTCTGAAGTCCATGTTCATTTTGCTAACGACTTTGATCCGAGAGGCTATTACTTTAACTGGAAAAAGAACATTTCCGCTGCTGTTATTTTAGTAGTTGATAGGTGTGTTTGGACTTACTTTGAATGCAGGCGCGCACACATGCCGATATCTAGATGTAGCTATTATCTCGGGTTGAAATATTGGGTAATTATGTTTGATGGGAGTAAAGTGTTTATTTTTCATTTCTAGGTGATCACTTAGTGTCCTAAATCTGCACAAGGGAACACGTCTGAGCTATTTTTGTGCCGCGAGATTGCAACTATCATTTAAACAGCCTCCATCTTTCCCTCTCAGGAAACTTGCGTTTAATCTCCTGCCCTCCTCTTCCCTCCCCGGTAAAAACAACAGCAAAAAAACACAAAAACCGAGAGACTTGGGCGCCAAGCGACCAGGACTGGCTTTAAATTCTCAAACAGAAGTATAGAAGAAGGATAGAAGTTTCCTATATTTAGACTCCAGAAGGTGCCTGTTTAGATTATCTCCAAATAAAGGAACAATAGCCCGCTGGTAATATTTTCCTAAGAAAGACGTTAATGAGAGGGAAAACCACAAACACATACGTTGACGTGTACTTCGAAGAACAGCATAAATACGTAGAGACTTTTTACGAGGCCCTTCTCCCTAAAGTAAAGGTTTCCTAGTGCAGGCTCCGAGCAAGACAAATGCTTGTTCGTGCGGCGCTGTGGCTGTCCTGGCGCCCTCGCTCACCCCCCACCAACGGGATATTTGCCTTCTCGTTTCCGAGGCTTAGTTATTGCACCTCTACCGAGGAAGGATTTTTTTAATTTTTTTTTTTTTAAGCAGCTTTTTGAAGGCTAGATCAGATATACTTCCTTCTGCGGCAATCTAGGTGGCTGTTAATGATTGCAACCGACGAAAGGCCTTTGAACTTTACAGGTCCCCGAGTTCTCCTGAGCCGAATTTGTCTTTCGCGTCGTAGCCTGATGCCAGATCAGGCGGTCTGGCTTGCAGGGACCTGCGGGTGATGCATCTTTTTGGTTTCTCACCGCATAAAGCCCCCCCCCTCGCCCCCAGGTTCGTGGTTCCAGGAGCAGAGCAGGCATGCAGCTGGTTTGGATTAGAGACGGTAAGAGATGGGGGAGTTTTTCCTTCTGCGAAGGGCTTTGGTTTTCATCAGAGACTTTTCTAAGGCTCCAGCTGCCTTGCATAAGCCAGCAGGTTTACCGAGGCCACTGCTCAGTCTGTTAAGATGAAGGAGAGATTGTCACTTGATGATGATTAATTTAGGAATGCATTAACATGCCAAAGAAATCGAATGATAGAGGCGAGCTTGCCCTCTCCTCTGGTTTCCTAGACCCTAGGGAAAAAACGAAGCCAAGGCTGAAGCATATGACTTAATTAATGATGACTATGGACTTAGCCTCTGCTACCATTTCAGCAAACTAGTCAGTGATCCGGGATTTTTTTTTTTTTTTCCTTCTTTCAGATGTGGTCACCGATACTTGCCGCCTTCTTGGTGTTTGGTTTTTATTTAATCCTGCAACCCAAGGGTTAGATAAAATTGACCTCGAGCCTGCCTGCTGCTCGGGTGCCCCACACCCTCATCATCTGGTTGTAGCTGCACCGGGTTGAGCCATGCCCACCGTTTAGGTGGTGACCCCAAATGACGGGGGGGAGCTGGCAGCTACAGAATATAACCACCGCGGTAGATGTACGAGCGCCCGAGGACGACGCTTGCTTAAGCTTTCTTTGGTGTGTCATCAGTTTTGTAACCCCGAACAGACCGGTCGCTCAGATGGTATATCCTGGTTCTGCCGTGCGTTGGGCCGTGAGAAATTCCCATCACGTTGGTGGGATTGAATCAATAGCTGGAAGCGGCCGCCAGCGTCACGCCTCCTTGGGGAGCAGCAGCAAGGGTCAGCGCGGGGAGCGGTGGTGGCCGAAGTAAACCAGGGCAGGGTTTAGCCTGGAGAAGAGGAGGCTGAGGGGAGACCTTATCGCCCTCTACAACTACCTGAAAGGAGGTTGGAGTGAGGTGGGGGTCGGCCTCTTCTCCCTGGTAACAAGCGATAGGACCAGGGGGAATGGTCTAAAGTTGCGCCAGGGCAGGTTTAGGTTAGACATCAGGACAAATTTCTTCACAGAAAGGGTTGTCAGGCTCTGGAATGGGCTGCCCAGGGAGGTGGTTGAGTCCCCGTCCCTGGAGGTATTTAAAAGAAGGGTAGATGAGGTGCTTGGGGACATGGTTTAGTGGTGGGATGGCAAGGTTAGGTTAGTGGTTGGACTTGATGATCTTAAAGGTCTTTTCCAACCGAGATGATTCGATGATTCTATGATTCTAGGGACGCGGATGCCTTATCTGCCCAGGGCTGTGTTCACCAGAGTTAGGTTGTTTTTTTTGTTTGTTTGTTTGTTTGTTTTTCCAAAGTTCAGCTGATCTCCATCACCTGCCGCGCCATTTTTCCCCCTTTGCTTTGCAGCTCTGACTTACGGCAGGACTTTATGAAGCCGATTGAAGCTGGCTGACTGGATCTAGCAGGGTGCAGGCGCTGTGAGCTGCTTGAGCCAGAAGCGGGTGCCCTGGTTTCCCCTCGTCTCCTCCTCCCCATCGCCTCTTTCCTCCTCCTTACCAGCTTTCATCCAACAGCGCGGGCGGCGGGGCTGCATTGCAGCTGAGTTTAGCCCTGCCTCTGCCATCCCTTGGCGCAGGAGGATGAAAACGGCTCTTTCAGCAGAGCCTAGTCCAGTAACGAATATTTTTCCAAGTCCACCCAGTTTCCCCTGACGGTCGTCAGGCACTCTATAAACATCTCGAGCCCTTCTCGTGCTGCTTGTAGGGTTTACCATGGGCGGGTGTTTCCTCAGGCGGGGATTTGAGCTGCAGGAGGGTGGTGGTGGACGTAGGACCTGCGACGCCGGTTCAGGGAGAGCAGGGGGGGGTGTGCAGCGTGTCCAGCGTTTGCCGGCACCACCGAGCCCCGGATCCAGGTCTCCTTGTGGACTGGAGCCCTGGCAGACTGCTCAGTGGTTTAAAATCTGAGCGCGCCAGCCCAAGTTTGAATATTAAATCTACATTTCAAAGTCCTGTTATTACTTATTACGTTTTAATTGCTTCCCCTGTCCTTTGAATCAAAGTACGGCTTGCGGTGTAAGAACACAAGGAGAGCTGGGCTCGAGCCTGGGAGGCGGAGAACACCCACTGGATGGATCCGACCGGCCGAGGGAAAGGATCCCGCAGCGATCCCAGCCTGCCGTGTCTGGATCCGGTCGCGTACCAGCTAAGCGTGCGAGGGGCAGGGCAGGGACCGCCAGGCATCCTTGTGGGAAGAAGGGGAAAAGAAGGCAGGCTAGCAAAACTCCGTGCGCATCCTCGCGACGGGAGCCTATGCCAGCACATGATCTGCCAGCAGCAGATGTAAGCTCTCAAAAACAGCAGGGAGGATGTTGACTGCAACAATGCATCAAGGCTGCGGTTTGTAACCTCAATAGTAAGGCAGTTAACTTTTTTTTCCTTTCTTTTTTTTTTTTTTTTTTTAACAAAGAAATTTTGATTGCCAAATCCATAACCATTAGCAGCTGTGGTTTCGAGCTGTTCCTTCCTCACACGTTGCAGTCTAGACCTGACAGGCTTTCAAACAAAACTTTGGCTGCCGGCTTTTGTTTGTGTTTCTTTGCGATGCTGCTTTTTTTTTTTTTTTTCTTTTTCCTTTTTGCCCCTTCTGTTGATTCGGTTTGAACCTTGGTGTGTATCCCTTTTCTGACCTAGCCTCTGCGGAGTGGCTCCTCTGCATCCAGGTGGTCTTCTGTAGCCAAGGGCAGCGTGTAGAGTTCTTGGGGGTGCGTGTTCACAAGGCTGCAGGACTGGATGTTTCTGCCTGGGGCTAGAAAATTTGGCATTTCTAGAAAGTTGGATCTGCTTTGGGGTTTCTGTTTAGGAAAATTATGTTTTTCAAGGGCCAACAGCCTGGTTGGAAGGCAGAGGGAACGGATCCTTAAAAGATGATGCTCAAAGTTGAAAAGTTGATGTAAGACCGTGTCATGAGGGAGATCAAACCTCAAAGTGAAGCGTTTGACGCTCTGCGAGCTCTTTCCAGCACGGGAGGTCTGAGTCAGAAGAAGGTGACACAAAGCAGCGGCAAACCTGAACCTCCTGGCTCGGGCTTCTGTTGCCAGTCAAGTGTCACCTTTGTGCCCTGGAGCACTTGAGGGTGAAGGCTGGGTTGGGACATTGGCTAGATAATCCCCCCAAATTAATACCCTTGTAAAGAGACGAAGGAGACTACCGCTGTTAGAACAACAGACGGGGAAACGATGCTTCAACACCGCTCTCCTTGGAAAAGTGACAAGGACGGATGCCGCTTGGGCACAGCAGTTCTTGAAGGCTGGTCGTGCAGACTGTGAGAAGGGTTGGAATTTTTTTGGTTTTGTTTTCCTCTTGATATTAAAAAAACACTCCTACCTGCAGACGGACCGCAGAGCCCATAACTGATGCTTCAAGCGCTGGATCAGTTTTGGCTGCAGCTGTACCCGGGCAGCTCCGCGGGATGTCAGTGGGCTGGAACTGGGGTTGTTGCTGGTGGTGCTTGAACTGGAATCAGGGGAGTTTGCAGCACCCACAACTGGATAAGCATCATTCCTCTCATTTTTGAGAGCTCTCTTTCTCCTGCATCCGTATGTCCGTGTTGCAGGCGTTGTGAATGCACCTCTTTGGCTGCGGCACCCCCCGCCGCTCGCCAGAAACTCCCGACTTTCTTTTCCCCTTTGTAAACCACTAAAGAAACATTTTCTAGCTGGATGGCGAGCAATTTCCCTCCGGAGAAGAGGAAAAAAAATGGCTGTTTAGTGGTTAATTACCTGTTACGTTAGTCTGACAGCTATGAAGCTTATGAGGCGTGAAAGAAGAGCGGATCCGCCTTTCCCACAAATCACCAAGAAAACGGGGTGAAGGAAGCTACGCCCGGCTCCCCGGGGGATTCCATTCCTCGCGTCCCGCTCCTCTTCCCTGCACGTGGCCAAGGGGCTTCTCCTAACGCCCGGGGAAGAGCCCAGCGCGTGTTTTTGCCTGCCAAGGAAAGCTGATTTATTGCTGCTGCTGGTTACAGCAGCTCTGCTCTTTCGGAGGGGACGCCGTCTCTGCCAAGATGACTTTTTTCTTTCTTTTTTTTTTTTTTTCCCTTTGAATGCATTTTACGGTGAGCTCTCTTGCCAACACATGGGCTTTGCTTGCTTTTATTCTTTCCAGACAGCTTTGCTTTCCAGCTCAGCCTCTTTTATTTCGAAGCTCTTAGAGAGCAGAGGGGAAATGAAGGCTGGAGCTGGTGTCCTGGCCTAGCGCTGCCTGGCAGAGCGAGCTGTATTTCCCCTGTTGTTCATCGAGGAGGCACGCCAGGAAAATGATTCAACCCTTTCCATTATTAACCTTGCAGAACATCTCAACCACCTCCTCACCCTTCGGTGCCAGTGCCCCAAGGCCACCCTCCGGCAGCTGTAAGATGGAGAGGATGGCAGCGGCGGCCCGCTGAGGGACTACCGGTTCCAGCGTGCAATTCTCCGCCGCGCTCTGGCTAACAGAGATACGTGCCGGTGCCGCGCGCTCACACGCTCCGCGAGCACGAAGAGCGGAGGAGAGCTCGGGCTGCATTGCAGGGCTCCGTAGGCCAGCTCGTGGGAAAACGCTATTCCCGCCCGGTGTTAGCGTTCCGTCTCTTGCACCGTGTTTGCTTGCCTCCTTTTGTGTCCGGAGACCTTAATGAGAGCGAAAGATGCTCTTGAATGGTCGCTAACGAAGCTGCCGGCGAGCGTTTCGGCTTTGTGCTGCGCGGAGCCGCTGCTCCGTTGCACGCGGTGCCTTTGTTCCTTCCTCGGATGCACCAGAGCAGAGCTCATCTCGTTAGTGATGGTTTGGCACAATC
>VXBL01009370.1:0-18925 GCA_013400195.1 Aramus guarauna
CTCTGCACTGCACTGGTGCAGCCTTGCCAGGAGTGCTGTATGCAGTTTTGGGTGCCTCAATATAAGAAGGACANAGTTTTGGGTGTCTCAATGTAAGAAGGACATTAAACTATTAGAGTTTGTCCAGGGGAGGGCGACCAACGTGGTGAACGGTCTCAAGGGCAAGACGTATGAGGAGCAGCTGAGGTCACTTGATCTGTTCACCTTGGAGACAAGAAGGCTGAGGGGTGACCTCATCACTGTCTACAACTTCCTCAAGATGGAGGGAGTGGATGGGGAGACGCTCATCTCCTCTTTCTGGTGACCAGCAATAAGACATGAGGAAATAGGACGAAGCTGCATCAGGGGAAGTTCAGAGTGGGCATTAGTAACAGGTTTTTCACTGAGAGGGTGGTGAGACAGGCTCCCCAGGGAAATGGTCATGGCACCAAGCCTGTCAGAGTTCAAGGAGCATCTGGTTGATGCTCTTAGTCATATGGTTTGGTTTTAGGTAGTTCTGCAAAAAGCAAGGAGTTGAACTCAATGATCCTTGTGAGGCCGTTTCAACTTGAGATGTTCTATGGTTCTATGATTTTTTTTCTCATGTTATGATTGAGATGATGTAGTTTTCCTCCAAGCCTTCCAAAGAAGCTGTACTGGAATTGTCTTCATACCAATTTCAGATGTAAGCTAACTTGAAGTGTAATTCTGGGTAACTATCGTGTTTCCACTTGGCATAGTGTCTTTTTCTTTTTCCCCTTTTCTTCATTCATCTTCCACTGCACAGAAAAGATTTTGCTCAAAGAAGTTGTGAAACTCTTCATAAATTACTGGGCAAACATGGAGAGATTTTATAAGTGAAAAGGTTTAGAGAACAATGGCTGTATAGCAGACATTAGGGTGCTAGAAATGATGAGAACTGTAAGAGATATGATGACAGGTTTGACAGTATATTCTATTTTACATCTAAATTACACCACTCATGAAAAAATTGCATGGATAAAAAGGCTGCCCATTAACTCTCCTAGCATCTTCTCACATAGTTATAAATTATTACAGAGAATAATTGTTTTTCCTTCCTTGCCCTGGTTTCCAGTCCTGAGTTGCAGAATAGCCAGAATTTCCTTAGACCTCCAGACAAAAATAGAAATATCCACTCTGCAACAGGAAGCTTTCTGATGAACAATCATATACAGGTGCAACACGAATGGTACAAGACAGGAAAAGCAGGCACAAATCACCAAGGATTGGAATTCATACAGTGTCAATGTATGTCAATGTACACCAATGTAATTAGCCTTTTCCTTGCTGTAAATACCTGATTGTACCCATTTTGAAAGCAAAAAATAGTTAAGCATATTTTCAGTAAAACTTAGGCCACATATAACACCATCATACTGATCTCAAATGAACTATGCCTAATTCACTTGCTGTAGCATGTAGCTAACTCACTGTTTCTGACATCTTAACTTTTTCATTTCTTTACATTTAATTATCAGGTAAAGTTTATTGCAAGATTTATCTGAGCAAAGAATTCATCAATTCCTTTTGCACTGAGATGAAGAAAAATTTAGGTTTTCTTCCATAAGAAAGACCCCGATCTTCGAAGAACTTTCATCTATACTACTCATACATATGTTGACATTATTAAAGTGGTGCATGATCTGATTAGGACTTTAGTCTTTCCAGACACAGCCTGCTCTTTTTAGGAGAAGTGATTCTCTCGATCCAGCCAAATTCTTTCTTTATTTTCTCTTAACTCCCTGTTCCTAAAGCTGTTTTGAGGAAGCTGTTACTTTCATTTCACTACATTGACTGCAAAAGGGGTACATGTGAAAGTACCTGCACATAAAAAGACGTTTATATGCTGTCCATTTATACAATTCTTATTTTAATATAAAAGGATCTTATATAGTTTTTCTATATGCAGGTATTCACACATGGCTCCTATCCATTTCATTCAGATGAGTGATTTCATATCTATTTGATTAAGAATTGTGCAACTAAACCCAAATAAAGGTGCTCTTCTTAATAGTGGTGGAAATGAAACTATGACCCTGTACCTTGTTTTCTTAGTTTTCTTTTTTTTGACTGGCAGACACTAGGCTGTGTATTGAGAACTAACACATAGGAAATCTCCTAAGACATGAGCAATTGCAATACAAGAAACTACAAGGACAAATGTGTAGATCCTTAGTATTTCTTTTATGAAATTCATGTTGATGATTTGTATAACACTTCAGAAGAGCATTATTTTAATTTAGAGTAAACTCTTTTGTCTAAAAAATACATACATGCATCACACGTCATCCAGCAAAATCCTAATATCCAAATGTATAAACTAGCCTCTGCATTTTGGACAAAATTCATCAGCCTGCAAAGTCTTTCAATAAACAAAAATAATATCAAATGACAGGGCAAATTCAGCCTGTTTCTATTATCAGCCAGGAATTTTTTTTTTCTTTTTTTTTTTTTTTTTCCACATTCCAGCTTCTCGATAGGCTTAGTGAACTTATAGTGCTTGGAGGAAACAAGCCCAGTTCAACATGGGGAAAAAGCTCAGCATTTTAATTACTTTCTCAACAGTAAAATATTTAGAATAATACCACAAATTACTTTGGGGGTTTGGTGTGGTTTGGTTTTTCGGGTGTTTGTTTGTTTGTTTGTTTGTTTGTTTGTTTGTTTTAATCCTTGGCTTTAACAATCTTTCTTTAGCAGAAAAAGAAAGGTTTTAAGAAACCTATCAAAACAGATTGGAAAAATAGATGTTGTTTCAAGACTCCGTGCATTCTCCCTGAAACTCATCACTTTTCTGTGTAAGGGCAATAAGAAAGGTTCTTTGGACTGCTGACATGGAAAATATGTGCCTATATACACAAATATGTGCCTATATACACTTTTTTTTTCTTCTCAGACGTCCTCATTCTTTTTTAAATAATCAAACTTCTGCCATGCTAATGTCAATAACTGCCTACTTTTTATGCCAATGCCATTTGTCAGGGGCCAGGCTTCCTAACAACACAGCACTCTCAGTACGGAAGAGTGTGGATGTAAACAAATATAATGTTCTGTGACTTTTTGGAGCACTAAACTCAGAGACAAATGTTTACATGTTGTATTCAGAAGCAATGTGTCAACAATATAGTTTGATTAACCTATTTGGACAAACCAAGGATTGGAATTCATACAGTGTCAATACATGGTTTACTGTTGGATTGATAGCACTGCCCAGAGATACCGTCTGTACTGTTTGATGAGCACTGTTACAAACAAAATCTTGATCCCAAAGAACATGCAATCTAATGTGAAACAAAGAGACCATAAGCCATTATTGCAAACAGCAGGCATGAAGGAGGAGGTGTGGCAAGAGCAAATCTGAATAGTTCTGTGCACTACCGATACAGACTGAATCAGTCTCTTTTCCTTAAAGAAATAAATATAATCTCTGTCAGACAGCACCTCACCTAGTAAGATTAGTGGCTTATTCCTTTCAGACCATGCAACTGTGATGTATAGTTGGGCAGGGACATGATATGGTACGGAACACACGGTATTGCTGCAGGAACTAATACCAGGGAAGAGAAAAGGAGACTTAAGTACAGAAGCATAGAGAGAGTTGTGGTACCACTGAATACTCGGTCGCTCAGGGTTTTACCACTATAGAGCTGAAGGGAAAAGCAAAAAAAATTGATTAAACAGAAAGGTTATAGTTGTGAAGGGCATTGAAGGTGGGCATGAGACATTTGCATATGATGCTATGGAAAATGAGGAGATAATAAAGACATTCAGATAGGAATAATATAGAGTGACAAGCAAAGAGGATGCTCTTAGGTGATGCATTTTGAAGGGATTGAAAAGTTCCCAACTTGAATAATGACATGTTAGTGATGAGCACTTTGAAGGTCAAAGCAGCGTTTTTATATGTGAACTTTCTGATGCCCATGAATTATCCCCAAACCAACAAATTCACCAGGGTTAAAATAAATTTCCTGAAGGTCAGCACATTCTGCAAATAGAATAACATGCAGACTTCTTTGGTTAATATGATCCCAAATTAGCACAATATGCAATCTTTAAGAGACTGCACATTTAATGTACTGGAGGGAAAAACAGATTCATTTTTTACATGATTAAATAAAGTAAAAATAAAACTGCTTTAAAGGAGTAAATAAATGATTCATTACTTTGTGTCTGATATTTGTCAAAAGGCCAGGGAGATAATGACTTTGGATTTTCCTGCAAAGACCATCAATGCTTTTGGCATCTGTCATGTTCAGAGCTCAGCTTCTTTCAATGGATACATGTGATGGCTGCACTTGTGTGTAGCGCAGCTCTGTGTGAGTGGATCCAAAGCACAGAACAGCAGCTGAAGAGGATTCAATGCCCATGCAATAAGTATATCAGGAGAGTTTCTTTCAGGCTCCCTGTTGCCTGGTCCCGTGGATTCAACGTCCACCAACAGCTCAAACACACTGGATGTATTCCCAGACCGCTGCTCCTGGTTTAGCCCTGCCTGAAAGAAAATCAGTTCATGCGCTTTGTAACTGCTTGGTGATGTGAACCAAAACACAGTGAGTGATCCAGAGATCTGAGTCAAAAGTGCACCCGTGATCTGAACCGAAGTAGTACACACACACACGTCAAAAAGATTCACTGAGGTGGATCTGGCCCTCGCTCCCTGAAGGAAGGTGTATTTTCTCCCCTATAGCTCCTAAAGCTTGCAAAATATGCAGAGCATCACAGCCTCACTATCAAACAGCCTCTGGGCATAAGCTGTAAGCAGATCTCCTTGTTCCTTTATAATATGTTATTATAAATGCTAATTTCTCCATTCCTGCACATGCTTGATGAAATGATTAAGTGAACTTTCTAGACACTAGCCAGGAAACACTAATTTTGGAAATTATTCAGACTCTCTGGAGATAAGCTGAAGCATGAGAGACAGCATTATGTTACCAGAGCTGGAAACCTGAGTGAAAAAAGATTAAGGGGCAAATACTTCTTGTCAAACATAGGGGTGGATAAATGAAAGGAATAATGAGAAGAGAATTTCAGTTTTAAATAGTCATATAAATGAAATTCCAATCACAGCACTTGTATGAATAAAAATTAAATCAAGTGATAAGTGATAAACATTAATTTCTTTTCATCCAGATTGTCCCTATCACTCTGGTAAGGAGGACACATAGTGTAAAATACAAGACTAGAGGAAGAATACCATCTAAAAAGCAATGACAGGAATACATGCTTTCCTTAACTATATTGCTAATTCATGAGGTAAAGGAGAATCAGACATTTAGAAAGGCTCCTTTCTTCATACCCTGGCAGGCCAAAACTGTAGGGGCAACCTTAACGGTCTTCTCTTCCTTTCTGTACTTCAGTCTCTCAATCACTTCTCCCCATGTTCAGTCTCAAAGTCCTACTAAAGGCTACAGTGCTGTTCGACTAGAAGTCCACAGGACGTTATTCATTTGAACAGGCATTGAGAGAACCGAATTGAAATTTAGGGTGGAAGAATTCATGGGACAGCGTGTAATCTGCTGCAGTGTGTGTCGGTGGGAGCCATATGTATCCTGCTGGCAGAATCTGGCTCTAGAGATATCAGACAGTGTGGCCAGTTTTGTGCTTTTTATGTTCTGCTTCTGCTCCTCCTAGAATGCAAAGCCTTCTCATATCAGTCATGGATTTTCTCTTGCCTAATTTAAAATTTGTGCAAATTCTGAGATTATGTTTCTTATCCTTTATATTTATCATATACGCTTTCATTTAAAATTTAAGATAGCTTATTTTAATGAAATTATGAAAGCTTATTGTTGGGTTTGTTTTGTTGTTTTGTTTTGTTTTATTTTTCCCCTGACAGCCTCTAGTTTTCCCTTGACACAGTATATGATTGCTTCACTGCATAGTCTGTGATCAACACTGACAATTAAAATAAAACCAGGATTGACAGAAAGAAAAAAAAAGTAGATTGTACTTCAGTCTTCCACTTGTGCTCCTTTTCTGCTCTCTCCGCCTTTCATTTCATCTTCTCCTCACTATTCAGCCATTCTGGCTCTGTTTTTCTTTCAGCCCCGTTAATAATCTTCTTCATTTATTCTCTCTCTCCTTTACACAGTGCTGCTTTTTATCTCCTTGGTATTGCTTGATCCCAACATTGTAATAAAGCTCATCTAGGCTGATGAATTAAAGCATTGGTACATCTGACTGATGTTTACTCTCAAATAAAGTTATTTCTCCCTCTTGCCCTTGCCGCCATACCCTCCGCTTTTCCTCTTAAATGAGGCTTAGCTTGGTACAGTTCTGCCCTTTCTTTGCAAATGCAAATTGATGGTTTAAGGATATTTGCAGGCTCAGAGTTTTAAAAAAGTTTTAATTTAGCTTTTATTAGGTGCTGGGCAGCATAGTGCCAGACTGTGTACACAGTTAAACAACAAGAGCTCTCTCAGGGGAGTATATTGTTGCAAGCTTCGACATCTATATGCAAATTAGATTTTCCGTATTTGCTATCAGTTACAACAGAAATTTTCCACCCAGGAAGGATTTTTTTTTCTTTAGCTATCTAAAATAGTGACAAGCCCTGGAGAAAATAATCTGTTCTCACTGACTGCAAAAGTTAGAGAAACTATATCGGTTCTAGGGAATTTTTTTTTGTAGAGGCAGGCTACTCTAAAGCAGGGTTATACTACAGTTACATAATATTCCTGAAGAAATAAGAGGGAACACTGAAGTCCCTGCATCAGCATTGAAAGGAAGTGATATCAAAAGACATGTTATTTGATGTGGGGAGAAGGAATCCTGAGAACAAATAATATTTTCATAAAATTTATTATGTGTGGGACTCTAAAATGCAGCAGGTACTCTCTCTATTTAAAGGTTCTCCTAAATAGTCTTCCTGTTGATGTTATGGATTTCTGGAGCTGAATCCCACAGAAGGACACCCAAGCAAAACAACACTTGACTGGTGTCAAAGTGAAAAGGGGTCAATTTCTGTCTTACTCATCTGCTGCTTCCCTTCACGCCCCTGCAGTTATTGCATTCCCACTGGTGTGTTTCACAGCTTGCTATGAGCAGGGCAGTGTCTTGCTCTGAAGTGGCTCTGAAGAGAAGCAAGATAGGAAAAGTAGGCAAAAATTAAGTGCCAGCCTTTGAAAGGTTTGAGAGGTAAGGAGGTCATCTGCAGATTGGGCCAAGAACTGGATGAAAACACATCCACGTCACTGATCAGGAACAGTGCACTATTTTCAGATGCAGGAGGCTGGTGGGTTAGTAATCACAACCATACGGGTTTAATAGCAACTGCTGAGCTGGCTATCTATGGTGACAGCTTACTTTTAGGACATCTAAGTTATCTTTGGCTGCATAATGATACAGCAGGACATGTGGCAGACACATGGCAGGGAGGTGCACTCCTGAGCCCGTACTGCAGGATGGAGCCAGTCAGTGCACATGTAAGATGTATTTTGGTTAGAATGTAGGCTCAGACATGCATTTGAAATGAAATACAGACTTACTGTGTGTTGTGTTTGGCTTGTGAATGGTAACATCATACTTTCACAGAGAAATATTTTGCTTGAAATGTGACCTTGTTTGAATAAGAGGTAAACCTGAATTCTGATTCTGTATCCAAAGTTTTTCAGTGTCTGAGAGTGGTAGAGTGAATGAACTTGGGTCCATCCATCCTAATGAAAAGAAAAAAAAAAAAAAAAAAGCCTAGCCACACTGCTTAGCTCCGCATAAAAAGTCTGAAGCGTCATATTGTGGCTATTTGCTTAGGAAGCTTTGGTTTGCTCTGTATGATGTGTGACTGCCACTGAGCCTCATTTCTAACCAGACCTTTCCTTTCAAGCAGAGTTGTGCATTCTTGACTGACGGTCATCTCCTGACACCATAGGAATGTAGCTGATTATGTGAAATGTTAAACTTCAAGACAGTTTTTGGTATCTTCCTGAATCCCCAACTTGCTTGTTGAGGGTTTCATGCCACTCCATTCTGTACTGTGACATCCACTTGGAAACTTCTACGTTCACTGGACTGCTTGTTTCTTGAAATAAAAGGCTATTGAGGGATCCATTTTTAAGCATGAATCTTAAAAAAAACTCTTGTGAATGTTAATTGAAATGGCTTCATTAAGGTACAGTACTACTGAGTTGTGTGCAAATCATGTCACTATGCAAGTGTCCACTCTAATTCTGCTGTTTGTTTTTGCTGGCTAAGTGGCAAGCCCATTTAAAGTTGCCATGGTGTGATGATTTAGCAGATGTATGTGTGCTTTATACATCACAGTTTGTTTTTATGAACTACACATACCACTGTGTCATATGTATAGCCTTCGTTCTATATTACATCTTGGGAGGAGAAGGTGAAGTAACATTCACAGTTATGACTGTGAACAGATTGTTGGCTAAGGAGCTTTAGAGCATAGAATATTTTTATCTACATAAGGAGAAAAAGGAATAACTCTGGTTTAGATGCAGAGGAAGGAACCAGTCTGAAGATGCAGCCTTCTCCCGAGCATCAGGACAAGGCGAGCAGTCCAGGAAGTTCACAAAAACAAAAGGCAGTTGGTGAACAATGAACAAGAGGGCCTGCTTTTCTAACAGCGACATCTCTTTCAACTGTTGAAACAATATATGAAGAGAACCCTCACATCATAAGTTTGTGTAAAAATCTTCGTACTTGACCAATCCAAAGAATAACAGGGTGCAATAAATTTGAGAAAAAGGATGTTATGAGGACCTACCAACTTTTTTTTAGATCTGTTTATTTTGTGTCAAAGTCTGTGTATTGCATACTTCAGCTGGGAAGGATCTAACAGAGGATGTACACAAAGGAAGGGCTGTGGAAGTGTCTAAGCACTTACGTAGTCTGCCCAGGACTCCTAAGTGCTATAACAGCGGGTCAAAAGTGTGTTATGGTGCACCTGAGCCTAGGAAGTGTCAAGAAGTCAAAGAAAGAGAACGTCCTTGCAGAAAAAAAGATTTATTTTTTCTTACAGGTACAGAATAGTGAAACCTGAGCATGGGAGCAATGAAAGTCCACCTCAGAGACCTTAACCAGAGTTGCGAAGGACTCTGTCATATTGTGTTTGAACAAGGCTGAACATTGTGATGCTCTGATCTCAGCTAGATGTTTGCAAAATACAAATGATGGATAGTGTGAAAGTCTCCTGGAGCAGCTGGAGACTGCCAGAAAGGCATGGATTACACAAGTTTTACTATATTTATTCCCAGAGTAGCATCTGGAAAATGGGTGCCCAAACAATAGGGTAGGTAGAATGAGCGAATCTAATGCCTCATTTGGAGAATGCTGTTGCTGTTATGCAGTTTAAATTTAAATGCAAACTCTGAACTTAAATCCTAATGGCAGAAACAAAAAGAAGCATCTCTTCAGCAGAACTGGGAGATAC
This sequence comes from Aramus guarauna, assembly GCA_013400195.1. NCBI lineage: Eukaryota > Metazoa > Chordata > Aves > Gruiformes > Aramidae > Aramus > Aramus guarauna. The sequence continues at coordinate 9,386 of VXBL01009370.1, forward strand.
TTTAATCTGTATTTTCAGAATAAGCAGGATGGTTCATTTTGTCACTGCTCTTCCTGCTACCATTTTTCCTTGGGTCTTTGTGAGATTGTTTTGATTTCACGTTCTTGCAATACCCGGCATCAGGCACTTGCACAGCTGGACACCCTCTCCCCTCTACCACCTTTAGGCTGATTCTAGCTGGCAACAATAAACAGGAGAAGCGTTTTGTGCATATGTTCAAGGCAGAATTATCTTTCTTTTCCTTGAGCTCCACAGGTAGGTAACTATATTGCGGGGGGAGGTAATCTGGCAGAAAAGCAAATGCATGCTGTCTTCTACCAAGGTAGGTTGCTGGCTGAGTGCACATAAGTGAACACTGAGAGGGAGACAGGAGCCTTTCCATAGTGTTTTTCTACTTTAAGACAGTTGGGTCTGATTCAAATGTTCTGCTACGCTTCTGGAGATGTCAATCCAACAGCATGGAGGTGGGGAAGGGGCACCCCAGGAAATCAAAGCAAACTCAATTATCTATCTGCTGACAATGACAAAACCATTTCATTCCTCAGCTCTTCACAGAATGTGAAGGGGGAAAAATTAAAAGCGTGAACATTTTTAATGAGTGCAATTATTGAATCATCAGTCACACAGTCCATCTGCTTCAGAGTGTTCTGGTGACTAGAGAAAGACTAAAATACTGCATTGTCTTTTTGCATTCGTATAATCATATAAATGTTCTTTAAGGAAAAGCTAATGATATTCATATATCATGCCCATCACTTTCATTAACTGGAAGCTCCCCTTTCACTTACTTCACTTTATTATTCACTAATTTTGAATTTTGACACCAAGGTGGTGGAAATATCTTGGCAAGTGCATGGGTAACAGCTAACCCCATGACACTAAATACAGAATTGTGTACTATTCAATTGGAGAGATAAACTAATGTAAAATTTATCTCAAAGGTCCCATTTAGCCTAGAGTTTAGTGAGCAAAATAAACCATAGTAAAANATCCACTTGGTACACAGATCTGAGTGTAAAAGCATGTCAGGAAAGAGCCAAAACGTATTCAACAGAGTTTGACAACCTTTGCAAATAGTCAGGACAGATAGGGAAGGAAAGGTTCAGATAAATGCCTGAACCTGAGGAACTGCAACAAAACTATAAATCTTTTTTGGATGTGGGATCCTAAAATCTATCCCAGAATGTCAGGGAAGGCAGAGATTTGGATCTGAAACCACTAACAGGCTTTTCTATGTGCTAACTTATTATTATGTTGGGATTTGTGTTACAAGCATGTGGCAGAATAAAAAGGATGATTTTGTGCAAGGAATGTTTTTTTGGAATTGCAAATAAATGCCACATTCTGTAGACATGTCCTTTGTCTAGATTTTTCAGCCTTCCTCTGCAATACCCAACTGAGAATCGCCCAGATACAGTAATGTGCACAACTATGAGACATATTATTTGAGAAATCTCTGACTTTGCTGCAGGCACTAGCATCAGAAGATTCTAAGGTCTGAACTCTAAAAAAACCTGACTTCATATTGGGGGCTGCAAACAATATACAGTAGCTTTTGTGTGGATAGCACAACAAAACAAATAACATTTCTTATTCTCTTCGTGAATCTGGAAATTCTGTTTTTTGTACTCAGCATAGTCTGAAAACAAGTATTACCTTGGAGTAGGAAATTCACAGCAACTGATGCCAATTAATGGCCCCAATAAATTAGAGATTTTGAATTATGCACTGAGACTAGTATAACATTAAGCCTGATATTTGAGCTAAATCCAGAAGGATTGTATGAGTGGTGGTGAAATCTCATTATACATTGTCTGGAATGATAAGGTGAGCTATTGTTATTATTGTTATCGTACTCACTTTATGAAATAATTATTTATTAAATTTTCAGATTAAAAATTTTATCTCAGCAACCAAGATCAAAGAAACAAACAATTGACTGTAATGTTATTGTGGCATCTAGGCTGTGCCTAATCAACATGCTACTAACTTTTTCCTTTTCTCCCAGTTAATGTCCAGCAAGAGCTACAGCAACATTCTTTGCTATCAGGTAAGGAAACATTAAATAAATAATTAAGGCCTGAATTGTCAATTTGTTCTCTTTGTAGGAATGAATTAGATACTGGATTAGTTTTATTTTCACTTTCGAATGTTGGAACACAGAGACTGAACCACGTCTCTGTGAAGAAATATGGCTCCATTTTCACAGATCCATGATTTAGTAATTTAAAAGTAATCAGCAATTTCTTGCGTCTCTGAGAAAGTAATCAGTGACATGTAGGAGATTATTGTTAGAATCCAGTGACTGGGGCTAGATTGATTTTTTTTTTTTTTTAATCCCTCCCACCATTTTTGACAGCTCTGCTTAATGACTGACAGTAACCGGGGTTTGTGCTGTGTCAGGTGTTCTGGAAAGGACTCTGGCAAGGAAGATTTGGCTTATCACATTGCAACCTAAAGTCCTGATCCAGCAGACATTCAGAGAAGTAAATAACATTGCATCAGGGACTTACCCTTTTCATTTCAATGAGACCTCTTACTTATAAGTATGTTTTATTTCTCATGCGCAGACCTTGCTCCTGTAGTTTCCTGGGAACCTCCTAGGCAGTCATCAACTCAGTAAGCAAGGGGAGATGTCATTTAACGCCTCTGTTTACTACTAAATCCATCCTTGGAACAATAAATATTATTTGATATTTGCATCCTACCCACAGATTAATGCCTCACAAAATAAATATACAGATTTTACCTTCAGTAAGTTTGAACTCTAGAACCTAGACACAGCAAAAGAAATAAGGAGAAGAATAGACAAGAGGTGGGACAGAGCAACACATAATATTCTGTGACAAGGCAAAAACAAAATGGCAAAGCTTGATTTAACTGCTATGTTTTTTGTAGTCTTCAGGGCAGACTACAGGATGAGACTTTTCAGGATTAATTTGACTGAGATGAAAGTGGGGCCCTGGCAAATTGGTTTGGGGACAATGTTCAAGGAGTTAAAAGCAGAGGAAAAAGACAACGGGAGAATGGTATGAGGGGATAACTTGAATGTCTGCATGATCAGAAAGGGAGAGAGGAAAAAAATGGCAGAAGTGTTAAGCATTGAAGCTCCCAGCAGTGTGGCCAAAAATTTGAACTTAGATTCTGCAGAGATAGTCTCTAAATGAGAACTGAGAACTTCTCACTCTGACTAAAAAAAGGCTGTTTTTAACTGAGGGGCCTGAATCTGCTGGAAGAAGCAAAATATGTGTGAAGAACATAGTGAAAGGGAGGTTGCAGCTGTCAGAGCAAACCAAGCAAACCCTTCCTGCAGAGAGACAGGCATCCTCCCACCCCGTGACGAGGAGAACTGCAGCAGGAGACCGTGTCTGTGACTTAGGATGAGGAGGGAGGGCAGAGTCAGAAATGTCTCCTAGGCTGCAAGGCTGCATAGCAGATAGTGAAGTTGTTGAAGCCAGTGAAGGAAGGAGCGTGCAGAAGAAAACAAGAGAAGCTGAGTTTCAGTCTCACTGATTTTGAGATGTCAGCGGCAAGAAGAAGTGGGGGTGGCTGCATCATATTCAGGGAAGGAGAGGGAGAGTTGAGAGTTATGGGATTAAAAACCGGGGGCACTGAAATCTGCCAAGTAGCTGAAGTGAGATTTAGCTTTGATAGAATAGGGAGGGACTCATTCCTAGTCTAGGGTTATAAGCATGAGTTCAGATAGTATATCAAAATGTGATTAGAAATAGTGGTTGAATTTTGCACTGAGATTTTAAGATACTTGGACTCAAAGTTGTACAAGTACATTGAGCAACACTAAAGAAGTAAAAACAAAAGAAAAATGAAGCCACTGTTTTTCAAAACAGTTGTGGGAATTCTCTGAAGCAGTAATAACTGCAACCTGATGTGTTTATATGTGGCTATTTTAACACTTTGGCTGTTGCTGCTTTGGGCCAAATAGAGTTCAGTGCTTTACAAAAATATGCATGCTGTAAAACCTGGCTTGAACACTGAAACAGCAGACAAAATGCGTATGTGAGGCAAGCAATTTACCTTCAAGTTGTAAGAAGGCTAACAAAATTACAAGGATGAGATCCTGGCCATATTGAATACAGTGGCAGACTTTCTATTGATGAACACAGTATGCAAGAGATATTAACAATCACAGGAATCACAGCTAATCTCCTACCTCACCATGATCACAGACGTCTTTCTGTAGGCTGTCTGGCAAATGCAGGCAGCAATAACCTGATGTTAGCTCAATCTCTTTAATATGACTTCCAGAATGTGGTTCACATACCACATTTGGTCCTGACAGGAGTGCAGCTCCCACTGATTGCTGGATTTAGAGTTGTCAATTATTTTTTTTGTTAAAATTAGTTTTCATTAAAAAAAAAAAAAAATCCCCAAACACAAACATCCTCATAAAAATCACTTGTTATCCAAAGTTAACTGCTAGGAACAGCCTATGGTAAAAAACATTTACAAAGTACAGTGGCAATCAACTCAGAGGAGCTTACTGCTACAGTAAACTTTAATGCCATCAATATTTTCTACAGATACTAACATCAGAAGCACATTTTGGATAGCCATCACTGAAAAATTGTTGAAAGAATATTTCTAAGGCATCCATGTTTTTACAGGTTTTTAATTCTTGGCTTTACTGAACCAATGACCTTTTTGTTTTTTGGGGTTTTTTTGTTTTTTTGTTGGGTTTTTTTGTTTGTTTGTTTTTTGTTTTTTTTAAAAGAAGAAACTGGTAACGTATAATCTATAGGTCACTTCTGCCATACCAGTGAATTTGGCAGCATAGTAATAATAATAGAAATGGGGGAGAGGGAAGGGGGAGAAAAGGAGGGGGGGGAAAAGTAATGGGTTTTTTGTACTGTAAGGAAAGGAATAGAGAACGTTAACGAAGAATGTAATTTAATACCTAATCAATTTACTGATTGGATTTTCCGTGAGATTAACTTTGAGTCCAGAATGAATTGCACTGATCTTGGAAGCTGCTATAATGACCAGCAAGCAGTAGTATGAGACTGTAGTGGTATAAAAATAATAATGTCAGAGACTTCAAACAGCTACAGTAGTTAATTAAATGTGTTCAAATAATATTATGGTTGGACATAAACCCACAAAAGCAGGGAAATGTTGAGGTAAGCCTGCCAGAGCACTAGCTAACTGTCTTCGTCTGCTAATGCGATGCAATGGACTCTCCTCCCAGGGCCCCGAAACACCACATGGGGGCAAATTCTGCCCTCAGATGAGCATGTACCATTCCTTTCAATTTCCACAGCTTTTTCATATGTTTCTAAGATGATCAATATACGTGTCTGGGTATCTCAGGCTTCTTAAAAAAAAAACAACATACTGTGGCTGTGGGCCATGACTGAGCGGTGCTTGGCTCAGGAAAGGCGGCAGGCAAAACTGGCTCTTTGGATGCGCCTGCACTTTGATCCGGGGCAATGGAGCATACCACAAAAAAAAGAGAGCCAAGCACATGCAGCTGTGCTCTGGCCACTCCTCCTTTGTCCACAGACCTCCCGTTTGCGAGGATGAAGGAGACCTGCTGGCTGCTTTCAGCGATGCTTGACAGTACTGACGCAGGAACCACGGGACCTGGCTGTAAGTTCACAGCCATCATGCTGGATTTCTTATGGCTCTATACCCGCATATGACATTTAGACTGACTGTGAGTTTGTTCTTCACCCTCCCTATTTAGTTCTTTTACTTGTTACACTTCCATGGAAGAAAGGGCAGCATGATACATTTGGAGGAATGTTATTTTCCCTGGTGAGGAATCGGAAGCTACTACTTCTATGGGGCAGTGGGAGAAAAGGTCCTGTGAGGCACCCTTTTAATACCATTTTTGAAGAAAGAGAGGCTGCCATAGCACATTCTGCAGACTGTGCATGTTTTATGGTCCTGTTGTCGGATCAACGGGACACTGCCCTTCATGAGACCTACTAAAGTCACACAGAGAACAGTCTCCCTTTGCCCCATCTCTGAACTTATGAGCTTCCAGACATTTTGGTAATTATACAGCCTGGCAAGTACAAGTTTGGGAAGAACAAAGAAACACCTGTAAATAGCTATATAAGAATTACAAACTGGAAACTTGCTTGCCTGTCTCTTGCTGCGAATCCTAAAGGCAATACCTCTCACTGTATTTATTTGCTCTTAAAAACTGAGAGCATAAGCATTACGTCTATTTACAGCCTAATGAATCAATCTCTAAAAATACAGGGAGGTGAGGGCAAGTTAACCCCAGGACTGCTATTCCTGCTGGTCTGAAGTCAGCAAATGTAGGGTGAGGTTTAGTCACAGCACTGAACAGCGAGAGAGCCCTTCTGATCCCTGAAGCTGCCCTGAGGGGAAGCATCCCTGGAGGTATCTGCTGGCCAATAGAAACATTATGAAATAGTTTCCATATGAAATCAGTAAAGGAGACCTAAAAATCATGGGGCAAAGTGTGAGGAGAGAAGTTTTCTTGCACTTAAATGTAGGACTAGAGAGAAAGAAGGAGGACAAGACAGCCTAAACAGTGTGGAGCTCTTTGCTGGTGTGGCCTCAGACACACTGTGAGACTTTCGTCGTCATTAACCACCTTTTGAAGCATTAGCTGACTCTGCACACTTTGTGGAATTACAAATGAAGAAACTTTTCACTTTCTTGCAATATGGTGGGAAGAGAAGGAAAATGGCAAGGAAGATAGTTGCCAAATTTGTGAATAGAAAGAGGTAAGAGATGGTGTCAGGATGTTTGAGACTGGCACAAATGCAAGGTTTCATAGTCCCAAAGCAACTTAATCTATCTTAAAAAAAAAATCTATCTTAAAAAAAAAAAAATAGAAGAAGAAAAGAAAATTCAACATGTTACAAAGAACATTTATAAAAAGAACATAGCAAAGACAAAACAAAAGGGAGGAAATGCATTTGAAAGCAATAAAAAAGGTGCATAACTCATAGGTAGGGTCACTACAATTTTGTTCTGATTCACACATAGTTCATAATGTTAATATGTACATTAGCTAGGACCCTCAAGCTCCTAGCAAGCCATTAATATTGACTTTAGTGTCACTAAAAGGGCAGGCTGATGATTTCAAAAATACTCGAGTCCAGCAACACAGTATTGATCTAATAAGTGAAGAGCAGGCTGCATCAACAGATATTAAATAGTTAAAGTTGACTTCTCAGGGTAAGACTGCAGAATACAAGCTATACTTAGTCATGTTATTCTATTAATAACTACCATGAGGCTACACCTAAGCCTAATGCATTTAAATTGAATGGCATGTAAGGGACCAGCTTCCACATATTATACATAGTGGCATGTCTGCAAATGACACTGCAAGCATTGCCTATCATCTCAAATATTATGCCGGTTGAAAGTAAATATAGTTTTTAGGTACCAGACACAAAGAAAGTTCTGCTAGCAATTTAACTCTAAATAATCAACATTTTAATTTGATTCCAAGTGACACTAAGAAATTTTGCACTCTTATGCATTTTTTAATTTGAAATATGCATATATTGTTTCATTCATTTTAGATGTGAAAACAGTTCACTATTGCTACAGGTTATAATTTTTTATTTTTAAATTTATTTTTTTTTGCTAGCACCTCCTAAAATTTTACACACTTATTTTCTAAATTTGGCACTGAAAATGGCTGAATTTTATTTTTTAATCTTTGTATGATTTCCACATTTTCTCAAAAACCTAATTTTCTACTCTAAACTGTCTCCTGGACTGCTGTCTTTTAAAAGCTTTGCAAACAGGGAGAGTAGCATTGCAATAGGCATTTTACTTTTAAATTTCCACAAAGGTACCATATTTTCCAGAAATTAGATATTTCCATTTTTCAGGAGAATCTTTTTACATGTTCCCAAACATGGCTTTACAAAGGCCAACTTTTTCCTCTGGCATATAAATAGAAAAGTCCTTGAATTTTGTTTGGAAAAGCATATCTGTGTCTAAGTGCAATTTATCCCTAACTGTGTCTTAAGGGGACTTCTTTCCTTCTGATACCCTTAGTCTTTGGGTTTTGCCTAAGTTATCATTTTTGTCACCTGTCTCATTTTTTATCCTAGTGAAAGTGTTGGTATTGCAACATCATATTTCCAATAGCCAATAGCTATTTCTTCTGCCTGAACATAATCCTTAAAAGTGATAAGTACTTCATTTCTCTGTGAACAAAATCAAACAGCAAAAAGGTCTCCCAGCCAGCCTAGATGTGGTTTCCAATTCCCTCTTGACACTATAACTTCAGTCATTAAAGAGGATGACCTCTTTGGCCCAGGTAGTGCAAAACTCCGGTATGTTCAAGTTACGGTATTTTCGGTAGTTAGCTTGAAATCATGCTGACTGTTTATATGCTACAAGTTGTATAGGGTTTGATGTGCTTTATTGATTCTGTCTGAAGACACTCAGCACCTTCTTGGATTAATTCCTGTACTATTAGTTTGTGCAGAGTGGTCTCCACTCTGTCATCAGCATGAGCATTTTTGCTTGCTGAACTCATCCTTCCTTTCAGAATTTTAGCTGGAGAAGAAAAACCATGATGATAATCTGGACAAAAAAAAGTGCATGTTAAAACCAAATATGAATGAACTCTCAAAAAAGTAAAACAACTTTCAAAGGTATGCTCAGAGATGCATACAATATGAGTCAAATATAAGTGTTGCCTTACACATGGCCTTACTAAATGAAGGATGAACAGTAGAGCCCCAGCCACAATAAAAGCTGGATTCAGTGTCATGCAGGACAGCACAAAGTGCAGTCCATGTAAATACCAGAACTAGGCAGTGAATATCATCAGTAGTAAAGAAAATAATAGGTGCATTTCAATTCTGCAAATGACCACTGTACAGCACATGTGTTATTCATTGGTATTCACGGTGCATGTCTTAGTAACGTTTTAGTGCATCTTCGTATCCTTGGAGTAGACAAGAATTAGTAACATCAAAGACATTGATTTATAATGGTGAAAAAGTGGTGGAGTCTTAAAATCAACACATTCCCAGTTGATTAACTGGTTGTCTTGCTTGGCAATGCTGTTTCTGGGTTGCTATTGTGAATTAAAACACAAAGTCTTTGAATTTCTGAGACTGGAAAATGGGAGAGCTGGGAACAATGAGCTGTGCAATTTTCGCCTGGTGATGCAAGCTGCAGAGGATTCCAGTTGGGACAAGTCTACAAAAATCCTGTCTGGAATGATACCAAACAGCATCTATTAGCTTCCCCAATTATTAAAATTCCATCTGCATCAGCAAGTGTTGCTTGTTTCCTTTATGCAGTACTATTTCCCCCTCTTTGTTGCTCATAGCCTTGAAGATTATTCATACTTTTCCTGATGAACACTGGACGCGTGTATCTAATTTCACTTGCAGCTGTGTACATGAACTAGTAAAGAAAGTCTCTGTTCTCTCTTCTGAGCTTTTTGGGGCAACACTGATGACATTAAAAAACCTTCCAAAGCTCATCTTTGCTCTGTTGTTACTTTTCACAACTCTCAATCTGAGACCTGAATTAGAGCTTTAGATGACTTTTTTTTTTTTT
>VXBL01009370.1:18962-40110 GCA_013400195.1 Aramus guarauna
TTTTGGTGGGTGGAGAAAGTCTATTTATGATGCCCTGAGGCAACACATATTTGAGTCATATTTATAAATGGCAAGAATAGCCACCAAATTCAACATAATTTGATAATCAGGTTTATGACTTTTGCCAATATTTTTTTACTTGATGATGTGACTAGGCAAGGGCAAGTGCCTCCTCAGTATTTGAGACTACGTGAAGCTTACAGCATATTAATAAAGGAAAAGCTTGCAGAGATTAATGCGCTTTGAAAAGGAGTATTTAAAATGCCAACATGAAAAGTCCATACTTGAAAGGGGCTTTCCTGATGCAAAAACTAAGGTACAAACTCTTGATAAAGTCAGTGGCTGATCAGACCCCTCAAGGTTACGTATCTGCTTTTTCTTTCTCGTGTTTGTATATATGTGTATATATATATATATATGTACATCTATGTATGTTTATGTACCTTTTGTTCTAGAAGAGCCGTGGGCTCTGATATGCTCCTACACAAAGGAACAACCCATGAATGTCTGCCAGCATCTGTGTGTTCATAGACTTAACTGGACAAGGACAGCTCCTCTCTTCTAACCTGCACCTTTTTTTCACAGTTAGACACGGCTGAGAGGACAGCAGTGCCCTGAGGCTGCCAGCCGGACCCAGGAGGTGAAAGCACCTGTGTAAGAGCAACCTACAGCCACATCTGTTTACCAGGCTTCCAGCCTTCACGAATGATAGCATCAACAACAGCACCAACAACAGAACCATTGAAAGAAAATCCAGCTGCGCTCTTAACATCTGGGCTGTGTTTTGCTGGAGCAGGGGAGGGTGGCCAGGAACACACACACATGACCCTGCTCCTGCTCCCAGGGGTGTGCGACAGGGCTCTGCATGGCCAGAGCTGTAGGGCTGCAGCATGGGGACAACTTCTACAGGAGGAAGACCATGAAGAAGGCTTGTCTACAATCTCATTTTGTTTCACATTCCTTTTGTGAAAGTAAGCAAAAACCATTAATCCTGCTGAGCCAGCCTGGAGGAGCAGGCTGGGCACACTGCCTGCACATCGAGACACCCTGGAGGCAGCACAGCAGGATCCTTTCTCCAACAAGGTGAGAAGGTGGTTCCACTCCTGTTCTGTTATGGGGGTTGTGGGGCTTTTCCTTGACATTTCTGTTTACTCTCCGAGAAGGAGGGGCATTTCACAATATTTTCTTCATCCATCATATCATATAGACTACACACTTACAGATAACTATTCCCTGCAGGTTCTCTCACGAGCAACACTGAAGTTTCAAAATTAGGCCAGTGTTGCCTTGTCTCTCAACTCTGATTAGGTCAAAGTAATTCTGGCTACAATAAACTCTCATCTTTCCTGTCCTAAAACAAAAACAAACACAAACAAACAAACAAACAAACAAACAAACAAAAAGGAGAGAGAAAACTCTGAACCTCTTCCAGATGCTGAAAAATCATCCTTTCCACTTTCCACCATACCTTTCCTACATTATTTTGTTTGGCCCTTCTTGACTCTGATGGGCCTGAAACAGGTATTGCACTGAATCTGACATTTGTCATTTCTGTACCTGAAACTTCAGAAAATCCAATGTTATTCTTCAGACATGTCCAGCCTGTTTTTTCACATGGTTTGCAGCAAACATTTACCTCTCTCTACATGCCCTTCTCAATGTCTTCCCTGTGCATCCCTTTGACAGTGGAAATGACTGGCAATATGTAAGACTAATTATCTTCAGATTTCATAGCAAACATAGCTTTCAGTCATGTGATTTATAAACAAATACAGCTATGTCCTTAGATGCAGTTTCTTGGTCAGGGAAACTACATTTAGTTAAGTTTCTTCTGTCTAACTCTTGTTTCTTTTGTGTTTGTTTTTGAAGAATGAGAGGAATGGTAATCTAATTAATCCAGAGTCTGTAGTTCCAAGTTCTTACTCTCTTTTTCTTGCTAGAATTATTACCTTGAGATTCCATATTTCTCTGTGCCTTGATTTCCCCATTTTTCTGGAGGAAAAATGAAGTTTAGTACTCTAAACTACCTCTTGAATTTATTGATGGTAAATGGATCCACATTGGGGAGGAAGTGGTATAGGTATATAGCACAATCAATGATGTGGAACATTGTTTCAAGAAATACTTAAGGAAACCAGATATTTTCCATCATCTTTCACTGTGAATATATAATAGACTCTCCATCAGAACAAAAACTGTCAAAAATATCCAGTAGCTTGTTTCTCTTGTTCAGCAGGTGGAAATGGTAGGAAATGTAGCAGCTCACTCCTTGGCTCTAAAAAATCACACACAACACTAAAAAGTAAGTATTTCTACTTGCTACATAGTAATTTACTATTGATTGATCATTAGGAAAAAAACCTTTTGACTTCAAGATCCAGTGGGAATATTGAAGATAAATCAAGTTGTCATGCCCGTGAAATTAAAATAGGTTAGGTTTATTAATATGATGTAGTTAATCAATTGGTAATAAACATCCCATCATCATCAAACATGAAAGAAATGTTTCAAATGTTCAGGATGATTACTATAGCTAGCTATATTAGATATTTAGAACAGGTTTTCCAATGCTTAACAACAATATCTGACTTGTTTAATGTTTAATACCAATTAGAGTTGAATAATGAGACAAATCCTACTTAATAACAATAAACTGTAATTGCACATTTATTACCACTGTAATTTTAAATAATAAAGTAACAAGGTTTATCTTATAACTTTACCTTTTAAATCAAAGAGAGACTCTTGTAATAATCAATATTTAATTAACTTATAATTACTCACAATAACTGTCTCTTAAATGTGAGTTAAAAGCCTCTTTGAGGCATTTTAAGCATTACTCATTTCTCTGGTTAGGTCAGTTTCACTGGAGTTTAGTAGCAAAATGTATCCTTAATGGTGCTGAGGGAATACATGGGTTGGAGTCCCATGTATGTATCTTTTAGACTATTAGGAAAACCTGCTTATGTTAAAAACCAGTAATTTTTGCCAAGTATTTTCCAAGCATTTCATTACTTTGCTATATAGAAAATGTTACACTACAGTGATTAATTTTATTTTCAACTTGCATCTGTCTACATGAGTTATATAGTTTTCTGAAATTTGTTCAGAGTGAATTGAAAGGATACGTACATTCCTTAAATAATAGAAAGTATTAATAGAGGCCCTCAGCTCTTACATTTTTAACTGAGTTCAGTAAGTACTCACCGAAGTGAGAATCTCGGGGGTTGATTCATCAGCTTCCTAATAAATAATGTCACTTTAATAGATAATGTCCCTGCTGAATAAGGGACACTACTTTGTCAGTCATAAGTTAAAGAAGAAAGTAAATTTAAAATATATGTTTAGAAGACATCTCAACAGCATAACAATGATCTGTGAAGGCTGTTTTCTTCAGTTCTTGTGGGATTTGTAACCTAACCGACAGATGAGATTTGAAGCCGTTTATAGCTTTTCAGATTAAATTTAAGTGTTAATACTGCATGAGACTGGAGCCTTGAATTCAACTTTACATGGTCTTTTTATAACAAAACTGTGAATTTTCTGTATGTCCTTATTCCCTCTAATAATCTTGCATCCTCCTCCTACCTGAAGCAAACTTCTAGGAGAAGGCTGTCTTCCATTTGTACATACAAGCATCAGCTGACATCCTGGGTCTTCTTGGTCCCCAAGATTTGAAAACATCTGGTTTGAGTGGGCACAACAGAAACTCCAAGGAAAGTTTGTGCAATAAATTTGCTTGAGTTTGGTGTCACTTCCTGGGGTTTTTTAAGCTAAAGGATCCCCAAAGATTATGTGCAGTATCTGATGGAATTTGGGACATATCAAGTTTGGAGTCCATCTGGGCAATAGAGAAGGGAATCTTTTTTGGTCTTTTCCACTAAATCAGAAGCAGGCAAAATCTACAAGAAGGCTCAGCAGAGACTGAGACACCGGTTTGTGAAGGGAAGTAAGAAGGAAGAAGAAAGTACCAAGAAGCCTCAAAAAATATGGTGACAAAGTTGAAAACTGACAGATGAGCACATGGCCTACATTTAGCAAGAACATCTATGCAGACAGACAAAAAGATGATGATGTGTCAGAACAAAAACTATTTTCAGAATGTCAGGGAAGATACTCTGAGAAGACATTGTAATGGCATCTGAAACTAGTTAAGCTTGGTCTGTATTTCACTAAGATTTCTCTGGGCAAGGGTTATTTCTTGCAATGCCAGGCATCCAACTACTTGTCTGGCTACTATGTTATTGTATTGTTCAGCCTGGAGAAGAGAAGGCTCCAGGGAGCCTTTACAAAACCTGGCGAGGGACTGTTTACAAGGGCATATAGTGACAGGACAAGGAGTAACAGCCTTAAGCTGAAGGAGGGTAGATTTAGACTAGATATTAGGAAGAAATTCTTTACTGTGAGGGTGGAACAAGTTGCCCAGAGAAGCTGTGGCTGCCCCCTCCCTGGAAGTGTTCAAGGCCAGATTGGATGGGGGTTTGGGCAACTTGGCCTAGTGGAGGGTGTCCCTGCCCATAGGAGGGGGGTTGGAACTAGATGGTCTTTAAGGTCCCTTCCAACCCAAACCATTCCATGATTCTATGATTCTTAGCCCAGTAGACTTATGCAAAAAATGTCCCTGTTAGCATAGACTCATTGCCTGGCAGGAAAAAAATAATTGACTGGACTTCAATGAGAAAATTAACAGGTGGTTGTAGTGGCTTGAAGAGGGTAAGGATAAGACAGGGTATGTGATTTTAAAATAGGTTCAGATAAGCAGAGGAATCCAATGGAAAACCATGGGTGAGAATGACGTGGCTTGCTTTCCCCGTATTGCAGAACATCATCCTGGACTTACTTAAAGTTTAGAGACAGGATTTAGGAAGATCATAAAACTAAAATTGCTGTCATTGAAAGGGGAAAAATGATTACACTTTTTAATGGTGCCAGCAGTTAAGCTTCAGTAAACCACAGGAAAATATTGGACCAGCTTCTGAAAGAAAATGTGCTTCATAACTGGGCTGAGGACAAACTAAATAAATTACAGATTTAAGCAGTGATGTTACAGTCAGGCACCTAAGCCTTAGGAAAGATTTCCTAGGATCCCTGTGGTGAAAACCCTCCAATTATGTGATTGGTAGAAGTGCAAGTTCTGGGTTTGCCCAAGACCATCTGTGGCTACCATTAATTCAATTGTGGGTGCTTTTTTTGATGAAGGAAGAGCCAGATGTCTTTTCAGCACCTGATAACGGTGTGAGAGAATACTTTTCCACAGGTGCACCTGTATTTTATTATGCTGGACCTGTGGCAAAAGCAAAACTTAAATAAATCTTTCCAAAGTTCATAACTATCCCTTGAAGTAAGCCCAAGGAGTCAACAGGATTACCCATGTGGGAACCAGCCCAAAAACCTTAATAAAATAAGAGACTTTTCCAAGAATGTCTGGAGGTTCACTCTGCAAAATGTAACACAATCATAAGCTCCTCTTAGAATTCTGCACATAGTTTAAAAATAAGGAATTTGGAAGACTTTAATTCAATATTTTCATGAAGTCTTTGTAAAACAACAGGTTTACATCAGTTCACAGGCTTCCTAAAGAGACACTGATAGAGAGCTAATGGAGAAGGATCATAGATCAAAAAACCCAAAACAAAGCAAAACAAAAAACCCTCATGGACATCAAGTGACTGGAAAATAAATAGTAAGTCATTATTTTCCAGCAGGGAAAATCCAATTAGTTTCCAATATATACTTCAAGTCTAAAGTTACAAAATACTTAGAAAACATAACCCTGAGAATTTTAAACTAAAAGAAACCTAACACTGACACTACTACCCTATGTGACAGTGACATAGAATCAGTGCACTTGGCAGTTATACATTAATGGAAGCACCTGAGTGACATTCACAATAAATTATTAGCTGAAAAGCATGCTTCCTGCTGGGTCAGAAGAGTTTGTTTTGCTCTGTTTGACTGCAATATTTAAAACCTGTGACTACTGAAACATACCCACAGCCTGTTTAGAATTAGCAAAGATAAAGAATTGTGGAAGAGAAGGAAAAGGAAAAAAAGGAAAGAGTTATTCCCCTTTTCCTATGGTGGGAAAGAGATAGGAAAAAGAAGGGGAAAAGGGGAACAGGAAAGGAGGAAAGGGCTGACTTCTGAAGGCTTTATTCGTGTAGTAAGTGTTATCTTAGCAGAGTCTGAAGGATTTTCCAAGGAGGTATATTTAGCAGAAAGGATACTGCTGTGTTAGCTCTTTGGAAACAGAAAACACAGGCAAGAGATACCTGTGAAGAGATACACAGTGCACCCCTTTCCTTGGCAGCATCTTACACAGAGGTCTGTGTGAACTGAAGTTTAAAAATCAATTAACTGCATCTTCCATAATATTGTCCAAGTTAATTATGTGCAAAGCACACACAGGCACATAAAGCAAGCTATAAAAGGAAAAAAAAAAAAAAAAAAAAAAAAAAAAAAAAAAAAAAAAAAAAAAAAAAAAAAAAAGGAAAAAAAAAAAAAAAAAAAAGCCAGAGACTCATGCCTACTTAGAATAGAGACCACAAAGCCCAGGGGAAATACAACCTTCAAATGGATATTCCTTCTCCCCAACCCCTCTGCTCATCTTCTGCTGTGCTGCAAAATTTTAATATCTCATCAAGTATATAGCAGCCATAAACTACTGTCCCTTTTTATGTAGTTTCAGACGCAAGAAGGAGCACATTCTTTATAATGACCTAAACCTATCAAATGAAATAACACTTTGGGATGATGAACTCTAAATTACGAGTGATTATTTCTAAATTCATTACAACTTTGTTTGACATTTTTATTGCCTTCTTAATTTCTTCCAGCCAAGCCACAGAAGTTATTACTCATGATATAAACAGTGCACCAATTAGAAAAAGGATTTTCCAGGTTTGCACTCTAGCTGTTTGGCTTCCAAACGAAGATGACTGAGCCAGTTATGAGGATGTCACTGACGCAAACATCAGCATCAAAAATATAAAAATAAAATAAAGTTTATCATATGTTTTGCACTCCAGAAACTTAATGCATTTCTCAGACATAAAGCAATTAAAATGCACAACAAGCTGTTGACGAAGGTATTATTAGCTCCATTTTACAGATGGAGGAAAAATGTTGGGAACTGAGTCATGTCACAAGAACAGACAGCCCTTTCATACAGCAGCAAGGCATCAGTCTGTAGCGATGGCAAAGGTAGAGGTATTTGACAATGAGCAGCCAAGAGATTTGGGGGGGGCGGGGGGGGATGAAATATGGTACACTGTGGGCTGTGTAATTGTGTACAACTGTGTGAATATAAATAACAATTTAGGTGAAGAGCTGAAGGGAAGAGCATCGTCTCACCTTGAGTGAGGGCACAGTTGCAACAGCAGACTGATCTCCATGCCTCGGTGGAGTTCTGCTCAGCTCAGTAACGAAGGCAGAGCACATCCGTCTTCATTTGCTGCAAGAGAAATCCTGCTCTCCTGCTCTGACATTTGGATCAGGTCCTAAGGTAGGATGAAGTCTGAGCTTCACACTTCCCACTCATCTACACAGAAAAGAATACATTTGACTGATGGGAAAAGGATGACAGGATAGTGCAGGGGTGTGATAACATTTGTAGAATTGTTCTCAAGTAAGGTCTTGTACTTAGAGCTAGGCTTCCAGGCATTGGTCTGTTGGGATCTCCTACATGACTGACTGAATGTGTTTTGAGGCTTTTTGGCCTTCCTTTAACAAATCAGGTATTGGCCATTCCCTGAGGCAAGACATTCATCACATTTGGCAAATCCTGTGTTCCTCTGATCTCTCCCTCTGGTAGGGTTTGCAATTAAGAACCTACAAACAATTTTTAAACTGAAGCCAAGAAAAATGCAAGAAAATTATGAATGCTGAAAGAGACAGGAGACTGGTTTTTCTGAGTGTGTTGGGTTTGCATGGCAAGGTTTTGGTAGCAGTGAGGGGGGCTACAGGGGTGGCTTCTGTGAGAAGCTGCTAGAAGCTTCCCCTGTGTCTGACAGAGACAATGCCAGCCGGCTCCAAGATGGACCCGCTGATGGCCAAGGCCAAGCCAATCAGCGCCTCTGTGATAACATATTTAAGAAGGGAGAAAAAACAGTTAGAGAGAGAGCTTTTTCAGCTGGAGAGNTGAGAGGGACCCCATGCTGGAGCAGGGGAATGATGAGAGGAGTCCTCCCCCAAGGATGAAGAAGTGGCAGAAACAACGTGCGATCAACTGACCATAACTCCCATTCCCTGTCCCCCTGTGCCGCTGGCAGGGGAGGAGGTTGAAGGTGGGAGTGAAGTGGAGCCCAGGAAGATGGGAGGGGTGGGGGGAGGTGCTTTAAGATTTGATTTTATTTCTCATTCCTCTACTCTGTTCTGTTTGGGTATAGATTAGATTAATTTCCTCTCTCTAAGTTCAGTCTGTTTTGCTCATGATGATAATGAGTGAGTGATCTCTCCCTGTCCTTATCTCGATCCACAAAGCTTCTCGTTACACTTTTTCCCCCCTATCTGGTGAACAAGGGGAGTGATAGAGCGGCTCTGGTGGGCAAAAAAGAGAAAATTATGCCTGCGGCTAAGGGATGTACAGCCCCTCTGCTCCTCAGCAGTATCCAGCACCATTACAGCAGGTAATGCATAGCAGTGCTCCTGAGAGGTACTTGTGCACTAACACTCACCTTCTGCCTTTTGTCATGAACTCACAGACTTTAGGAGGACCATAAAGCAATTTTACCTCCTGGATTTGTAATTTCTGTGGGAAAATGCTGATATGTGAGGAAATTCTCCTGCCGATTAAGCTCAGTTTATAAAGTATCAGATCCCCTCTGTGCATCTTGAGTACTTGATTTCATTACTTCTTAGTCTGCATAGGGTCTACTTTTATTAACATATGATCGTTGATCAGCTCATGAAAGATCGATGCTGCACACCTCAGTGAACTGTTTCTTTAAAGAAATGTTAAGGATGTGAAGTATGCCAGAGAAACGACAGACTCCAGCAATGAAAGACCCTCCTGTGTATGCTACTGCTAATGATGTTCCTTTCAGTGATCATGAGCACCATGAGTCAGTCTTTTTCTGTCCTCTCCTTCCCTAAGACTGCATCTCTTCGTCAATATAAATGTTCTGCACAACCGGAGGGCCAAGTTTTACTTCAGGTGAGCAAAAGAAAAAAAAGGATTCAATCAAATGGCCTGTACTAGGCCTTGGAAAATGCCAGGAGCTCAATACTCTTGAAAAACAGAAAGTCAGAAATGTATTCAAGTGTCTAAATATTGACTTAGAATAGCAAACATTTGGCAGTGATATTTGTATTAAACAACTATTCTCTATAATTTTTTTAGTTCTTAATTTTTTTTCCCATCCATCCTTAAACAACAACTTTTTGCATTCAGATTGCATCTTATTCTTTCCCTAGGCATCGTGCTTGTGGTGGGAATTTGCTGTTATTAATATTGTATTACCAGTTTCCTTAATCAAATGCTGTTTTATTCATTCCCTGCTCAGAACGAGATTAACTGTAATGAAGTAGTGACCGTAACTGAGCTCCAAGGGTCTTTGAATCTTTCAGGAAGAGGAAAGAAGTCATTCATAAGGCTATAAACATCTAGACATGGGGTATTAGGAAATTTTTAGGGTGTATTAAATCTCTTTTCAGTGACTTGAGGCAGATGTTGCTTGATGTGATACATCACTGCTAGATGAGTTGCCTCCTTAGCACAAAACTACTGCGGACGGCTTTGCATGATCCTGCCACAAAAGTTGCAGTCACATCTCTGTCTGACTAACGTGTAATGACCTCTGCTGTAGGACTTGACTGGGCAAGAGGGCTTCTAAGACCAGGAGCAGAAATACAATAATCAGAGAGTCTTAAGCCTGTCTTTCCTGTTAGGACAGTTTTTCAAGATGGTGGGATATAAACATGCAGCAGCTTGATGATATTTTGTCTCTTGGATAGCCACAGCCATGACCTACTTGCAGAGCTCCAAACATTTCCAAGTCCAATGGTGGTAACTGTTCATAGTTAGTTCTGAACCCATATCAATATAAGTATTTTGTAATAACATTTCAGAAAATGAAACAAAACAGTTCAAGCACTTCTCAGGGACTTCCTGGTAATAGATGTCCCCCCAAATAATTATGGTCTTGTGTTCATAAAATGTAGAAAATTAACTGGATTTAAAGGTACTGGAAAAACTAATACTGTTCTGGAAGTATATGGATCTAAACTACAAGACCTGCAGAGTCATTTCACCACAGTTTAGATAATGTACTCCCATGATCATTGTAAAAATGAGTATAAACCAAGTATTCATATTCCTGGTCTTACAATATTTTAGGAAAATTGATATCAGAATTCTATTATATACTTTTGTTAAGTCATTAACAACTATAATTAAGTTCAAAAGAACTGGCAAATGTTGAATCTGTTTCTGTGAAGTATCGCATATTTGAGCAAGAGCAAGTAAGTATTTAAAAGGTACTGAAGAAGAAATCCTTTTTTTTTTTTTTTTTGGTTTACTTGCCAATTCACAGAGTCAAATCTTGAAATCTTTGCTGAGGTTTCATAAGGGCTTTTATCAGATAAAAAATACTGCAAGACAGGGTGAGTTTAGATATCAAGATTTGGTGCAATAATTGCTCATTTGCTACAAGTCTTCCATCCATAAAAATGAATTAGCAGGTTCTCAGGTTTTTCAGACTGAACGAAAGTGCATATGCTTTGCATCTGCATAGAGCTGCAGATCTTAATACACCTAAACAAATCGGACACACACAAATGTGTGCACTCATCTTACCATGAACGCTTTAAAAAATCTGTCCATTTAATGCAGAAAATTGGAACCAGACTGCTTGATGTTCAAAAGATTAGAAAGGGGATTTTCTGGTGGTTGTTTGTCCTTCATTTCACAAGCACAATATAATTTCTGCAGCATTTTTAGTTTCCCTATTCCAGATGCTTACTATTGTGTATCACATCAAACAGATATGTTCTCCTTGCAAGGGGAAACTCAGCTTGTGGTATGTGAAAATTTCTAAAGCACTGTACATAATAAATATATTTACAGAATACTCAGTTTAGTTGGGTAGAAAAATAATCCAAGGTAAGAGGCAGTGGAAGAAGACAGGAGTATGGACGAGAATTCACAATCTGGTATTTTCCAAAAAGCCCAGACAAATAGCTTCTAAAATGCAAGAAACTGCTGTTTATTTCATTAAATTAAACTGATTTTACCCAGCTTTCTATGCCCAAGACTTGCGCATAATAACTGCCTTGTGGATAAAAGGTAAATAATCTGCTGCTTTTCCTTCCATCTGAGGAAGAACTTGCTTTCTACAGCAAGGATTGAGCTTTAGGAGTAGTGATTAGGCAGCACTATTGCCCTGGCAGTCTGTGGCTGACAACAGCATGTATCAGTGCAAAAGCAGCAGTAATAACCACATCATTTGATTGAGGAGGGAAGGCTGGTGTTGTCAGATAAGTGACAGAAAGTTTTACTTTTTTGCTTAAATGCTTTGAATGAAAAGTCCAAAGAAAGAGCAAGACTGCAAATATGGCGTTTTAAAGCACTATTAGTGAAATCAAAATACAAAACTCGTGTGCTCATGCACTGCTGCTTGCATTGAGTAAGAACAGATCTCACAGATCCCTTCTCTTCAAACTGCAATGAGCATAACCTCCAAGAATATAGCTGTAGGGTGAGCTAATGAAACTCTTACATACTTTCTCTTGTCTCCGTAGGCTTAGGAAAGATCACTGGGAATGAGCAGTTCTCCAGCTGTTATGCAACCTATACACGGTATCTTTGCTTTTGCCAAGGCTCCAAGCAGTATCATCTGGGGTCAGTTTTGCTTGGCTCTCTGTTTCACAAGGTGGGCTTGGTTAAGTCTTAGAAAAGACTGACAACATTACAAAACATAGGTGCAAAATGTTCATTTTGGAAGATATCCTGCGGTGGTAATGATACAGTTTTCAAAAAAGGGGAAAAATTGTCATGAGACCATTATAATAATTTCATATGCACCTGGTAGTCACAGAATGGAAGGCCACTATTTCCCTTGCCATGGAAAACAACAGAAGCAAACAAAAAACCAAAAATACTCCCAGTCTTGTTTATATCTGCATTACATTGAAAAATGGACCTAATCCAGGCCTTTAATAAAAATTATCTACATGAGCATCCTTAAAAAGCTGTCATTTGTCTTCTGCTAACTGTTTCTTGTCACATCCATACTTTCAGTGGTCAAATGATTTCCCAGAATATTTTAGTTTATACTTGGTGAAGGAGGAGCAAAAAGAATAGGGTGCATGGGATTGTGAAATGGAGAAAAGAAATTATAAAATTTCCTGCATGTATTTTCCTAAATCACATTAACTAACACAATATCTTACAAAGGCAAAAAGTATAAAATCTAGGATTAGATATACTCTATTTACATTCTACTGAACAGTTAAGTCTGTATGATTACATGTGCTATTTGAAATGGTCTTTATTTGTTTACCTTTTCCTAATATTTTTTCCTCTTTCCTAACTCATTCAGCTTTACTTTGATTTCATCTCTTTTTGCACATGCCCAGCCCTTCCTATTTTGAACCATGTTTTAAAAAGGAAATATTGTAGTATTAGTACACTCCCTGCCTGCTGTTGCCAGAAGGCAAATATTTGTTGTCCATGAGTAATGAACTATATCTTTGAAATAAAAGATGCAAAAAATCCTATCTTGGGATGTGTTTAAAAACAGTCTTAATGGCACTTTAATTCTTCTGCTACAATTGCTGAAGTCAAAAGAAGATTGAATTACTTAAACTGAAAAAAACCCCAAACTTCTTAGAATTTCTCAGCTATACAATCCTGCAGATAAATTAATTTCTTTCCTATATCATACCTGTACTGAACATCTTGAAACAATTTTCAATCTATATAATAGAATCATTTGCATACATAGTATTAATGAACAATTTTATTTGTGAATCACATGAAGATTGTTTTTCTATAAGTAGATTACTTGAATGTTTTAAAAATGTTAGATTTAGTTATATATAGGTATGAATATATTTACAATTCAAACTGTGATTCTAAAGAAAAAATTAAATGTACATTTTCTCTGGCTTCAAAAATAAAACAGCTTAACTAAGAGTAAATAAATAATCCACAACTTCTGGAGAATCTTTATTTGAATTGAACTGTCTAAGAATGGAAGGCTTTGGCATGGATTAAGAAGTAATATTAGGGCCTTGTGTCTCATAGGCAGAATGTTTTGAAGTTTAGGTGTAAGACATTCAAGAAATGCTGTACAGGTTTCAGACTCTATATTAGTCATCACTGTGAATAGTGTTATAATATCTGATAGCAATCAAGAAAATACAACTCATTACCCACATACTATTTTTAATATCTACCTTAATTTAGCTCATATTAAAGACATTGCAAGTCCTGCTCAGCTTTGTGCATCAGACGCCTAGCAATTCACACGTACAAGTACACAGCAAAGGCAATTACACTTACGGGTCTGGGTCCATAAGCTGTGTGTCACTTTTAGTAAAGCTGTCTCTTTTGAAATGTGCTAAGGTACCCAAGCCTAATTCAGGTAGTCAGCAAACTGCAGCATCTGCCAGCTAAGGAATATGTCACTGCCTGATATAGCTGCGTCCACCATCTTCCTTTCAGATTTGATGTCAGCTGAACACATAGGTACCAAATGTCTGAAAGAAAAAAAAAAAAAAAAGAAAAAAAGAAAAGCCTAGAAGAGGAGAAAAGAGGAGTGGCACTGTGCACATTCTGATTAGCAGGTTCTTGCTCACTGTTTTTTCAAAAACACTGGATCACAAATGCTTCTCTGTCTGTATTATTCATGGGGTATCTGGTGGAAAACAAAAACATCTGCAATGGGGAAATTATAATAATTTCTATCTTAACTGAGGCAAAAATCAGGTTATGATTTAAGAAACATCAAGTATGTCCTCAGAGCAGCCAAGAGCACAATTACTGTGCTCTAGATTAAGAAAGGATGTTGTGAACAATTGTTCACCAAGCTGGAAATAACCTAGTGATAAACACTGTTTTTAAAAAATTCATTGCTGGGGCCACAGCTCTGAAATCAACATGTTAGCAAGAAAATCATGATGAAAAGTGAGTGAAACTGGAAATGATCAGTGCAAGTCTGAGTGCATCCCACACTCAGGATCAGAAGGATACAGCTGCCTCTCTTACCTTTTGCTTTTATGATCTTACACATGTAAGACACCATCATGCAGGATTTGCTGTCAAAGGTGCTTGCCTCAAATAGGAGACCTGATTCTAACTCATGCAGAAGCCCCTCACACCAAGCAATGTTATAAATTGCACTGTCTAGACCTGCATGGTCCTTGCAATCTGTTCTCTTAGAAAGATCTTTTATACTACCAAACAATTCCTAAGAGGCTTTTGCTAAATAAAGGCATGTATGGTTCATTTAATTCATGCAGAAATACACAGATGTGTTTTCAGACAGGTGAATGCCAAAAATAAAGGGCAAGTAGCAAATAGGTTGCCACCTTTCACAGTCCCGGGTAACTCTGGGAGACCTCTCAGAAGTGGCACCTCCTGAAGCTCCATTGTAGTGTTAATAACATGTGTAGTGTATCCCTTCCCCATTGATCAGAAACAGGCACTGGATAGTCGGTGGGAGGTGCACTGTTCTCTGATTATTTGAGCCCTGGTCTCCCCACAGGGAAGGAGCTGGCTGTCCCAGCATTGCTGAGTTGGCAGCCTTCTTTACTGCATGGCTGCACACCTGGTCATGTCTCGAGGTGACGAGTGCATTCCCAGAATTGTGGTCGGGGTGCTGTTTAGCTAAATCTGCCCACTCTCCCAAATGCTTTGAGGCAAAAGAATCACAGGGAAAATCCCGCTGCAATAATGTCAGTAATGAGATCTTTTTTATTATTATTATTCCTTACCTACTTGATCACAAAGACCGCAAAACCCCATGAATTTTGCCTCAAGATAGCTGTACTTCCATTTCTAATTTCATCTTGATCTGAAGTCAGGGTGATCTAAGCGTGACACTTTGTGGCTAAGTAGGTAAATTGTTTTTACAGACTTCTGAACCATTTCAACCTTTTCTCTCTAGGCTTTATAAAGCTGTTAACATTACTAACAATGGCAATAGGCATGACTATTAATGTCACTCATGATTCTTTTTTTTTATATATAACTTTTTATATATTTAAAACAACAACGTGTTTACTTTTAAGGGTACAAACAAAGTAAAATATGAATGTGGTTGCCTGTCAAAGGTTATTTTTACAGATTTCTTTGCTCTGATGCATAGACACCTAAATGTGTAAGTGCTGTGAGAAAAGATGTAAATGCCTCAGCTGAGTTAAGGAGCCAAACAAGAGCACACAATTCTCGAAGGTTTTTGCTAGTGATTTCAGTTGCTGTTGATTCAATCCTTGTTCCCCTGGACCGTATATGGCAAAAAGAGTACTAGAGGTAGAAGGTTTATATTCTTAGAGAAAGGTCTGAGGGTAAAAGTCCTTCTGCTGCTATACCAGTCTGTGGGGGCTGATGACATTCTCACAGCTCACCTCTGCTTATCTTCTCTTAGCTCCCTTCTGTGTTTCTTGTGGAGAAGATGCCACATATATCTTTAATATAACTCCTGGTGCTGTGGTAAAACATCCTGTGGGTTAATTTCTCTAATCCTCGAAGCAGGAGGCTTAACAGCTGGGGCTCATCATGTCCTCCTTTTATGCTGATTCAGTGGTCAGTGGAAAATTTAATGATTCCCAGATGTTCACACTTGATAGACTCAACAGGCTGGAGAGGACTATAGGCAAAATCAGTGACAGGTGGGGTTTTTTTCTTGCCAATGTAAAGTGCACAGAGGAAAAGGAGGACATATTTTTAAAGGAAATAGGTGTTTGGGGGGCTTCCAAATAGTTACAGAATCTTTGTTCTCTCATGCTGAGATTCAGACATAGGGAAATGTGATGTTGCATAGATTGAATACATAATTGACCATGTTCTATATGTGTTTATTAAGGCATTTTTTTACTTTGACTTCTAAGAAAATCCAAAGCTCTCTTTCAATAGTACTGGCAATACAGTATTCTGGTTGTAGCAGGCAATAAGTATATGCAAAGTTTGAATTACAAAATTACTGTTGTAGACTGGCAGCTCTCAAAGGACTGCACACTGATGATTGATGATAAGCCAAATGAATCAGAGGGCATGGAAAATAAACAGATTGGCTAAATACGGAGGTGGTGGCATAGTTGCTTGGTTTTTAAGTGGGTCACTAGCTCTTGAAGTTGAAAATTAAAGGATGCAGCACTTCTGTGGCTAAGAAAGCATGTTGGATACTTATTGGTCTATTCACTGGGTTTCTATGCTGTGAGCATAAATAATTCTTGGAGAGAAAATTCAAGGATTTTCTCTTCCAAAGAGTTACAGAAGTGTTTTTAGTACAAAGTAGAACAGCTGAAGCAGGAGAGATGCCATGCTCTTGGTAACATCCTCCATCTGATTAGGTCTTTGGCAGGGATTTAGAGGACTCTGGTCTGAATCAGGCTTAAGTAAGAACACACATGTGAGCCAAGCATTCTCACTGCAGGGAAAGATGCTGTTTGGCAGAATATCCTCTCTTTTGAAAACAGGTGTTTTCTTTCAACTGTCTCCTGGCTGGTCGGGTAAAGATCCTTTGGTCAGATAGTACTTGATTGTTATATTCTTGATAACTTGATGAGCCTCTTGCTTAGCTAGTACCTAAGAGACCAGAGTCTGAGATCTCCTGAATAATAATTTGAGTCACAAATGATGGATCCTAGAGGAAGACTCTATCTCACAATTAGGCCCCAAAAGCCTGTTGGTTTCGTGATCCCTCATAAGATGTCTGATCAGGCAGAGTGCAGGTAGCAGTTGTAGCTGCTCAGGTTGGTATCAGCCATGCATGCCACCACCTTGTCAATGAATAGCATTTCAACACAGAATAGTTGAATATCCCAAAGTCATCTTCTGATTTTAATACATAGTAGAGAAAAAATGGGATAATGAAAATTCTAGTCATTATTAGCATCCCACTTCCAAGACAAATAACTGAATCTATAATGCTTCAGGTTATCAGCTCAACTGGAGTCAGGAGTATATCCTGTTTTTTCTTGCATACAGAAGAATGCTAGACCTGCAGTGCTCATCCTGTTGTAGCCTCTGAACAAGGGTCTCATCTGCCTGGTGCACCCTCCCTTTCTCTCCCTCACAAAGTATTAATCACATGAAGTTGTTGTGGTGAGTCCTTCACAGCAGAGGATGGTGTCATGGTGTGGGTGGATGAGTCAAGCTCGGTGGGTGAGCAGATGACTGTTAATTCACACAAAGTAGGAAATCTCTCCACAGGAAGAATAAGAAAAACACTGCCTTACAACAGCATGGTGGCTAAGTTTCACAGCATTGTTTTTTCTAATTTTGACAAGGTACTTAAAGCCCATTCTCTCCACTGAGCTGGAGCATACTGCGTGTGCTTCCTGTTGTCTCTCCTTTCAGCTTCTTTTCTTGGAATTAACAAAATTCCCTCTGCACAGAGTGAGAAAAGCGAGTGAGATGTACAGCTTAGCCAGTGTTTGGGACACTCCTGCAAGAGTCCTTTCCTTTGCCTAAGCTGTGCTTATGCTGTGCTTGGATATGTGGGATCCAATTGCTATGAAATGAGCAGGCTGAACATACAGAACAAATTCATGGTACATCCTAATAGATCATAAGAGGAAGGACTAAGGAGATAGAATTCCTTACACAGCAAGCACTGAGCATTGTCTTCCAGTAAATGACACAATCAGCTGATTCTAGTCATAATTTTGGTCTGATTTCCAAGATCAAGTAACGTATGTTGAAACTTATATGCACTGAGTTTCCTTTAAGGTCAGGTAATTGCTCTCAACGAAAGTCTTTTCTTTACCAACAAGAGCACTACATCTGGGTGCCAATTCAAATGAAACAATCCCATTAACCAACCCAAGGTATACTTATAACATCTTCCAGTTACAGAAACCACCGTGACCAAAGACAGCATAGGCAAGCTGCGCAATAGATAGCAGCCTCTCTACCCCATCAGAAACAGCTGGACCACCATTTCATCATGCAGCACGACCTGCCTTACTCCCAGGATCTGGTAGAAGAATAGACCTTCTTTTCTTGCTGTTTTGAAGCATGTGTGCTCTCCATGTGTGGTTCAAATGACCTAGACTTGCCCTTGAGCTCCAAGAATTTCCCATTCTATTTTTTATCTTTTTTTTTCTTTTTTAAAACAAACAAACAACAAAAAAAACATTTGCCCAAGGCTAGATGCACAGTAATCCTGACAAACATTCTGACCTTGCTTTTATTAGCATGCTTTCTGGAGAGGTAATCTTCACTTCAAACTAGGACCATTTTCAAAGCTTGTGTTTCAAATGTGTTTCATTTGGCTTCCAAATTATGCTTTTTCTATTTGTGTGTGTGTGTGTTACTATCAGTAATGATAACTTTTAAACAAAGTGTGTTTCTGCTCTTTATTTTGTCCTTTAAAGAGAATTACTTATATAGCTATTATACATTGTTTGGCATTCATTCATCTGAACACTGCTATGCTGTGCATCCTTTTGTGCAGCTGTCACTGTGACACTACCTCTCTGGGCTGTCTCCAACAACTGGTTAGCATTACCTTTTCCTTTCAAGAGCTAAGTGGATATGCTGTATTTTACTCTGACAGCTGGGCCATTTTATTTGAGCCTTATTGGACTTGATAGTTACCTTTAGGGAATGTCTTTTTCAATTGTTTATTTCCAAAGTCTTCTGTCAGTTCAGACTGTGAAACACAAAGGAGAATGCTGAAATTGTTGGTACTGATGCATCCACATGGGATAACAAATGGTTGGGACATCACTGCTCTTTGGACATTGTAGGAGGTTATTAGTATCTTATTTGAGTTCCGTAAAGAAGAGGAGACAGAAAAGCTGTTTTCCATTTGTCTTCTGGCTACAGATCTTTAAAACTATTTTACTTAGATTAATAATTTTGTGTGTGTGTGTGATGCAATTCAGGTATTCAGGACTCTACAAGTGCAGTGGAAGCAATGACTCCAAATGGAGTTTTGTTCCATTGATGGCAATGAGACACAGCCCTATATAAGAAATACTGCATAGACACTGTATGGTTGTGGATGCGGCAAATACTATAACAGCAAGCTTTAAGTCAGTCAGTCATATCCTATGTCTTTTGCTAGATATTGGTGCTATCCTGCGTTCTTTCAGATGATGTGCATCTCAAGCAACATGTTATACGTCTAACTCCATAAGAAGAACCTTCATGTAGAAGAGCAGCTCTTCCTACAGCTCATGTGGGCAGAATGTTTTGTCACAGGAAGTTATCCAACAACAAGCTCATTCAGTCTTATTTAAAACACTTTTAACATCCCTATACTTGACATTCATAACAAGCCTGTATGAAATTTCAGGATTGATTTGCAAATACAAGTACCTGGATACTAATTCTATCTCCAGTTACACAGCTGTGAATCTTCCTATATGTAGTAATTTTAGTGTGTATGAATGTATTTTTTAAGAATTCCTGTAAAATCCATTCAAGATAGACAGTAATAAATGCAGCCCTAAAGGGAGGTGAGAGCCTGGCTTGAATGGCTTCTGTTTCTGAAATCTGTCAAACAGAGAATGCCCTTTTTAAATTAAATAGCCAAATAAATCAACTTATCACATTTTTTTCCAAGGGTTATTTACAAATAATGCACACATGTCAGTATGGACAAATAAGGAATTTACAGAATTAATGTTTTGATTCTATTGTTTGCCTATGCTATTGCATAGGAAATGTCAAGATAGAGTGTTTTGGCTTTTTTTTTACCTTGACACCAAACAATGGCTTGATGTACAGTATAAAAGACAAATTGAAAGACAACCACTGCTTTTATAATGTGCTCAGCTAAATCCAAAACTTTCTTGCTCTTCCACCCATTCTACAGTATTTGAGCACACACAGTTCAGCCTAGAATTCTGTGCAACCCATTTTTTCTAGTTTTATGGTCCTCACAAAACTGAAGTTTGTTTCTTGTGGTTCTTGGAAAACCATGTGTCTACATCACTCCAACCAAGTGGAAGGACAACTAATTATATATTCTGTGAAGGTATTATCTGAGACTCAGATATGAAAGTGCTAACTGTACTTGGAATAGATTGATCAAAAGATATGTAGAACAATGCAGAGTAATCCAGAGTGGTTTTATTGTCAGTCTGACAGATAAACAGGAAGACCTCTTAATCACCCATTATTCATTATTCAGGATTATTACTGCAACTCTTTGAAGTAGTTCAAACTTGGCTTAAAACTCAATTTAAATTTTGTTGGTTTTCATCATTTTTGTGTCTTGACATCCTTAAAGATGAAGTCTTGAGAAAACCAAACAAAATTACGAGGTACTCTGTCAAAATTTTTATATGCACATGAACAACAAGAAACATATCAGGAGTAGTCAGCATGGATTAACAAACACAAATTAATGTCTGGCCAACTTGATAAAGTTCTATGATGAAATGATGGGCCTGATAGAGGAGGGGAGAGCAGTAGATATTGTCTACCTAGAAGTCAGTAAAGCCTTTGACAATGTTTCCCAAAAGATCCTCATTGACAAGTTGTTGAGGTATATGGGCTGGATGAGCAGACATTGAAGTGGATTAAAAGCTTATTGAATGGCTGGGCCCAAAGGGTGGTGATCAGTGGAACAAAGTCTAGTTGGAGGCCAGTAACGAACAGTGTACACCAGGGGTCAATCCTGGGTCCAATTCTGTTCAACATCTTCATTAATGATTTGGATCATGGGGAAACAGTGTTTCCCTCAGTAAGTTTGCAGATGACACAAAACTGGGAAGAGTGGCTGATATGTCAGAACGTTATGCTACCATCCAGAGAGACCTTGACAGGTTGAGGGAATGGGCTGACAGGNCTTGACAGGTTGAGGGAATGGGCTGACAGGAACCTTATGAAGTTCAACAAGAAGTGTGAAGTCCTGCACCTGGGGAGGAACAACTCCAGGCATCAGTACATGCTGTAGGCCATCCAGCTGGAGAGCTGCGTGCAGCAGAGGATCTGTGAGTCTTGGTGGTGTGGTGGGTTGACCCTGTC
>VXBL01009388.1:0-11410 GCA_013400195.1 Aramus guarauna
CACGGCAGGCAAGCAGTGATGTGAAAGTCAAACAAGTCAAGCACATCCAAGCAGAGTCAACCTTCCTGCACAAAGCATGGTGAAATGCAAATGCAGCACGGTCCATGCTGGCTATGTCAACCACAGCAACACCCTCTGGCAGGCTTCGTGTCCTTGCTGTCTATGAGTTATATCGCTGTTCTGGGCCAACACTGACAAGGGCAGTCGTGGCACCTGGTATGCATGGCCAAGGACATGCAATTTTAAGCTCTAGACAGAGAAGGATGCTCCTGCTTTCAGCCACACATGTCATTCTGCATGGCTTTGGTAAATTCTGTATCAGCCTTATCTCATCAGTCTGCCTTCTACAGCTACATGGAGAAGCCTTGCTCACATGTTGGAGTGCAGGGCAGTCAGAGGAGAAAAGCAGGAGCCAGCCATGTGTGTTGCATTTGCTGAGCAGATCTAGGTCCCTGGAGAGTAGAGAGCAGTGGCTTGAAGAATGGCAGCCTCAGGAAAGGTATGGGAGCTTCCCGCTGCCATCCTGGCTTGTGTGGATGGATGGAAGTCATACAGCTGAGTGTGCAGCCTGGTCCCTATGATGACAAGGCAGGCTCTGTCTGAAAGTGGAATAGCTGCTCTCAAAGACCTTAAGGTGTAGCATAGGCATCAGAACTGGGCCCCAAACTGCACTCAAGGCTGCTTTGTTTTTTGAAAACTGACCTGAAGGCGATGCTCCATATTTACTTAGATCAGGCTAAAGGCAGCCTTGAAGAAGATAGGGTGGGGTGGTGCAAGAAACAGAAAAGGCCTTGGCTCTGCGTAAGCCCTGCTCAACAGTAACAAAACCATCTCTGTATTATCAACACTGTTTTCAGCACAAATCCAAAACACAGACCCATACCAGCTACTATGGAGAAAAGTAACTCTATCCCAGCCGAAGCCTGTAACTCTATCCACAGCCAAATGCTGTGCTTGCAAATCTAGGGAGTGATGTGAAGTTGAAGGAGGGTAGAGTTAGATTAGATACTAGGGAAAAAAAATCTTCTCTATGAGGCTGGTGAGGCACTGGCACAGGTTGCCCAGAGAAGCTGTGGCTGCCCCTGGCTCCCTGGCAGTGTTCAAGGCCAGGTTGGATGGGGCTTTGGGCAACCTGGGCTAGTGGAGGGTGTCCCTGCCCATGGCAGGGGTGGCACTGGGGGGGCTGGGAGGTCCCTTCCCACCCAAACCATTCTATGGTTCTATGGCTTTTATGATTCTATGATGTGTGTGTATGTTTCACTACTGAACATCAGTCCTGATCAGCTGGAGAGGAAGACAAGGACTGGGTTGTGCTTTTTGTGTTAAGTAGGTGCTGGTAAAGGTGCNATGTGCACGCCCGTACTCCCAAACACAGGTCTTGAACTCAGAGTGTGATATGCAGTATTCACACACACACAAAGTGAACGCATATGCATGTCTGGCTGGTGCCCACACAGCGTGCGCACATGCACAGAAAACATGCACACACAGAGGCAGTCTTGCACGCCCTACAGGATGCATGCATGTGGAATGCACCCACCCCCACACCGCACATGCATGCACACAGTGTGCGCCTGCCCATCTGCCGACATGAATGCTCACAGCATACACCCAGTTGATGCATGCACACGTAGAATGCACCTCGCATGGGTGCACATGCAAACTCACTTGTCCATGCATGCACGTCTGTGCAGGCATACACATATGTGGGTATACGCACATGCACGCACACAAAGTGTTGCACCCATACAAACATATGGCCCGTTAACACCCCACATGCTCATGAGCCGCTCACATGGACACAGCCTATCACACCCACCCCTGCCCGTTTCCAGCTGTGCCCGGCCTGCACATGTCTTTCAGCATGTGCTCCCACAGCACTGCAGTGGTCACTCGGGCCTCTCCTTCCATGCCAGGCTGTGTGGATGCTGTTCATCCGCGTGTCCTACCTGCTGGCGCCCGTGTAGGCTGTGGCAGTCATGCCATGCCTTGTTCAGTTTCCTGCAGCTGAGTTACCTGCACGCAGCGCACATGGTCCCACACCTGCTGCCCTGTTCCTTGTCCGGTCACTGAAACTCTGTCCTCATGCCGTGTCCCTCCCTAGAGCTCAGAGCCCCAGCTGTTGTCCTCTCAGTGTCCTGACTGTCAGATCCTAGAGCCCTGGTTGCTGTGGCCAGGTGCTGCCATGCCCTCTGAGCAAAGTGGGCTCCATGAATTATGCAGCAGTTTCGCCTCCTTGCTCTGCCTCTTGGCCCTGAATAATTGATGGCAGTGAGTGCAGCAGCAGCAGCCCCAGCACCCTTCTTGTGCCAAGGACCAGGTCATTAGGAGGCACGGGACTAGACACACGGGAAGGCCAGGAGGTGTTACGGGGACAGTCTGAACTATAGAGGACAGGGAGCAATAGAAAGCAGAGTTCACTGACACATTGGAAAGCGGTTGTAAAATTGGGGTGGGTCATAAGAAATGCTGACTAGTAATAACAGGAAAAATCCAAAACAGACTAATCACACAGGCTGGATGCAAACCACAGGTACATCTACATGACAACATCCAGACTAGGACATTAGCCAGCCTTACCCCTGCTTTGTCTTTGGGCTGAAAGTCCTCACCTCTGCCTGCTCTGTGGTTAATCTTAGACCACCATCGCTGTGCCTGTGCTTGTACACCATCTCTGGTCTTGCTTTAATCTCATTTTGGATAAACGGAACAAATGGAGGTCTGCAGGACATTAGATCTCAGTTCCTTTCTGTGCCTGTCTTCCAAGCTTTCTCCAGTTTTCAAAAGCAGACATGGCAATAGGGTACAGCCGTCCCGGGGTGCAGAACCTCCCCTTTTCCTCCTCATTCTCCTTATCACTCCCTTCCACCAGAGAATGGCTGTTGCTCTTTGCACTGTCCCTTCCTCACTTTTTTTTTTTTTTTGACTCTTTAAGGTTGGAAAAGACCTCTAGGATCATCAAGTCCAACCATCAACCCAACACCACCATGTCTACTAGACCATGTCCCAAAGTGCCATGTCTACACGCTTTTTGAACACCTCCAGGGACGGTGACTCCACCACCACTCTTGGGAGCCTGTTCCGATGTCTGACCACCCTTTCAGTGAAGAATTTTTTCCTAATATCCAACCTAAACCTCCCCTGGAGCAATTTGAGGCCATTTCCTCTTGTCCTATCACTCGTTGCTTGGGAGAAGAGACCAACACCCACCTCACCACAACCTCCATTCATTACAAGTCATTGGCCTGCAGGATATGGGCTCCTATGTTCAGGCACAACCAGCATTCCTTGAGCCTGAACTTGAGACTTTGTTCTTGCTGTATGAAAACATACTTTGATTGAAAAGTGCTCAGGCTCCCATAGGGCCCAGTCTGCCCCAAACAATGCCACACCCTCTGCCCGCATCTGGAGAAAAGCAGCCTTGTTTGCTCTTCCAGAAGGCGGGAAGGCAGGAGCAGGGAGCAGGGGCCAGGGCCGCGGGGGGGGGCTGCTGACTGGTGCCAGCCACAGAAGGGAAGCAGGGAACGTCCTCCCAGGCCACCCAGTGTGTCCCCTCGCTGCCACGTGCCGAGGTGCCCGTCTCCCCCCAAGGACAGCCTCGCAGTTTCCCGGCCTCAGCCCTGGTGCAGCTGGGCGCACGGTGGGGTGCTGGTGGCCACGAGGCCATTTCTCCCAGAGACCAGGGGTGGACACACGGGCTGAGTCCACAGCCCCCAAACCTGGGCTACGCTGAGGGAGGTTCTGTGGAAGACCCCTGTTGTTAATAAACTGCCCTCGACCGCAGCACCCGGGGGCAGGCCCGGGTCCCAGGAGGCCGCCTGCACCGGGCACGGCGGTCCGGGAGGCGCATGCGAGGGACCGACACCGCCGCGATGTACGGCCCGGCGCGGCCCCTGTCCGGTGCTGTCCCGCGGCGGACTACAATTCCCGGCACGCCCCGCGGCTGTGCTGGGTCACGTGGCTCCCCGCGCCGGTCAGGTGGTCGGCGGCGCCGGTCGGGGAGTTGCCTGCCCTGCCNCCGCCGCGCCGGGCTCGGAGCGCGCCGGACCGAGCCGAGCCGGACCGAACCGGACCGCAGGAGGGTAGCGCTGTACCCCGTGCTGAGCGCGCGTATCGGCGGGCCGTGGGCCTCCCCGAGCGGCAGCACTATGGGGCCGCGGGGCCGAGGTCTGCCGTGGGCCCTGGTGCTGCTGGCCTTGCGCGGAGCGGCCGGCGCCCCCCCCAGCTTCGTCTTGTTGCTGGCGGACGACTTGGGCTTCGGGGACCTGGCGAGCTACGGGCACCCTTCTTCTGCCACGCCCAACCTGGACTGGATGGCTTCCAGAGGGCTGCGGTTCACCAACTTCTACAGCAGCTCCCCAGTGTGCAGCCCGTCCCGGTACGTTCCCCTCTGCTGTCTGGGTACTGCTGCAGGGCCCCAGGGTGGGGATGGAGGAAGTGTTGAGGCAGGGCTTGGGCACCCAGCTGGGGAACTGCAGCACTGGGAGGAACGGGTGGTTGATAAACCTGCCGTGTCCCGGGAGGCGCCAAGGTCCAGCTGCTCTGTGAGGGGACCGATTGCGTGTCCCAGGACACAGGGGAGATGGCAGCGGCAGCCGTGAGACGGGGGAGCCAGGCTGCCAGGTCCTGAGGAATGGAGCACCCTCTGCGGAGTTTGAGCACCACGTGCATCCAGTGTGATGCCTCTCTCCTCTCTCTCTTTCAACTCTCACCTGTAGGGCAGCCCTGCTGACCGGCCGGTTCCAGATGCGCTCTGGGGTTTATCCTGGTGTGTTCAACCCAGACTCGCGGGGAGGCCTGCCGCTGTCTGAGGTCACCATTGCAGAGGTGCTGAAGGCTGAGGGCTATGCCACAGCCATGGTTGGCAAGTGGCACCTTGGCCTGGGGATTAATGGCTCCTATCTGCCCATCCACCAGGGCTTTGACCACTTCTTGGGGGTGCCCTACTCCCATGACCAGGTGAGAGGCCTGTCAAGCCCTGAAGGGTGCCCTGGGGCTGGCTGGGGAGAATGCCTGAAAGACGAAGCTTGCTTGAGAGCACATAGGCCGGGTTAGTGCTTGCCTGGGCAGATGAGTGTGGGTGGCTGCTGACTGGGGAGATGGGTGCTGGTGAGGAAAGCCCATCTCTAAGGCGCTCATATGATAGGGCAGTTTTGCAGAATGTCGGTGGCAGTTGTGTGTGGGGACATATATCCCTTTGTCAAGGGAGCAAGGGTCAGCTTCTGGACTACAAAGAAACATCTGAGTTGCTACCAGGGGAAAATGATGGTGGGGCAGCATGGTCCTTGGATGGTTCTAGGGTGGGCACAGACCCCTGGGCTTCTGGGAGTAGCTGCGCAAAGGGTGCCTGTAGGGCCTGGTGGTGGGCCACTGTGAGACTCTGCTCCCTGCCCCTCACTGTCCTGCAACACAGGTAAAAGACAAAGTGTTGTTTGTTCTTTCCAGGGCCCTTGCCAGAATCTCACCTGCTTCCCACCCGACA
Organism: Aramus guarauna; assembly: GCA_013400195.1. NCBI lineage: Eukaryota > Metazoa > Chordata > Aves > Gruiformes > Aramidae > Aramus > Aramus guarauna. Next base: position 5,483 of record VXBL01009388.1, read on the forward strand.
TCAAGTGTTTTGGGACTTGTGACCAAGGCTTAGTGCCAGTACCGCTGCTTTGGAACCAGAGCATTGTGCAGCAGCCGATCTCTTTCCCTGATCTGGTGCCACTCTACAACAAATTCTCCCGGGACTTCATTGCTGACTGCGCCCGACAAGGCCTCCCCTTTCTGCTCTACTATGCCTCCCACGTAGGAGATGGGGAGGGCTGCTCCGGGCCCAAGGGTGGGGAAGGGAGCCTTTGTCCTGTGGGAAGCAGGGAAGCATCTCAGCTCCTGCAGCCCCAGAACTGTGCTGAGCAGTCAATACCTGCCCCTGGATGACCTGGGGTTGCTGTTCCCACACCCAGCTCTTGTGGTAGCACCATTCCAATAATGTTCATGGGCTGCTTCTCTCTGGAGCTTTGCCCGCTTCTCTGGGTCAGGAGTCCACCCGGGAAAACTTCCCACTCTGAGTCTCCACATCCTCTCCTGGGGCTCAGCTCCTTTGTGCCATTTCTGAGAGATGCTTCTGAAGCTTGGGGACAAGCCTCCTCCCATCTCACGGGTATTGTCACATAGCTCTGTGTCCTAGTTGGGGTGCTTACTGTGCCTGGGTGAATTGGGAACCAGATGTGGCTCTGGGAGTTTGCGTAGCAGTCTTCTCTGCCCTTTCTCCAGCATACCCACTACCCCCAATTTGCAAGCCAGGAGTATGCAGGGCAGTCACGGCGTGGGCCGTTTGGTGATGCACTCTTGGAGTTTGATGGCTCAGTGGGACAGCTGCTGCAGGCATTGCAGGAAAATGGTCTTGCAAACACGACCTTGGTGTTTTTCACCTCTGACAATGGGTGAGTGGGCTCAGCAGGAGGGACTTCTTCACTGATAAGATTCTGCTGCCATGATATGGGGGAACTGGAATGAGGCATTGGTTGGCTGGGGCAAAAGGGACATGGCGTGGCATTGCCAGGTGAGAGTCCAGTGACCTGAACTGAGGCAAGAGGTAGATGCTGCTCTGGAGTGGACCCAGTGCATGATCTGCTCCTTGTTCCTGTGACTCAGCTGTGCCCCTCCTCATGGCCAGGAGCATGCAGCCCGAATATGCCCCGATTCCCTTTGTGTGTGAGTGGCATTGGTCGCCAGTACCCTGCTTAGGCGTCTTGCACACCTTGGCTTCTTCACCTGCCCCATGCCTTCTGCCTCACAAGGCTGAGAAGGATGACAGTGTCACTCGCTGGCACCATGCCTCTCTTGTCGTGGCCCCATTGGCAACATCAGGTAGCGTGAACCTGTGAAACTGATGGTAGGTGGTTCTTCTCTCTCACAGCCCTTCCACCATGCGGATGGCACGTGGAGGCAGCTCTGGCCTTCTGAAGTGTGGGAAGGGCACAACATACGAAGGTGGCATGCGGGAACCAGCAGTGGCTTATTGGCCAGGCCATATCACTCCAGGTGAGACTTGGCACTGCTTGTGCCTTTGACGTGCTGATGCCAACCGAGGCAGGGGTGTCACAGCAGCTCGGCTGCCCCAGGACAAGCAGAGGGTGGAGCAGCAGTGAGGATGTCAGGGATGGGAGTGGGATCAAGTGCTTGAACCTTTCCTTGTGTCTTGCTGTGGTGGTGGGTGACAGGAGTGACGCATGAGCTGGCAAGCACCCTGGACATCCTGCCAACCCTGACTACCCTGGCTGGAGCAGCTCTTCCCAAAGTTGCCCTGGATGGCTATGACCTGAGTCCAGTGCTGTTTGGGTCAGGGAAGGTGAGTCCTGTGGGCTGGTTTGGCTGGCATTGTGCATGAAGGCTGGGTGTAGGGCTGGAGCTGTGTGCCTGGTGAGTAGAACCATCTGGGGGTCAGGGGGGATCCATGAGCAGGGACCTTTTGTCTGGCCTGGGTCATGCCATGGAGTTTCTGGGCTTCCCCAGGCTGCTCTGCTCTAACACCTGCAACATGTTGCCAAGCTAAACCCCCATGGCTGCAGTGGATGGACAGAGCCTCAGTAGCTTTGAGTAGGGAGCAAACAGGATGCTGCTGCTCGTCAGCTTCCCCTCCTCTCTGGCCATGTTCTGGCTGTAGTACCGGGGCTCCTGTGTGACTCCCTGGAGTCTCTGCCTGGTCCTGTTCCAGGCTCTTCTTCAGCCTCGTGGCTGCACAGGTGAGCTTAGCTCTGCTGCTTCCCACAGAGTCACCGTCAGACGATGTTCTTCTACCCACCGTCCCCCGATCCACTGCACGGCCCCTTCGCTATCAGGTTTGGGAAGTACAAGGCCCATTACTTTACACAAGGTTAGTGCTGCCTCCTCTCCTCTGCGTGGGCAGCTTTGTGAAGTCCAGTATGGTTTTGCTGTTCAAAGCTCACAGAGAAGACACTGAGCTACACCTGGGGCTTTCTTTTGCAGGTTCCTTTCACAGTGATACAACTCCAGACCAGGCCTGCCACGGGCTGACCCCGCTGACCCCTCACTTGCCCCCGCTGCTCTTTGACCTGGAGTCAGACCCAGCCGAGAACTATGATCTGCTGCAAAGTGGCACAGGGCCAGAGGTTCTGCAGGTCCTGAAGGAGATCAATCTGCAGAAAGTGCTTTTTGAACAGCGCATGGAGTTTGGGGAAAGCCAGATCAGGAAGGGCAGGGATCCCGCCCTGCAGCCCTGCTGTGTACCAAACTGCACTCCTAAGCCTTCCTGCTGCCACTGCTCCTAGGCTGTTGCTGCTCCACCCCCTTCAGTTGCTCCACACTATCCCAAACCCACCAGACGCCACCCCCAACGAACCAAGCTCAGCCTTAGAGCTAACCTGCAGCTTTGGCTCAGTGACACCTCTGACTAATGGAAGGATAGGGTAGCAAACTGTGGGTTGGGGAGATTACCAACCCCGCTAACCGTGCAGATCAGTGGACCCTGTGCTCTGTGTTGGACGTTCAAGCTGAGGACTTGACAGAAACTCTGACTTGTTCAGGGAGGGACCACGATACACCATCATCTCCAGAGCCAGAGCAGCTCCTTTCAAATCATGATCAAGATGAAGCAAAGGGAATGCCCCAGTGTCCAAAGATCGCAACTCAGCTGGAAGCATGCCGTGCACCCCTGGGTGGGAACAGAGCTGGGATCTGCAGCAACATCATTCACCAGGGGACAAGGGCACAGCAAGAGGAGGATGGGATGGATGGTCCTGGCAGCTTCAGAGGCACGGCCTTGTGCAGCTAGTGCAGAGGGGATGTGCCTAGGTGGGAAGCAGCCCAGGGTACGCATGCTCAAGCATCTCCAAGTCCTTCATGCCTCCAGGAGGTAGGGATGTGGCCAGTAGTTGGCAGGCATGGTCATCTTGTAAATTCTGTGGATGCTGGGACTGGTCAATCAGGTGGGCTGCACCACATGCCATCCACATGACTGAAAGGGTCTCTTTCTTGCTTGTGAGTTAGTCCAGCTACAGGGGGTTTTTTGTTGGTTGGTTGGGGGTTTTTTTTGTTTTGTTTTTTAGAAGGGTAGGGGTTGGAAGGGACTGCTGGAGATCATCTAGTCCAACCTCCCCTGCTAAAGCGGGATCACCCAGAGCAGGTTGCACAGGATCGTGTGCAGGCGAGTTTGGAATCTCTCCAGAGAAGGAGACTCCACAACCTCTCTGGGCAGCCTGTCCCAGTGCCCAGTCACCCTCAGAGGGAAGAAGTTTTTCATTATGTTCAGATGGAACTTGCTGTGTTCCAGTTTGTGCCCATTGCCCCTTGTCCTGTCACTGGGCACCACTGAAAAGAGTCTGACCCCATCCTCTTGACATCCACCCTTTTGATAAGTGTTAATGAGATTCCCCTCTCAGTCTTCTCCAGACTAACCAGCCCCCGGTCTCTCAGCCTTTCCTCATACAAGAGATGCTCCAGTCCCCTAATAATCTTCTAAATTCCAGTCCTCTAATCATATTCTAAATTCACTACTGAATTGCACACACACAGGTTTTGGAGTACAGGCATGCACGCGCTCTGGGTGCGCGTTGCACCTTCTGTTTGTACCCCGTGTGTGTCTCCATGCACGCTGTGTGCACATGCGCCCTGTGCGTGAATGCAGTGTGCGCACGCACAGCATTTTTGTGCATGTACTCCGTGTGCGCATGCATGCTCTGTGCACGCTGTATCCAGCCCGTGTCCCTCCCAGAGAATTTCTCCTTGAAGAAGAGCTGGGACTGAATTGGGAGGGCTCTCGTTCCCAGGAGGTTTCTCCCGTCTCAGTCCAATGGATGTGATGGCTGTTCCCATGTGCAGTTATGAGAGACTTAGTTTGTGTTTCAAAGAGCCAGATCACGTTCAAGAACGTGCCCACGTACTTCACTGGCATGAATGGCAAAACAGATTAACATAGAGCAGCACCTTTACCAGCACCTACTTAACACAAAAAGCACAACCCAGTCCTTGTCTTCCTCTCCAGCTGATCAGGACTGATGTTCAGTAGTGAAACATACNTACGCAGAGCCAAGGCCTTTTCTGTTTCTCGCACCACCCCACCAGCGAGTAGGCTGGGGGTGCACAAGAAGTTGGGAGGAGACACAGCCAGGACAGCTGACCCAAACTGACCAAAGGGATATTCCATATCATATAACGTCATGCTCTGTATATAACTGGGCAAGCTAGCCGTGAGGCGGGATCGCTGCTTGGAAACAGACTGGGCATCCTGGGTTTTGGCTTTCTTTTCCTCCGTAGGTGATGAGCAATTGCATTTGTGCATCACTTGTTTTATATATATAATAATTATTATTATTGTTATTTTCTTCCTTTGTTATGCTATTAAACTGTCTTTATCTCACCACGAGTTTTTTTCTTTTCCATTCTCCTGCTCATCCCACTGGCGGGGGAGTGAGCAAGCGACTGCGTGGTGCTTAGTTCCTGGTGGAGGTTAAACCACAACAAGCATGTTCATGGATCCCTTAAATATTAGCATGGGAATTAAGTTCAATTAAAATCCATGGATGGATGTCAAGGTATTTGCCCAGTAATTAGCACAGGCCTTGGGACTTTCCAGATCTGTATCTCCTCTTGCTTGTGAGCTAGTCCAGCTTCAGGTTCACTAGTGATTTGCACACGCACACAGCGCTCCCACCAGTAGCTGGCCCTAGACACTTGGTGTTTCCAACTGCTGGGTCCTGGTCTCCTGTGTTCCCTTCTGCCATTGCTAGCAGCCAGGCCTCTGGACCCACCCTGCAGCGGGTAGAGTGGAGCCACACAGAAAAGGATGTGGAATTGCTCTCAAAAAGAAAGAAGGATGTACTGTGGTGATCAGGTGCAGGGCTCAGTCAAACAAGCAAACCAACCAGCAGTTTGCTTATGTGTGACTGGCTCTTTGTCCGCCCCCCCTTCTCTCCATTTTCCATGCTTATACACCTTCCCCCCGCCCCCCCCCTTCCTTGGCTCAGCCCTTTCTCCGCCCTTGTCTCCTCCCAAACAAGGCACTTACCCACAGTCCCCCTTGCGCCCAGGTTTCCACATCTGTGAACACATTTGGTGTTTCAGGTGCTGTTAGCTAGGTCACATTGGACTTCCATGGCATTACTGATGTGGTTTCTGGGGTACTGCTGTCCCTGCCAGATTCCTCTCCCCAAAATGACCCCAACTCTTCCTTCAATTATCTGTGAAGCGTGGCCGCTTCTCACATCATTCCCCCTTGGCGACCACCTGCAAAATCTGGCTCTTCCTCATGGCACTGTAACTCCTGTGAGCTTCTCTCTCTGTTTTCTATGGTCAACAATTGCTCTTGTCATGCTCAGGAGTTTCCCATGGACTGCTCAGTTGGCTAAGGCTTATGCCAGGCCCTAATCATCAGCTCGTGTGGCTTAAGGCATACCCCCCAAATTTGCCTGCATGTCACATTGTGTTTTCCTATCCTCTTTCCAACCTCAATGTGACAGCCTTCTCCATCCCGTGGTGGCTCTGAGCAACCTCTGCTCTGACCAGGCACGGTTTCAGCCCTTTTGAGTGACTC
>VXBL01009397.1:2071-32409 GCA_013400195.1 Aramus guarauna
GTTGCCTGTTTCATTCCAGAGGCGGCCCACATGGCCCTTGTCTTCCTTTTATCACTGATATACCTATAGAAGTTTTTCTTGCTGTCATTAACTTCCCTGGCCAGGTTTAATTCTGTCAGGGCTTTGGCTTTCCTAACCTGGTCCCCTGCTGCTCAGACAGTTTCTCTGTATTCCTCCCAGGCTAACTGCCCTTGCTTCCACTCCCTGTAGGTTTCCTCTTCTTGTTTGACTTTGCCCAGGAGCTCCTTGTTCATCCATGCAGGCCTCCAGGCAGTTCTGCCTGACTTCCTCTTTGTTGGGTTGCATCACTCCTCAGCTTGGAGGAGGTGACCCTTGAATACTAGCCAGCTTTCTTGGGCCCCACTTCCCTCTAAGGCAGGAAAAACTACCTGCACTCCAGAGTCCCTTACCACCACCCCCAGGGCTCTGCAATCCTTCTTGATGCTCCTCAGACTGCTCCTAGGTGTGTCACTGGTGCCCACGTGGAACAACAGCAGCAGATAATAGTCAGTGGACTGTACAAGGCTTGGTAGTATCTCAGAGACATCCCTGATCCAATCTGCAGGTAAGTGGCACACCTCTCTACAGGGCACGACAGGCTGGCAGATAGGCTCCTCCATATCTCTCATGAGTCACCTACTACTGTTGCCCACCGCCTTTTCTTAGTTGCGCTTGTTGTTACACAGGGAGCAGACCAGGCTGCCTTACTCAGCTGGTCCTTGCTGTCGTAAGCTTCCATCCTCTGCGTCACTGGTGCCCCTCCCTTCTGTGTGCGCTGGTGGGGGAGTTTTTGGCTGTTTGGCCATGGGTTCGCTACAGACTGTGCTTGGAACCAGCTACCTAACTCCTTCTCAGCCTTCTCACCACCTCCTGCACCTCAGCCACCTGCTGCAGGTCATGCACCTAGGCACACCTTGTGCAGGCAGGTCTCCCTGCCCCAGGAGAAAGATCTATGCTGTTCCTGCCATCTGAGGGATGGGTGCCCTTGACTTGTCACAGAACAGTGCCCAGTTGCTGGGTTACCTGTACTTCATGTTCCCACTCAGCCAGCAGAAGGCTTCTCCTTCGAAGGGCACCCTCCCTGCATGCCCCCCCGTGCAGACTGCCATCCCACACTGCCTGCCTGCTCCCGGCCACCTGTGCTCCTGAGGGCTGCCTTTTGTAGTTGTGGCAGCCAGTGCTGTAGGAACAGGCTTCCCAGAGACGTGGTCATACCCCAAGCCTGTCAGTATTTAAGAGGTATTTAGACAATGCCCTTAACTATTACTCTTTAACTTTTAGTCAGCCCTGGAGTGGTCAGGCAGTTAGAAGATCATTGTAGGTACCTTCCAACTGAACTATTCTACTCTGTTATTTACTATTCAAAAAGACAAAAGATCTTTAATCATATAATATTTACAAAAAAAAAAGAACAGTATTTTCTGAAGCATGGCTTGGCACTTTTGGGGACAGGTGGTGAAGAGAGGACAAGGGTAAAGATGAGAAGGGAAAGGAGTTTCCACTTTTCCCCAGCTACAAAAAGCCATTTAAGTCTAGACTTAGTACTGTCATAAGGAACATCTATTTCATGAATTAAGCAACCTGCAGAGCTATTAAACACTTACCTAAACTTGTAGGTTTTATGAGCACATCAAGCACATCGTAAAAAGGTAGGCTTTTCAGTTGAACATCAGGATGAACAGGTGGAATTGGAGGGGATGGCTGCTGCATCTCAAAGTGGGTCTTAGTGTCTTGGAGGAGCACTGAACTGACAGGCGAGGAAGGAGACTGAGGCGTGACCGAAGTAGAAGGGAGTGGGTGAATGCCAGCAACAGCCAGGTCAGGCTCAACAGGAGAGGAACTACTGTCCAAATTGAAAACCGCAGGTTTTATAGCTGATAAGTCTGAAAGTCCTTCAATCGTCCTTGGGTACCGACGTCTATAGAGTTCTCGGATTTTTATCTGAACTGCTGGGCTGCAGCCGCTCTTCAGTAAGTGCAGTGCCCTCATCAGGAGGTCATGTTTCCGCCCACTTTTGTTACGTCCAGCAAACCCCAACAACACTTGTAGTTCAGAAACACGAAAACTTGATACCATATTCTAGAAAGAAAAAGAGAAATAAGCATAGGTGAACCAACTGTACCTTTCTGAGGAGCATGGTGAAGCATCTGAACTTCCAACATTCTGGTTGCCCAATTGTTATCTTAGGTACCACCCATACCCTTACCAACACAGGAGTAGAGTTAGTTTAAAATGAAGAAACAAAGTGTCCAGGATGAGCATTGAGTTTGTGTTAAAGATTTCAAAGACCTCTGTTTCCACGCTCAAGCAACAGCAACAACAAAACCTTAATGCAACGCACACAGTGCTGTCAAATTCACAGGCAGAAGCATAAGCTCTAACACAAAATCTGTCTCACTTCATGAGGCAAACAAAAAAAAATTCAGATGAATCAGTATTATCACCTGTCTTCCAACACATTTAAGAAATAAAATAAGGAAGTGCTTAAAGTTCTTTATAGTTTATTCTGAAACATCCTTTATTTTGGGCAGCATGTTAAATGCATGTGTCGGAGACAGGCACTTCAGGTTTCACTCCTGAAAGGATGGCACAGCAAGGTGGACACTTTTGAAAAAGCTACATCATATCATACTAATGAATTGTTTAACCAACATAATTGATTCTTCCAGAACATCACAGAAAACTTCCTGTCCTTTTCGTACCATGGGACATTGAAAGATCTCTTCACAGGAAATAATACCATTTACTTGATTATGAGAGTTTTGGAAGACTGAGGATTGAACTATGAAGTTCATAAACAGAAAGATTCTCATCAAAAAAGCCCACTATGCTAGAGGAAGCGATCTTCTCCCCACATTACCACAAACTAGTAACTTGGCATAGGTGCACCATCTCACATTTTTGCAAGCAAACTCTCTTTTCAGAGGTATAAAACTGCCCAGAATTATTCGAAGCAATTTCCTTCCTACTTCTGCAGGACTCTTCCACCATAACCAGGAGTTTAAGTTTTAAAGATAAAAGAACATCTGACTTTACGCTGTACCATATCAACTCCAGGCTCAAGGACCAGCAGATGGAGGCCTTAACTGAAGGTATGAAATAGTAGACATCTGGGATCATAAAAGGTATTTTTAAAAATAACAGTTCAAGAGTGCATTGTTGACTCCTAAATAGTAATCTAATAGATTTATATATATTTAAAGCTTTGGGCATTCATTTCACAAGGGACATAACTCAAAATGCAATGTTTTGGGTTTATCTTCCCTAATCCGTACTAGACAGTTACAGAGTTTATGCCAGTGTCTTCTAACACAGTTGAAGTTTTAACACACATGCTACAACCACACTGTCAGCCACCAAAAAGACTGAACTCCTCCTGTGCCCCTAGCTGCTTGCTCCCTATTCTCCCCTTAATGCTGAGAAAGTTGTTTTTACAGTAAGACAGACCAGGGAATTAAGTCAGGTGAAAACTAAACTTGTGCCATTACAAGACAGCAGGAGCAAGCAGCCAGGACCTGCCTTTGAGGGCCACATTATTCATGCATATCAAAACAACCATTAAAAATATTAATCATCAGGCACATCCTTTCCTCATGTTTGAGGGGATGAGGGTATTCTATTTCAGATACTGAATTTCAACATTTCCAGACAGCCAGTCTGGGCATGGTGATGCTTCTATCAAGTTGTTACCAGGAAGGTAATCCAGCAGTCTTCAAACTGGTATTCCCCCAACACCCCACCTACAAATGCACCACAGATGCACTTACCACTGAAAGCAGCATCACATGAGGTGCTCAGTAGCTCACCCTAACTTCTGAAGAGGCCAACAGAAGATGTCACCTTAATTTCATCCCAGTAACTTCTCTCAACGGCAAAACAATACAAGGAAAAAAGATGGCGCACTTTGCAAGCTGCTAGAGGAGGTTAGTTTCTGCCCGTCCTTCCCTTGCTATGTTTCCTTAGTCTCACAGTCAAGCAGGGTGAAGAATATAAAGTGTTTCAGTATTCATAAAAAATAGCTTGAAATACTATAACAGCTTTATAGTCATGCCACACAAAAAAGAAATCGTGTTAATTGTAAAAGATAATACTGATATTCAAGAATTTACCAAGACCTTCATGTTGCGTGCTTCCATAGATAGTTGCATAAGCTTGGTAGCAACGTCAGCTCCTTTATTTCAGATGCAGGCAGTAAGCATGATTCTAGATTCCATAATCAGAATGCAAATGAATAAAATAATCCTTTACATTAAGACTAAGGAAACAGCACGTATTGCAAAATACTGTCTATTACCCTGCCTTCTGCTCATTCCTGCAAGTTAATCAAGGTGAAGTGTGCAGTCAATCAGCTAACATTTTATGTGGAAATTCCACAAACTAGCATTTTGTTACAAGATGGATTTCTTTATATTAAAAGACACAGGCTGGCTTCAATACCATAGTCAGCAAGATTTTAAATTGACACCTCCATTAAAAATGCTTAGGAGTATAAAAAATACATAGTTTTGTCCATCAACACAAAAGTTTTACATATGCTTTTGAAAGAAGTCTTGCAAATTGAGTTTTACTGGAAGTAATTAAACAATGGCTTTTGCAACATTTTCTCCCTAAAGCTGATTCTACATTCCCTTTAAGACAACAACAATCATGGGCATGGAAACACAGCTAGTCTGGTCTACACATTTTAGCTTATTACTCCATTTACAGATACATCAAAATGGACACTCATCATAATCAACAAGGTTTTATGGAGGCATAATATATGCTTAGGAGCATTTATAATCACAGTGCACGACAGATACTACTTCCAAGAAACCCTACCAAGTTATTTTCTTCTGGGGTTCCAGCAATATTGCAGAACACTGCAGCCTAGCTATTAACATGCTTTTCACATCACTGAATTAAGATTAGACATTCAAGTTGTGTCATGTAAATGCCATCAATTTTCTCTTACGAGAAGTTCTTTACAGCTGCACAGCCCAATAAAAAGCTTTTTTAATACAGAAGACCAAAGCCATTTTATCTTTAATGTTTCTCCATGAACACAAAGAATAGTTTGACAGAACTTTAAGGAAGGAAATTAGACTGGATAATTCAAGTACTTTTATATTCCAGAAACATTTTTCCCCTGAAATTCATACTTGAAGGTCATAAGAAGTTTCACAGGGGTTTTTTGTTTCTTATTGTTAAACTATAGCAACCATGATTCATAAGCAGAAATACTGTTCTAAAGCATTAAGCCATAGGTGTATCTGGAATGGCTTTCATTGCACAGGGATGATGCTGTTAAGGAGTCCAGGAAATGCTGACATGCCACTGAAATTAAGGGCAGGCATGTTTCAGAGCAGAGTAAGGGATCAAACACCTCTGTCAAACAAGAAGTTTGTGATTCTCCACACTCCCCCTGCCAAAGCTACCTGCTATTTTAACAGTCAGTGCACTTAGACATACAAAAAGGTAACCAAGATCGCCCATTAAATTCTTGACATATGTCTACAGTAAGCACCAACAACTGTAGCTCCTAGGGCAACCGTAACTGCTCAGACAGTGAATCCTACACTGCAGAAGCAATACGAGTCAACTCAAACGTCCTAGTCAACCACCACCTAAGAGCTCTGCTTCGGCCCCACTGGCTTCCACGCATTTTCTGAAGGTTATATAGGAAAGGGATGCACCAAGGACCAACCCCACAAATACTCACTCCTGCCTTTAAGCCCTCTTCTGGACACTCATAGCAGGGAAGCACATTTGTAACAACTTTTGCAATAAATTCGCATACATGCTGATATACAGGAGGCTGGAAGTATGTCATACTGTAAGAAAAAGCAATTTGTCGGATAGTTGAAGACTTCTTATGCTGGCACTAAATACAAATATAAATGTATGCTGGAAACAGATATAACTATAGATAAAAACCCTGGGAAAGAATGAAGATGTCACTAGTTAAGTCTGTATAAGTAGCACGGCACAGTAAGAGCAGCCCTGAAAAACACGACATTTGGTGCAGACAGCATGACCATGGAGTCCTCAGTATTATGAAGACTTTTCTTTGGACTAACTCTAGTCTGGCTCCTAAATTAGGTGTTAGTCTTCAAAGTTGCATGCACTTAGCGTAACAGTGAAAATTCCAAATCAAATACTTGCATTAATTTCATATAAGACACTCAAAGCTCGACCGATTTCTCTGGGGCCGGATTTTTTAAGTACCAAAAACTAAATTTTTTCCTTCCTCTCCCTCATCACTTTATCTCAGCACAATCATTCATTGTTAATTATTCTAGATACAACAAACTTAAGGTACTACAGTAAGTCTCACTGGTCTGAAAAAGTGACTATGCACCTAGGAAGAACAGGGAACTTGCATACAGATACAAGATAGCAGTATATTATCAGAGGTTATTATGAGTATTTTATCAGAAATTATCTTATTTAATGTACTCAATGCTAACTGCAACCTGAAGATCACTACATGACCAACAAAAACTTCTCAAAATCTATTCTGGCCATCATTTTAAGCTCATACCAGAACAATATGTGGAATTTGATTTCTACATCAAACCCCCAAACTGGTCAACATACACAATACAACATTATTATCACAGCTAAAATAAAACAGAGGGCAACACGGTGCCGGAAATGAGCTTGAAGAGGACACATGAAAACAGCTCTTGGTGTTTTCTTCTCGGCTAAAAATTTAGCACTCAGCAGTGCTTCACCCGGTAAACAGGAAAATGCTGTCCATTCCGACTGGAAAAATAAAGCAAGAAGAGTGGAAAGACATCAAGTCTGGTAAGGACGAGAGATCCAATCCACACAGGAATGAGACTTCAATTTCCATATTTTAATGTGGTATCTGAACCATATTGCTCTTCACATTTGAATCGTCTGATTTCAGTACTGGGTGTGCAAGAGCAAAAAATCACAAGTGGGACTTACTTTCAGCATTTATAAACCCTGATTTTTCCAGTAAATTTTGTGTAATTTCCCATTCCACACACAGGACATAAGTACATTTCCACCTCTTCTCACCAAAATGTTTTTATTCCCCCCACAACAGCCATGAAAATGATCGCTAGTATCACACAAATTAGTTTTGTCACAGGCATATTCATTTGCCTATAAAGAGCTTTTTTCCCCACAAAGATGAAACTAACACTTCACTTCAAAACCCTATTAAATACAAACTATGAGACTGAAGCTGTTATCTTCTAAACTAGGGATCTACAATGTTTCAATGATAGTGTGCACTCTGTATTGTTTCCACATTATAGCCATGATGCCAGCAGAAACTTAGGGGAGTCGAGATACATTTGCTCTCTCTAAGTAATAATATACAACTGATTCTCTTATCTACAGCGTTTTGCTGGTATGCAAACCATAGCTTCAAGCCAAATCTCAGTGAGTTCAGAACTCATTGGGAGCTGGAATTGTTTTCTCGCAGATGGCTCTCAGAAGGAGCTGTAGTTCCCCACTCCTGGGCCAATTCTGTTCAAAAAAATGCATTCATATGTCATCTCTGGCCTCCACACCTGACTGCTGACTTCTGTTCCCCGTCCATCTGTACCTGTGTGATCCCTTTGACATTCAGCAGGCTGCTTGTGGGTGAGGGTTATGGAGGTACGAGCCACTTTTAAAAACACATCTGTGAACAACAGGTCTGGAAGCTGTACCTCAAAATACAAGATGGATACAGTTGTGCTCACCACATCTTCTCAGCAACTCCCTAATACTCCAGAAACTGGTAACCTACAGAATTCAATACATGCTACTAATTAATTGAGTTAATCTGAAGGTCTGGAAGAGTGAACCTTATACCGGACATTTTCACCAATAACTTCAAAAAAAGTAGTGACTGTGGTTACAGCTACTTGCGAATCCTTTAACAAAACCGAAGATTACCAAAAGGCATGATGTTACAGCAGGTTCCTTTGAGTCTGTGTTCTTTCACTACAGACTCTCAGTTGCAACCCTTTGGTCATAGCTCCCCAGAACTTTTACACTGAAGAGCCAGAGGACGGCAAAGATGTTACTAACAAATATTAAAGTCATCCTTTGCCCTGAGAATAGAAAAACACCGCCACTGCACGCTTCCCTCAAAAACAGAATTTAAGAGAGAACCCTGCCTTTAGTCAGTCCTTAATTTATTTACTAAAATAAATTCGACTCTCCAAATTGCCCTAGTGGCTTTTTATAAGGCAGGTAGAGACCACATACTACAGGCAATTGCAATCAACAAGAGAGCAGCAAACAATACTGGCATAAAAACGTCCTGTATGTTAATTCATAAAGCAGCAGTTTAAGACCTCTCCTAAAGGTCAAATCACAAAATCTACTGGGGGGAAGGGGTGTCTCTCTTCTTTGGCCAAAGAAGAATTGGGTGTCTGAAAAAAACTTTAAACCTGCAAACCAAGTGCCTGGTACTCAAGTAGAGATACTCAAACCTACCCCCTTCAAAAAAAAAAAAAAAACCAAACCAAACATGGCAGTAAAGGCCTTGAAGACATGAGACTGTACACTATATTCTCTTCCAAAAAATATCTAGAGATCTCCGAAAATGGACCATGAGCTATTATCAGCCAGATGTTGAACATTTAGAGAAGTTCCAGGCTAACAGATCAATTTCACAGGCACTCCAGTTTACAAATAATATGAATAGGAACACCAAAACACACTTCTTCAGACTAGGGTTTGGGTTTTTTTAAAACTACCTATACCTATTCTTTTGAGTGACAAAAGAACAGTCCTGTAGTTGGTCTGAAACCCAGTTCCCTTTTCCCTCCATACTTTCTGTGTTACATTTGGCAAGCAGCTCGGGTGCATATATAATTTCAATGGTATTTAAGTACCCAGCTCCCAGAGTCTATCAATATTTATGCATATCTAGATAAGTGATTATAGTGCTTTGGAAAATGCATATCACAGCTCCAGCTTAAGCCTGGAGAAGAGGAGCTACACAAAGAAGAGTTATCTCTGCTACAATGTCTACACTGGGGATTTAGCCACCTACGTAGCTACACCCTTTGAGAGACCTTGGAAAGAGGGCTGAAAATTAGTCAGGACACTAAACAGAAAATGCGTAAACACAAACAAGTTAAAAAAGGAAACATTTTACTTAGAAACAAAACAGTAAGTCAACCCTTCTTAAACCTAAGACTGAGATAGGGCACTGCTGTCCTCAAAGAAACTCAGTTCTTCCCACGAGATTTTTTTATAACCGAGCTCCTCAGCTACACTACAGCCACTTCGACCTAAGCGGCGTTAGTGCTGGAAGACGCCTTAGCATTGGAAATTCTCTGGCAATTGCAGCACATTCCCTACTGCTGGTCAGACTACAGTCAGTCCAGCCATCAGACCCTTCCCTACACTCAATCCTAACTCACAGCGGTTCCTATTTAACTGACTTTTATTGCTTCTGCAGACAAGTCTGGGTCAGGGTGGGGGAGTTCAGCGCGCACGTAGTATTCCTGCCGCGGCACTTCTGCAGGTGTGGATGCTGCAGAAGGACAACGTTCTCCTTCCGAACAAAGGTAACTCACAGCTTCTTCGACAAACACAAGGGAAAACAGAAACGATGCAGTCAGTTCTTTGTGTGCACTCCTAAAAATATGAAAGGCCACCCCGTACGTGCTGAAAAATCAGTTACACAAAGTCCACAACTGCAATATAAAGGGCGTTCAAGTGAAGATAAAACGGGTCTGTAAAGATATACAGCATTTCATGCTTCACAGGCAGTTTTCCCGGTCAGAGACCGGTTAATGACTTTAAAAAAAAAAAATCAGTAATTATTAGTATTTCCCAAAAATCAGTCATTACTCGGCATTCTCCCTTCAGTTCGCAGTAAGGGCATCAGTGCGCTGGGCCCTCCCGCGGGCGCGGAGCCCCGCCAGGCGCCATCGAGGCACCGAGCCGGGGCCCGGCTTCTCTCCCGGTCGGGCCGCACGGCTGTTACCGTGTGGGGAGAGCAGGGAGAACCCCGCCGCCGGCACGACCCGTACGGCGGAGAGGGAAAGCCGGCGCGCACACACACACACACACCCCCGGGAAGTGACAGGGACGCTTCGCCCCGGGCTGAGCCACCAGCGCCGCCGGCTCCCGCCGCCCCCCGACCGCGTTTTCAGGGCGGCTCCGCTTCCTCCCCGGGGAAGGCGCAGGCGGCCGCGGGGCCCCAGTGGTTTCCGGCATGCCGCCTCAGCGACAAGCGCTGACGGTTCGCCGCCCCGCTCCGTTCCCCCGGCAAGCACCGAGAGCTACGGCGGGGGNCGCGCCGCCTCCCGGGGCCGCCTCTTCGCCCGGCGGGGGGAGCCCTGCCTGAGGGAACTCGTGAGGGGAAAACAGCCGCCTGCTGTACCCGCCGAGCCGCCGGTACCGGCCCGCTCTGCCCCTCACCGAACCCGGCCCCTCCACGCCCGCCGGGGTCACTAGCAGGCCCACACCCGCGGGGCCGTAGGGAGGAGGCTCCGGTAGCAGCCCCAGGCCCGGCATGGAAGCCCGGGGCTCCGGGGACATCAGCGTGAGGAGGGAGCACCCCTCGGGGCTGCACACGAGCACCGCGGCGGACATAGCCGGTGGTTAAACAGAATTACGATATTCACAGAAAAGGAAGAACAGCAAGTAGTAGTCTTGCGATTGAAGTGTATTAAATGGAAGGGTTGGACTTGCGCTGCGACTCGATAGCTTTCTTAGTTTTATCCATCTCATCAAAAACATCCTCATCATTTGTGTTAGGATGATGTTACACATTTTATTAATAAAAAATGAAGCGAAAATGTCACTGGCAGTAAGCTTCAAAACAGGATAATGGGTTTCCCGCTGTAAGGGAAATGTTGAGACATTTACAGAAAAATAAACATCGAGGTGCAGCTGAGAATATTATTTTCAAAAGCAGCCAGAGATCATTATATAGTCACAATAATTACCTAGTCACAATATTCCATTTCATTGGCAACCAGGCCGTTAAACCAAACAACTGATTTATTGCAGTGAAAAAAAGGCAAAGACTGAGCCAACAAACAGGCCAGCAGCCAAACCGAGTCAAATGAGAAGTTGAAGAGAGACATTGAGGGGAAAAAAAAAGGTTTGAAACACAAAACGTATTTGCCCATATTAAGCAAAAGGCAGCAGTTTTTGCATGATTGATGGATTCAGAGCGGCAACAACAACCGTAAGATATCTCAGAACAAGTTGAGTACAAGAAACAGGGAGTTCCTAACAACGGGCCACGTCGGCAGCGAGCGCTGCTGGGAGGGATCCTGGCTGACAGTTTGGGGAACAAAGAACTGAGCTCTTACAGAGGGTACTGATCCCCGCCGTACACACTGGCTGTGATCGCTCAGTATCGCTACAAGATCTGGACACATAGGAACTCAATAATTCACATTAATAGCAGTAATTTTGCAGCAGCCTTTTGAGGCAGGCTTTCCTTTTTATTTGCTACCAGCTAGTCCAAGATAAACCCCCAGTTCTGCTGAAGTTTTTAACCATAACCACAGCTAGGTAGTCCTTCTCCGCATGAGCTGGTTCTGTGCTTGGTCTTACAGTAGTAATTTCCTTGAAGATTTGAACATAAGGACTTTATTAATTTCAAACCTCTTTTGTTAGGTAAAACCAGGAATTCACTGCTGAATAGAGCGTGCTACCTGCCACACCTTTGCGCAAGTTAAACTCCCAACTCCATCAAAAGTTTCTTTTTCGCTGCAATTCAATACCAGACTAACGGGGCAAACTGCAGGTGAGGATCTCTTAGATCATTAAAGGGCACACCAGCATAGGCCAGACCAAAGTCATCTCTTTCCTTCCTTCAACCACACCCTCACATGTTTCTTCTTTCAAATATACCAGGAAAATGAATTTCCATCAACATTCAAACTCACACCAGAACCAGGCTTCTTTTTTTTCCTCTCACATATACTGACCTCCCACTTCATAACCACATCTTTCAATCTTCCCATTCATCTCATCCCCAATATCCACTGGGATAAGAGCAAACAGATCATAGTCTGTGCTTGAACATCTCACATACGTAAGATAATAAGCTCATTCTCNTCCCACAGCTGTGTTATCTGCTGAAATCAGGACATCTGATCATCTAAACTCTCTCTGCTTTCCAAAAACACACTGCAGACAGTTAAAAACAAAACTGTGCTTGAACATCTCACATACGTAAGATAATAAGCTCATTCTCATTTTTTGCTTGAGAAGTTTCTTAGAGTTCTTTCCTTCATCATACACCCCACTCCCCCACTTTCCCTCCCAACCTTTCTCCTACTCTTCACTGGTGCTATATCCTTGGGGAAAAACCCACAAGTACACCATACTTCTGGTTATCCTCAAGATTCTTCCTAGGTCCCTACTCCACAAAAACATAGGGCACAGGCCTATCCTCTCCCATTATCTTACCTCCACACCAAGGTTTCTCTCAAATCACCCTCTTCTGTTTTTTCCAGTAGCTAGAATCAGGCTCCCCTTTTGCTCCAATTCTTCAGTACCCCACTAGTTTGAGCTCCTCACACACATCACCAGACTTAACTCCCCAGATACCAGACCATCTTAGGAGCTTACCAAAGTTTCAACCTTTCCAACATTTCTCTTTCCACCAAACTTTTAAGAAACCTACCTCAAGTGTGAGACATTCTTTCAGCTTCTGATACTTCTGCTGTTGCTTCTTCTTGCACCTCCACTTCCGAGACTTCTTCCTTCTCCTTCTCTTTCTTTTCTNCACCCTACAGCTGCTCCTAGCATTGCAACAATTACACTGATCAGCATTATACCTCAATGAACTCCTCCTGTGCTGCTTAACCAGCTGCTAACGAACAACTGAATATGAATTTCAGGCAGTGAGATGACTGAGTTGACGGTACATTTTGTGTGTGTGTGCTGTGTTTAAGGGAAAGAACTTTATAAGCCAGCCTGAGGCTTCTCCATTGTTTTTCCTATCCCACAGCCATTTATCTTTTAATGTAACACTAGAGAAGGTGGATGGCAAAAATGGAATGGGGTGGTGCTCACACCTCTCTTGTGTTAGGTCCAGAACTGTCAGAGCATGGAGGTTCACAGCCCCCCTTAATTGCTCTGCTGCCCATAAAAATGTGTGTTCTGATTACAAGCTAAGATGTTCTTAGTTGGATACTCTGTTAATTGGAAAGAAATCTTTCATGTGGGTGCTTTGTATCTGCACTTTCTGTGCAGCTAATTGACAAAACAGAGCTCAGATGGGATTAATCTTCTGTCATGTCAAGACATACAGTCAAGTAGTACATAACTACAGCGATGTCAAACTCTGTAGATATATTAATGTGCAGCAGAAAATGCAAATTAGAAACCTAATTTATTCTTTATATTCTAATCAATTTAGATGATGAAGTACATGTTAATTAGTTTTGCTTGCCTATCCTAACATACTAGGGTGATNTTTCTTTTCTCACAACCCCCTGCTACAGCTCCTAGAGCATTTCCCACACTGTCTCCATGAGTTCTTTCTGATTTTGCAACACAGGCTTTAAAACTAGGCCCAGCACTAGCCATCAGAGGAACAAACTACTTATACTTCTTCAAGGCAACCAGCTCGTACTCCCATCTGAGAGGATATCACTGCAGCAGTTGCTGTTTTTCCCAATTGGTTCTAATTAGGGTAGGACGGGATAGGTGCCAAGTATCCTGCCCCCTAAATTNTGTGTTAGGTCCAGAACTGTCAGAGCATGGAGGTTCACAGCCCCCCTTAATTGCTCTGCTGCCCATAAAAATGTGTGTTCTGATTACAAGCTAAGATGTTCTTAGTTGGATACTCTGTTAATTGGAAAGAAATCTTTCATGTGGGTGCTTTGTATCTGCACTTTCTGTGCAGCTAATTGACAAAACAGAGCTCAGATGGGATTAATCTTCTGTCATGTCAAGACATACAGTCAAGTAGTACATAACTACAGCGATGTCAAACTCTGTAGATATATTAATGTGCAGCAGAAAATGCAAATTAGAAACCTAATTTATTCTTTATATTCTAATCAATTTAGATGATGAAGTACATGTTAATTAGTTTTGCTTGCCTATCCTAACATACTAGGGTGATACATCTATATTGTGGTTGTAAGTACAGCAAGGAAATATCTAAATGTTTGCTATAAAGTTGTTTACCTGCCCATTATTATTAAATGATGTCTATTAAATGTATTGCCGAGGTAATGAGTGCCCTACCAAGGTTCCTTTGTGGGCTGTGGGGACACCTTGATCCTGCCAACCAGTGCTGTTCAGCTGCAGAAGCCAGCCCTTGCAGATTAAACCTCCTGAGCTTTCGAGGGGATTTCACAGGCACGAACACAGCCTCCCTCACTGTGAGCGTGCATTTGATTCCAAGGGCAATTTGAAAGGGCGGTTCACAAACATATGGTGAAAATTACCCTCAAGGTTGTGTTCTAAGGATCGAAGACTGTCTTGCTTTATCCATCAAAACAGCAGGAAACCACATATTAAGGGTACCACTACCCCTTTAAGAGACATGGTAGGAAACTCTCTCCAGCCAAGCAAAGCCAAGAATCCAGGCTATTCTCTCAGCAGTAATAATGTGAACTTGGAAACCTAATTGGGATGGCTTGAATCTTAACTTCAATTACAGAAACTTCTCTTTCACAGCCATAAAACAGAAGCACCCAATAATGAGTAATGAATGCATTACCTATTCTACTACCACATTAAGGCCACAAAATTAAACATGAAGTCTAGTAGGAGACAACCTAAGTTGGACGCAGGAACATTAATCTGATCCACTTTGAAAACTTCATGGTTTATGGGACAAATTTAACAAAAAAAAAAGATATGTATTAAATTACGTGCTTAACAGGATGAAAGCACGTTACATTTGCAGTGCAATGAACTGAGCAGTTAACGTATGCTGAAGTCATGTTTTTGCTTAGGACATCCTTGAGATTGGGATGTACTGAAAAGAGAGAGAGAAGGATCCTAATGAGATGTATGTGCAGGTATTTAGCAAAGGGAACTTGAGGGAACAGAAGGCTTTTGTTGGCGTATACTAAATTGGGAAGGTGTAAGAAAGGTGCTGCAGAAACATTCCTGAGTAGGAGTAGGGTTGCACGGAAAGGATAAGGCCTTTGGGGGCATCGACGGTTATACTGAGGAGATAGCGTTTGGAGGACCCTCTAGATGTCTGGCGAGCACAGGTCTGAGGATGCTAAGCAAGTAGAGCATGGCATGGCAGTGGAGAATCTGCTCGTCACCCTGTCCAAGAACAGCTGGTGGAACCAAGTAGCTGTCGGTGTCCGACAGACAGGACCTGGGGAGAGCTTGCACCTGCAGCTGCCTGGCGGGGAACTGCTCAGCTACCAGAGGACGAGGTGCTTCCAGAAGATCGCTCTTCCTCATTCCGACCATTCCTGTCCCGCTGTGCAGCCCTGTTGTGGCTGTCACTGAGCAAGCCTTTTGCGTGCTTTAACCTTCCTTCCATGTATTTTCAGTTTGCCTTTTTTTTTTTTTTTTGTTTTTTTAAATGTTCTCTTGTTCTCCTCCAGCTGGACTGAGGACAAACAGTTTCCAGCAAGCACAAATCACCCCAGCTGTAATTCACATCCTGAACCCAGGAGGCTGCAGCAATCAGTCAAGTTTAACAATGCCTTTCAGGTGCTCTAGAGAGCACCCTCCTCAGAGCCCTGCACTCCCTCAGCGCCATCCTTGGTGGGACGGGCAGATCGCACTCTGCTTCTTCTCAGGCACACCCCACCTGTCTGGGTGAGCTGGACATGTTTAACAGTGGGTTATACTGGGCAAAGCTGGTTTGGTTTGGTTTGGTTTGGTTTGGTTTGGTTTGGTTTGGTTTGGCCCGGTCCGGACCGCCTCCGGCTCCTCAGCTCCACATCCCCTCACGCTCCTTACAGCCCGACAAACTCCTCCGCTTCCCCACTCAGGTGAGCCTAGAGGCGATTGGCCGGCACTACTGCCAGCCCCGCCTCTCCTCCCCACCGTGATGGGCCCATTCTTTAAACAGACACCAGTTACTCCGCTTGTAATCGGGCAGTTCATTGGGCAATCTTTCACTCTCCGGCCTCTCGATTGGTTGTGTGGGTGAGGTAGGGGTGTGCCTCGGTCTCACGGCGCCCGCTGGCCTCCGCAGGGGGGTGCGGGGCCGGGCGCTGCGGGGAGCTCGCTGTGACTTTCCCCGCTGGCTGTACCCGCCCGCGGCCGGGTCCGCGGCCTGTCCCGATGGAGCTCTCCTGCCAAACGCTGAGAGCCACCTACCAGGCGAGGGAGGCGGTAAGAACCGTCAGGCCGGACGGCCGCGCGTCCTCGTTGCTATGGAAATGGCGCATAGGGCACTTCTGCGCAGGCGCGGGAGAGCGGCGCGCAGGGAGGAGGCGGTGCCGGTGCCATGGCGGCCGCGGTGTCGCTGGGGGTGTGTGGGCAAGGCCGAGCCGGGAGGGTTATCGTGGGGTTATCGTTGTGACGGCGGTCCTGGCTCTCCTTAGGAGTGGAGTCTTCCCACGGCCGCCCCTTCTCGTTTCTTTTCCCTTTGCAGGAAGAAAGTGCTTGTTGTCCTGCCGGCTCCTCAGGGCAGGGCAGGGCAGGGCAGGCCCCTTTGCTCCCCGCGGCCCCTGTCATGGCAGGTGCGGGGAGAGCGATAGAGGACCAGTACGTGTTCCGTCCTCCCTCAGCTCCCTTTTCCTTAAGTCGGGGCTGTACCGTCCCACCGTGTCTCCACCTCACGGATGGGTCGAGCTCCGGGAAGCCCAGAAGGAGCAGGATTTTGCTAAATTTCTTAACCTGTTCTTTTGCTTCCATCTGCTGGTGGAATTCAACTGGAGTAGGACAGATTGTAGGGCTGCACAGCAGGACTGCTAAAAACCCTTCCCAGACAGGTGTTAGGTGCTCTGTATGTGTACACAGGACCCAGCGTGTGTGAATAGGGCAGGATTGCTCACAAAAGGTAGTTTGGGGAGGGGTTCTGAGGCTGAGTTGTAGGTCGTGCCAACCTCTCAGGTTAGTACATTATGTATTTACCTAGGAATGGGAGCCTCCAGCGCAGGCTTTCTGAGCCCTGGTTTCAGATCCCAACCACTGAGAATGGCATCCTAAGATGTGGTATTGAAATAGTGTTAATGTGCAGAAGGAAGACAAGAGAAAAAGGAATCTAGCTTGTAACCTTACCAGTGGGGATTTGTGTGGCCCTGGTCCCGGGACTGGCTTTGACTGCTAAATGCAGAAACTTTTGTGGGAAAAGGACTTGAAGCTCAAGAACTCTTCCCCCTGAGCTGTAGCACTGGGTTGGGGTTGGTTCGCTTTGTAAGCTGACTTCTCCAATGCCTTTTGGCAGGATAGATGTGAAGATCAGAGTTTATCTTTTGGGTACAGAGTAGAAGGAGGTGTTCGTATTCTGCAGAGGGGCAGAACATTGGAGCCTACTTTTTTTAAGCCAGTCCATGACTAAGGAACAACCTGAAGCTGGCAAGAGGATTTTTTGATTCTTGGTCTAAGGGTCTTGACTTCTGTGGAAGGAGCCTAGATACTTAATTTCTGCTTTCTGAATTCCAGTATTCCAATACAGGATCTAAAAGTTAAGCTGCTACATCTTTAATTTGTAGCACTACATAATTACTGGAATTCCTAGTTCCCAGTCCTGTCCTTATCTGTATTGCATATTCCCATTAATCTGTTCATTATATAGAATGGAAATTGTTATTTTCCAGCAATTTGGGGACAAAGTGTTTTAAAAAATAAATTTCTATATGCATTACAGTTCTATGGCTGTTCATAGCTACCTAGTGTAGTCTTATGATCAAATTTTTGTGAGGTGTTTCACTGGTTTTAATTGTTAAATATTCCCTATGTTTGATCTGTACATCACTCTTGACAAGCAGTATTATTGTAAACTGCAGTAGAACTTTGCAAATCCATACAAATGAGTGGCAGAGTCAATGCTTATTAATAAATTAGTAGTGTTTAATAACTCACTATACTTTGCGTCCATTCATTTTCATGTATTCGTAATACAGATCACTTCAAATTAGCGAAGTCTTGGCAGTGTAAAACCTGGCTTCAGCAATGTTCCTATTAAAAGAGGGAGATAATAGTGGTCTGTGAGTGGCCCTTACTGTTGGAGCGTAAATTAATGAAAAACGGCATGTGACTATTGCAATGGGGGGAGAAATTGGAAGGTTTCTGTTTTCAGTGCATCAAACTCAAATTGTAAAATGTCTTTAGGTTTTAAACATAACACCTCTCGAATGCATCCTGGTGTTACTACTAGGAAAGCTATAACTTCTGTGGTGAACTTTCTGTATGTTTTTAATTATGAAAGCTATTCATAATCCTTCTTAAGAAACTTTGCCAACTCTATTGTTTGCAGCAGGCTTGTATAANCTTTAATTTGTAGCACTAAATAATTACTGGAATTCCTAGTTCCCAGTCCTGTCCTTATCTGTATTGCATATTCCCATTAATCTGTTCATTATATAGAATGGAAATTGTTATTTTCCAGCAATTTGGGGACAAAGTGTTTTAAAAAATAAATTTCTATATGCATTACAGTTCTATGGCTGTTCATAGCTACCTAGTGTAGTCTTATGATCAAATTTTTGTGAGGTGTTTCACTGGTTTTAATTGTTAAATATTCCCTATGTTTGATCTGTACATCACTCTTGACAAGCAGTATTATTGTAAACTGCAGTAGAACTTTGCAAATCCATACAAATGAGTGGCAGAGTCAATGCTTATTAATAAATTAGTAGTGTTTAATAACTCACTATACTTTGCGTCCATTCATTTTCATGTATTCGTAATACAGATCACTTCAAATTAGCGAAGTCTTGGCAGTGTAAAACCTGGCTTCAGCAATGTTCCTATTAAAAGAGGGAGATAATAGTGGTCTGTGAGTGGCCCTTACTGTTGGAGCGTAAATTAATGAAAAACGGCATGTGACTATTGCAATGGGGGGAGAAATTGGAAGGTTTCTGTTTTCAGTGCATCAAACTCAAATTGTAAAATGTCTTTAGGTTTTAAACATAACACCTCTCGAATGCATCCTGGTGTTACTACTAGGAAAGCTATAACTTCTGTGGTGAACTTTCTGTATGTTTTTAATTATGAAAGCTATTCATAATCCTTCTTAAGAAACTTTGCCAACTCTATTGTTTGCAGCAGGCTTGTATAATTTGGAAGAGAGAAGAGAGTAAAGTGCCTTTGTGCTAGGAAATTCTATTCAATGGCAGCCAAGTTATACATTGTTTAAAACTCAACCTTTCCTTTCCCTGCTTGTGCTTCTCAAAAAAATGTCAGCAATCCAAAAAATGGTTGAACATCAGTGTTCTGAAAAGCCTGGGAAGGCTGGAAGTATAGCATGCAAAGGGGTCAGGGAGAGGGAAAGCTGCAGGAATACAGGGTGGTAGAGGGAGGGATAAAACAGGGCAAGTCCATCACGCCTCAGCTACTCTCTCTGTCCTGGCATATGGATCACAGCTTGGAACCCCATACTTGGCAGCCATCCTGAGATCCCAAAGGAAAAAGAGGGAAGGGACAATGTGTATTATGATAAGATCTTTCCTTGTGTGATTACAGAGCTGACCGCTTGCCTCTTATCCGAATTTCTGATCGCAGATCCCTCTGAACTCATCTTACTGACTGCCCCAGTTGGATCTACAGGGGCACAACGTTACAGCAGCACCGTTCTTATTTCCAAGCTTCCCAGACCACGACTTACTCTGTAACTTTTTTCTTCATTCTATCCTATATATTCATGCAGAAATATGGGGTCAAATGATAATGAAACACTATGGGGTTAAATTAATCTTTTAGCAGGTCCATTAATTTGATGGAATTACACAAGAGGCTAGGTTGATTTATAATGTAGATGCATTTCCGTAAAAGGTGACTAGATGAACAATTGCATTTAAAGATGCATGACTCTATTAGAGTTTAATTTTAAACGGCTGCAAAGAAAGGAATGCATACCTCTTTTGTTTAGCTAGAAATAAATAGAATACCCTATGTGTTGGAGCCAATTAGTTAAGTGCTCAACTATTTAGTTTTTAAAACAAGATCACGCTTAAGTGCCTTAAGCTTTTATTAATTGCATGAACCCCAAAATCCCCTATAGTAATTGAAAATTTAATTACATACGTTTTTTGTTCTTTTAAGAATGGAAGCTTATTAAACTTTAAACACTTAAACATCTATTGAAATACCAGTGGCTATAAACAACATGCAATTCTAAATACTAATTAAACAGGAAGGCTAAATCACTATAAAGCTAAACTGAATTTTAAGTAACTTTGCACTTGTAAGTACTCCTATTTTTTTTCACGCCATACAAGATTTACCATTTCCTGTCTAAACACAGCAGGAGTCCTGGACAGCGTTAGTATCTGTGTGTACTGTGGCAGGAACATTGTTTTGTGAACGTATTTGCAGTGGGGGTCAATCCTTAGAGAATAAACTGAGTTTCGGGAAAGGAGAACAGCAAGGGCAGAGAGCCGTTTAAGTGGACAGCTACAGCGGCCGGTAGCACGGATGCGCAGAGGTTCATATACCTTTTGGAAAAGGTACGCGGTAGGCTAAGGCTGGTGAAAGGCAGGGAGACATGGCTTTGTGGGGTTGATTGAGACAGCAATGGTCTGTGCACTCCTGACTCACAAGCTTTATGATTTGGTAACAGTTACATGTTAAAAGGTCCTTAATTTTTCTTTCTTTTATAGAAACTTCACAGAATGGGGACCAGAGGTATTGATATCTCTGTTCTGTTTTTCAGATCCAATCTAGTGCAAGTCTTTGTAAGTTGATCAACTGATTAACGTCTTAGTTAATTTTCTTTGAACAGATGTCTGACTTCTCAAAATTAACCATTGTTGTTTGCATTCTTATTAACACAAGATAAAGACAGAATGAACCTCTCAGTCTAAACTATCTTCTTATTATAAATGGGGCTCTTTTTTTAATGTAAGGGTTTACTTTTGCTTCTGCTTGGTCAACACAACAGGAACAACTAATGTTGAAGTGGATAGCTCATACATAGACACAATGTTATCCTATACTGCCCAAAGCAAAACTCTACCCAAAAGAGTATTTGAGATGCTGCCCATCACTGTATCACTGTTTATACTAGAATTTAAAATGCCTCTAGGGATAGCAGGAGTAACCTGGTGGGTTTAACAGCAGCAGAAGACACACCAGACTACAAATTCTTTTCATGGAGAGTTCCAAGCATGGATTGCAAGCCCTGTCAGTTTATCAGGCAGATGCAATTCCTCTGTCCTCAGCGTGTTACTGTAAATACTCAAACATGAAACAATGTGTTTGTCTTCTGTGGCAAGCCCTGTGTTTTCATACTGTGTTTAAATATTCAGAGGTAGCTGTGATCTTGCCTTTTGATTTGTGGGCAAATGCAACAGTTAATTTTCCTCAGCATAAAACAGCAGGAGCAGTTGTACTTAGAAGAACGTGCAGGTGGGACTCTCAGCAAGTGATGACTTCCTCCTTGCACCTCCAACCCTGTTTCGGAACATTCAGATCATCCAGGAGAAATAGTAAAAGGGCCACAATTCAAAGTCTGTTTTCCAAACACCAGCACCTCAAAACAATAAGAAGCAAAAGATCCTTTCATCCCAGGGTGTCAGTGTTTTCTGTTTGCTCATCACAGTTCTCCCAGTTGGTTCATTCCTTGTTGCAGCATGTCTCAGGAATTTATCTACTTCATTCAAGAGTTACTGGTCTACCCAGCATTTACACAGCACTCTTCTCCCTGAAATGGTCTAGAAAAATCACCTTTGTACCATCACTGAAAGGCAAATGGTATCATAGCTTCCTTATGGAATCTGAACCAGAGTGGCTGCATGACTTCATCAAGACAATAAAAAAGTAGCAAAGACTAGAAGTGAGGTATGGGTTCCTCCTTTTTTTTCCCCAGACAGTTTGATTCTTATCTCTAGAAAACCAGAATGAAGATTCTATCAATCTTTTTATTAATATGTGAAATACAAATACACTGTCATCCCCAGGAAACATTAAAAGCAAACCCCATCCCTTTCCTAGTTGTGTCACTAGATGGCCCCATGTCTGAAGCAAACATCCCAGAAAATATCTGCTATACAGTTTGCTGTAATATAGAATGATGCTTCCATCCAAGAGGATAGGATAATTGTCTTTCCATATTGATATTCCTTTTATGCATCTTGTGGGATTTAAAAACAGAAGCCTTGGTCAGTAGTCATTCTTTGGCTTGTTTGTGTGCCAGAAAGTAGCAGAGAGCAGCAGAAGTCATTGCTACAGACACTGGGGTTTTGTTTCCAGTGTGAAGAGGACAAAGATCTGTGAGTTTGTCTCCTGCAGGTCCCTGACACTTGGGCTAGGCTTTTTCTTAGGGATAGATGCAGGCACTGGTTGATTGGGGTAGAAGGGAGGAAAACTGGGAGTGTAAGTGTGTATATGCATTACTGTGCAATATGATCAGGAATATATATGTGCTATGCAAGCAACGTACAAACTACTGCTCTTTCCCGATCCACTGAATAAGTGCCAGTCTTTTATGCTCACACTGGGTCCTCATAAATAATGCCCAATGTCAGCATCCTGAAAGAGAAAGGAAATAATTTATTTGCCTAAATGTGGGTTTGGCCATACATGCTTTTCCTGTGGTCCCAGCTTCAAATCCCAAGGAGGCAGACAAGAGTTGATATGCTGATTTCTAGAGCTGTCCTTGTAGCAGCTTCTGTTATGGCCCTAAAATTTCAGGGTTTCTCTGCAGGCACTCAGCATACATGGCATGTTTCATCAGAGTAAGACTTAGTTCCAGCATCTTACGAGATTTCTTTTCCAGTGTCCCTTTTGCTATATTTGGTATTGCACTGTGTGGTCCCCCAGATGTAGCTTCCCTCAATGATGGCAAAGATGTTTTGCACTGCCTTGTTTTTATTGCCGAACTATTTGTGAATGTCTTTGGGCTCTCCAATCTGTATGAAGAAATCCACGGAACTGACTCCGTATTGATATTTCTGCATGTTGCGACCTGACTTCAGTCACTCCTGTATTAAAATCTGGCAAGTTTGGTGTTGTCCCAAACTACTAATTCTTCAAGTGCTCTGTATTTCACTTGTATTTATATATCAAGGTCCATGAAATGGGAGATGCTAACAGTGTACAGCTGGTCTTTGTAGTGTAGTCGAACAGATCCCAGACCTGGTCTCCATCCTCCCTTCTCCAAGCACTCAGAAAATGGGCTTCTAGTTTCTACAGGGAGGGACACAGCCACGCTGGAGCACAAGATTTCCTTGCACAGCCCTTGGAGATGCTGTGCATGAGATCTGCAAGATTTGTCCCCTGAAATTCACAGCAGCCTGAACATGTTGGAAATACATAACCATAGTAAGGGAAGTAAGTTATTTTTTCAACCTCAAAGTAATTTTCTCTTTTCCAGGAAATGGTTTCTACCCATCCAGTAGCCCTGATAATGTGTAAGAAAAATTATGTTGAAAACCACTTTACTTCTGTTTATTAACAGTGAGTTGTTTTACAGTTCTTACATGCTGTTGTCTTAATTTGTTTGTTTCCACAGGCTACATTTAGATGCTGTTTAAAGCAATAAAGAGAATATTACATTTGATCTAGAGTTATGTCTTAATTCACAGGATGAGATGCGAACAGACGCTCGTCGAAAAAATCTCCTCATTCTAATTTTGCATTATTTAATGGAGGAAGGGTATGTTTTTTAAACAATAGTGCTCTACATGTGTGGGTTTGTATGTGTCTGACCTCCTGTAATGTGTCCTTCTGTCCTCTGTTGGGTGGATGGACAGCACAGCCCTTTGGTTTGATGTGACAAAGTGGTAAACTACTATTACATATATTGGCAGTTTACTTTGCTAAATTGTTTCAGTTTCTGGAGCAAAAATGTCCTATATAACTTAAAAATATTTTAGAGCAATCAGCAAAGAGTTTTTAAATAGAGCTTATGCTTTTATGATAAATAGAGTTGTGGACAGGTTAAAAATACCATATACTTACTCATGCTCTAGTTTGATTTTTCTCTGAAAAATCAGAATAAGATAATGACTTTTTTTTTTTTTTTTTTAAATTACCAGGTATGTTGATGCTGCAAATGCTTTGGAACAAGAGACGAAACTAAGTTTACGTGGCTTTGAAGTCTGTGACAATGTTGATCTCGAGACAATTTTGATGGAATATGAAAGCTATTACTTTGTAAAATTTCAAAAATATCCTAAAATTGCCAAAAAGGTCCTGGACACTGGTATGTGGCTGTTTTCCAAAAAGAAAACTTTTGTTTCTCAAAGCCTGAAATGTGTATTTGCCTCATATACTCACTGCACTTTTCGCATATGTTGCCATTTAATGTTTGAACTCTCTTACAGATAGAGAGCTATAATTCTAGCACATAGGACATAAGAATTGAGAGATAGGGCTTTGAGTCCTTCTGCTCTTCCTTCTCTCTTTGTGTAGAGGAACAAGAAGGTGATATTTTTCTCTCTTTTAAAAACTGCTTTGATATTGGAAAATGCCATGTAAGTGCAAAATGTTATGGCATAGATATATTCACTTTCTTCTCATGAGGAGAGAATAGTAAGTCTGTTCTACTTTGGACTTAATTTTTAAATTAAAATAAATCACTTAAATGAAATACTATATCTTAGCTCATCCAAGCTAATGCTTCAAAGTGTATCGCCACTAATCTCATTAAACATTTATTTGTGCATTTTCTTATACTAAAGGGTAATATGCCAAACAAGCAATAGGTTTATTTGCTCCAAAGGACTTAAAAGTCTGAGGTATAAATGAATGACACGGAGTAAGGCGAATCAGAATATGAGCATTACATTATGACCCTGAGAGGCTGAATCGTTTTGGTCTTGAGCGCAAAATGTAACTTACAGAACCCATGGAACAACTGTGTAAGAATCACTTATGAAGAGCATGGAGGGTGCAGAAAACACCACCATCTCTACCTGTTTGTCTTGCTAAGAGAAATCTAATCCTCAGAGAAGGAGTTGATTGGTCAGGGATCATCTCTGAGCAGTTTTCATTGTTTCATATGGCTGCCAGCAATGTTGAAATCACAGGTAAATGAAACATTCTATCAATATAATAAAATTACCTGTATAGGTGAAATGATTTTGAAATGTACTAAAGCTACTAGTCATCATTACATTAATGGTGATGTAGAAAATCAGTACTAGCTGGACGCAAACATCTGCATGAAAAAGAGATTTAGGGCTGTAACCTATTTAGTGGTGTTAATACAAAGAGGAGCAGCCTTGCAGGTTAAAATCAAAGTGATTTGTTATGCAACTAGAAGGAAAATGTATTACAAAGCATTTATCCCATCATACTTAGTCAAACCAAGTGGTAGCCAAGGGCGGATCCATGAACTTAGATGCATGTGAACAGTTCCCAAAAACCCAGCAAATCTCTTGCACACATAAAAGCTCTCAGTACCCATTTTTTGGTCAGGAAAGCTACTCAGACATGGGCTACTCTGCCATTACCCAAGCCCAGAATGGCAACCATGCCAGCAGGGGTGTATCATCAATTTTCCTGAAGCCTAAACAGCCTCCCTCCTGCACGTGTCTCTCTTGAGAAGCTGCTGCCTGGTAGTTTGCAACCTGCCTTAAATTGTGTCCGTGGTCGGATCATGGTATACACAGGCCTTCCCACTAAATTCTTTGTAATACTCTCAGCAAGTCCTACAGAGCCAACTCATTTACACGCTAAATTGCAATTTGCAGTGTTGTAGATGTACCCACCAGATTGCAAGTTTCACATGTGGGCTCTGCTACCTCTCAGTACACCGTGTTCCCCAGTTCTTTCAATGTTTGGGAAGGATTGTTTTTTGTAAGTGTATGAGAATTTGGGTGCGAGAGCTTTGTACAGAGAACACCGATAAGAGATTTGTTTTGGAACAACTAGGTGCATGCTAGTATGATACAAACCCTTGGCTTTATGAGTTCACATCTGGGCTTTGTAAGTTTGACATTTTGTGAAAACAAAGCTTTTCTTTGACAGAAAATATTTCAAATTATGTAAGTGCAAAAAATAACATAGTTTGATAACCACCATTGCAATAGGACATTTATGCTGTCTTGGTATGTTGAACATGATAACGTTACTATTAAGAGCAATAAGGCAAATTCTTATTTCCCAATTCAGTAATGAAAAAATAGTAGCATTTAAATAAGTATTCTGTGTGATATATTAAATTAGTTAATCTAATTACTGATAGTGTCCATTTTACAGTGAAAACAATACTGGTTTTAAAATGTAAGCAAAGAAACCAAAGTCTGAATGAGCCTAAAATTTAACAAGCCTGAAGCCAAACCGCTCTCTCCAATATCAGTTTGTTTTCAAAACATTTTTGCAAGCTTGCATTGCTTATAATCATGCTGTTCCTGTTTATGCATTGTTATTTCCAAGGTCATTAGCGTGTGCTCAAAAAATATTTTTGAAGGGGAAAAAACCCACAAGTTGCCCTTTTTTATATCCTTAATTATTTTCCATTTTAATATTAATTTTGCCACAGTGGAAAATAAACAACAGCTGAGAAGTGGAGGAAGACCAAGAAGGTAAGAGAAATGTGTGGGGGTTTTTCTGGGCGGGAAATTTTCCTATAGAAGCAGTGTGGTTAAAATAATGTTGTGATACCATAGGAATGCTAAAGCCTAGAGTCACACTGCTGACTGCGTGGTGCATTTTTCTGTATCTTTTAGAGGAAAATAGGGACTTATTTCCAAAATGGAGATGCAGACAATTTACAAAGTTTCTGCAGTGTGCATAAGGTAGGGTGGTGTGTTTGAAAGCAGTAAGCATTGAATTTTGCTGTGATTTAAATTGATGCCTTAACTTCAGTGGGAGCAAAGTTAGCCCAAAACTGCTATATTTGAAAACCCTACCTTTTAATCTTTTGATATTGCGAAGGAAAAAAAGAAGTTGTGAAAGCCTTTCAAGACACTATTTTTTTAATTCTAGGGCAGCAAGCTCTTCTCAGAATCTCCCAAGACTCAAACATCAGACACTGCAACGACCATTGTCAAAAACTTCACCTGGCAGTACAACAGAATTTAAATTGTCCACTAAGGAGACCCCCAAACAGGTTTAAATGTGTTTTTTTCTTCACAGTATTACAGTTGAAATTAATGTGATTTTATTTTGAGAGGTTACAGGCAGCGAGAGGATGTGAGCTACACAATTAATAATTATGTAACTAATGGGGTTTATTAATTGTGTAATTTAAAGATTATAGATGCAAGACTTCAGGAGAATACGCTGTCTGGCTGTGAGTTGGAGAGCAAGTCACAGGCAAAAAGTAGAGAAAAAGGAGTCATGCACTTCAACTTACACTGAAAGCAATCAGAGTCTTCCCATTAACACCAGTAGATTCATCCTTCAGTGCCAGAAAGCCAGACAAACCAAGTAGAAAGTCTGGTGTTAGTTGTAAGCATCTTCACAGTACAGAAGATGATTGAGATCCAGGAGAGTAATTTGGCTGTGTAATTTTCAGTTTTGGAGTCTCATTTTGGTAAGATTGCTGTGAGAATGACTTTATTACCATCCTTTACAGAGGAGGGAGCAAGAACAGCAGGTTGGTGGGCAAGCACTGTGTCTGTTACAGCTTTTGAGGAACCATGTGAAGAGAGCTTCTTTTTTTTTTTTTTTTAAAGTTCTTGTCTATATTTTTGCATAGGGTGGATCTCACCTTTGACCAGTTCTCTCATCTTTAAAAAAATTAGCTTTTGGACACTACAGCAATGCCTGCTATGAAGCGAATGTCACAGTAACTTGTAATCCTAAAATGGTTCCTCATTTCTGAGTTGACATGCTGTGCCTTATACTTGCCTGTCGTGCCCACTGTTCATGTCTCTTCTCATAGCTATGTAAAATGCTGGTTTCTACAACTTAAAATGGAAGTTCTGTGCATGAAATAACTTGAGTTGTGCTGAGTTGTAGAATGCTCCTGTCACCTGTGAGATGAAATCTAACTAAATGTACAACAGTCTGACAAATATGGGACTATTCTTGCAACTTCCATGTAATGATATACACGAAGAGGTGGGATGATAACTTATGATGGAATGATATCTGTAAACAATCTATTTGGCAACACGTGTTTTAAAATGGATTTTTCCTTAGAATAATGACAGCGCAGTTACTTTGGAACAATCTGACTTTGGCTTAAGCATCTCAGCAATCAACAAAACTGGAGGAGATGGCACTCACCCAAGAAGGATTGGTGGAAACCTGGTATGTGATTTATGACAGAAATGTGTATGTAGGAAAAACACATGAAAGTTTTTCACAAATATCAAATGTGAGCTTTTTGTTTCTATGTCTATATAAAATGTATAATTGGCTGATTGGGTCATATTGGGTCAATTTTATGATTTGGGCAGTAATTCTTTGCATAGGAGACTCCACTTGCATTAAATAGTATTTCAAACATTGTCAAGAAGGAAAAATATTTCTGTTTTTAAAACCCAGTGGTAATAGCTAAAATTGAAGATAAATTTCAAATTCCTGAATGAGATAAGAGGCTCTGCAGTTAAATTGTTGCACTGACTGAGGAGATGTGTGTTCTTTTCCCATTGCTACCACAGATTATGTGGTCAGTTTTTGCCATATTTAGGACTGTATGTGCAGTAAGGAAACTCATTGCTGTAATGGCAAGCAAAATTTGGCCCAATGCAGTTTTAACAGCAGAGCTACCATCATGGGAAAGCCTATCACAACATTATTTTCTCCTTTAGGGCCAAGTAATTGACTTCCATGGGACAATTCAGGATGCTGTCAAAGTATCATCAAATGGAATAGCCTTGAACAGCCTTAATTGTGATCCAGATCCATCAGTAAGTGTTTCTGTTCATATTTCCATCCAATGAATATAAACAACAGTTTTACATAACCAGGATCAAAATAAAATACCACAATGTTGTCTTTGTTCTAAGTGCTAAAAAGGGTTTAGATTTCTGAGTGGTGTATTTCCTTCTTGATTAGACAGTCATACGTGATACTGGTCTCATCTGTTGACAGTTGTTTACTCTTTGAACATGAAAGTAGGCAACAAATACAAATGATACCTTACGATTCCCCAAAGCAAAAATTTTGAAGAAACCTACAGAACTTCTGAGTGTGAAATTCTGGTTCCTTTGAACTCAGTATGTTATTTGGCATTCACCTCAGCTGAGACAAGAACAGAGTTTAGATAGTTGAGACAAATTTTCTGTAATCAGTGCTTGACACATGCCATAGCTTCTCAGACAGTCCATCCAACTTACTTGGTGCCAGCCTGCCCAGCAACTGCTACACTTGAAGAAACTTTCAAAACAGAGGGTGTGACAATGTGATGACCCATAGTTACATTTTTCGCTCCTCTTTATGTATGGCATGTTTAGGACTACATGTGCAATAAGAGAGCTGCTCATTTTAATGTTAATTCAGGATTAGATTCTGTCAGATGAAAAGATGAGTTTACACCTTTTAAAGTTGATATTATTATGATGTATCAGCTTTTTTGAAACTATTTCATAGTTTGTCTGTTTAAAAATAATTGAAGTCTGACAAGAACTTATGTTTGTCTTTTAGGAACAATTATTGAAACCCCTTAGTGCTTTTATTGGCATGACTGGTGAGATGAGAGAACTTGCAATGGTTGTAAGCAAAGTAAGATCGTATCTCCATTTTGGTTGTATGGAGATCTTGGTTATCTTTGTGATCTGAGAATGCTGTTTGTTTCTTTTTACTGTCACTGATGGTGCTTGTTCTTGAATGTGCAAGCTATTTTTCCTATCATGCAACTCCCAACAAGTAATTTCTTTACATGTAATGATGTTTCTTTCTGATACACAATGGGGAGAAGTAATTAAGATTGTTCCTTTCTAATGGGGAATATGTAATCTAATCATGCTGTACCCATGAGTGTGTCATAGCTTTTCCCTTTGTCCTTATTGCTACAGAAAACGTACAATACTTCACTGAAAAGAGAGATTTAAATATATTAGCTAATACCAACTCTTATCTAATGTATTATCTAACTGTGATCAAATGGTGGGAAAAACCTTGATTCAACTCTGTGGGTGCAATTTCCATTCAAGACATTGGGCTGTATTCGGTGTGGATGGTGTGCCAGTATTGCAGCAATATCCTGATTCTGAGTGTATCTACTAGATACCAAATTTNCTACTAGAGAACAAATTTATTAGACATTGATATTCCCACATTCTTTTTAATACTAGTCCTGTGTGTTGCATTGCGCTGCCTGCACGATCTGGACTCCTTGTCTTTTCTCACATGGTGCAGTTGAGAGATGCTCTTACTTATCCCAGCACAGGAGCTGCATGGGCAGCATCAGT
>VXBL01009399.1:0-43066 GCA_013400195.1 Aramus guarauna
CTGCCAATCTGTGATTCTGTGAACCTGTTTCAGAGGTTTTTATTTCAGTGAAGTACAGCACTCAGTGCCAAATTGTGGTTTGCCTCCACAAGTAACTACTGCAGAAGCTACTGCAAGGGTAATGGAAGAAAATCCTGTGTTACTTTCTTCTTAGAGGAAATGAAAAATAGCACTTCCTGTGCTTTCACAAGAGGCAAGTTTTGCGTGCTGGGAGATGGAAATTGCAGTGTATCTTCTCCTGGGGCATATCTGCAGTTTGTCCTGAGCAATCCTGGGAGCTGCTACTCTTAGGGTACAAACAGTTTTTATCATGGTACTACCCAGGCAAACTAAGTGTGGGAGCTCTTATGTTATCTGTAATGTCTTCTAATGTTAATGTTTCTTGTGGTAATAACAAGCTGTTGCATTCAACTGAGTTGAGATAGCTTTTATTACAAAGTTTTATTTATAAGTAGATAGGTAAAAATACACATACAATACACTGATGTTATAACATCACTTTATATGATGGTTTGCTTATACAATCAAAAATTCGGCTAAATGTTCTTAATTTTCTGAAATATTATAACGATGATAACAGAAGATGCATTTTTTTTTTCAAAAAAAATTATATCGCAAAACTGGGCATTTATAGCAACTGCTGGTAAATGCAGGTTGTTTTACATTGTGTTATGTAGATATATAATGTCTTTACAACATGAGAATTCTATAATAAATTTGTTTTCACCTTAAAAATTTCAAAGTGACTGGTCCTAATTTAACAGTTTGTCTTGAAAGCTTTTCTTCTTCAGATTATTTTAAGTTTTTTGTTGTTTTTGTTTTTTTTTTTCCTCTGTATAATCATCCTTAACACTGATCCAAGCATTAACATACATGAACAGGCAGCCAGGACAGGCAAATTTATGACATTATGCAATAAGGGCCAGAAAAAAATATGTGGGTTGATTGTGATGTGTGGTTAGGAAAACACTTAGATAGTTCACAGATTTTTTTTTTTTTTTTTTTAATTCTATATTGAAATGAAAGTAAAGTGATTCTCAAATCATTAATCCATCATTTCCCACTTCAGGGAGTCAACTGCAAATATAATGTGGTTAAAAAGTAGCATCAATGAATTTAGAATTATTTTTCTTGGAAATAGAAGGTAGAAACATGAGTTATCCTGGTCACTTCACTGATTTACATAAATTCCAATTTTTTTAACTCTTAAAATTTTTTTAGAATTCACATGTAGACAGGTCAATTCTGATTGAGCAATGCTTTCTTTGAAGGAAATATTAGCAATATGACTTATGAAACTACAGGATATGCAACAATTGATCTAGCTACAAATATTAAGTAATATAATTTACACACTGTGTGTATTTATTACACAAGTACTCAAGTTTCAGAGTAAGCCAGTATCCCGTTTGTAGTATCATATTTTTATGAAAACTTGTTGATTTTACTTCACAGAACAAACATAAATTTTCAACTTATGTTGTTGCCTCAGGACATCAATATGGAGCTGGGGAAGGAGTCTTTCACTACTTTTTTAAGGTAGCCATCCAACAATTTTTGAAGGTTCATTTAATTTCTGGGGGCAAACTGCACTGGACTTGAATGCATTTTTAGTATCTTTGGTATCATAAACTTAATGCTTTTGTGAACAAAACTGATTATTTGATCCCTTTGGAATGTTTTAGCTACAGTGGAAGTATTTTCCACTTGTTTGGCTCTATATGTTTTTTGAGTTTTTTTCCATAGTTTTTGAGTGGTATCTCCGTATGTACTTTACAGTGAGAACATGTCTGTCATATCGATGGAATCAGGAAAAATGTCTGTCTTCTCAACACTATATTCCTTTTTTATTCCAAGCATTTCTTTTATTTGGGATACCAACCAACATTTGTCAAGATCAAAGAATATTCTTTAAAAAACAAAAAAAAGTTTCTTGTTTTTAGTAGGCTGCCAGTCTGTATTTCTTAAGAATTGCTTCCTTTACTGCAGTT
This sequence comes from Aramus guarauna, assembly GCA_013400195.1. Lineage (NCBI taxonomy): Eukaryota > Metazoa > Chordata > Aves > Gruiformes > Aramidae > Aramus > Aramus guarauna. Next base: position 1,992 of record VXBL01009399.1, read on the forward strand.
CCATTAATCATTCAAGAAACTGAGCTTTAAATCCTGAGTGTATGGACTTGTCTAGTAAACAAATGCAACTTTTTTAGCACTAGTTAAAAGTAACCTTTTTCTCCTCACATCATTCCCTGTTTATATTTTCAGATAGGTTGGCTTAGTGAGACTCCTGTGATACCTGTTTTTGGAGATGGAAATAATTTTATTCCAACCATTCATGTTCTTGATTTAGCAGCGTAAGTAAAAAAATTTCCCCTGCACAATAATTGATACCTGGCTAGATAACAAATTCAAATCCACTGGAGAATACTGAGGCTTTTAAATTGGCATCGGTGGGTTTAAGAACATTCTTTGGCCCTTCTCACTGAGTCAAAGAGAGACTTCTGTTTCTTTAGTACCTTCTGGAAACTTATCTGACTGTTGCACTGGTGCTATATTTTAAAAAATTACTAGCAATTCTTGACCTAGAGTATGATCCCAGTTAACTGGCACAAAACTGGAAATGGATTGTGGATTCTACAGCAAGCTAAGTTAATATCTTCTACAGATGTTGCTTTTTATCCTTCAAACTTCCTTCCAAATAAAATACCTAGCTGTGCTTCTTTGTTAGGGAAAATGTATATGAAAATGTCATGCTCTGAAAAGCTCTGCAGGATTTTACAAATTCTTTGTATTGCATTTAACAATGAAAGTCCAGTATGCTTCTCTAACTAGGGGCCCTGACTGTACTTGCTATGTTTCAGAGTATTACAAAATGTAGCAGACCACAGGCCAAGGTCTCACTACATACTTGCCGTAGATGAATCTATGCATACTCTTCAAGAATTAGTAAAGGTAAAGGATTTGATTTTTTTTTTTTATTATTTCTCGATATCTTTAAGATTTTAAAAACTATACATTCTACTGAAGTAGAAGTTCCTAGATCTTCCTGTGTAGTAAATGACATAGAAAATTATTTTGAAATCTTCCAAGACTTCTGTCCTTTGAACAAAATACATGACTTGGATGTGATTTTGCAGAATTAACCTTTGCAGTATTATTATTAACTTAATTAGAAATTTTACCTAAGAAAGTTCTGATGAATTGTTATGGGATTCACAGTACTGTAATTAGATACTCAAAGTCTTTAAGATGTTTTCTCCTTCATTTTGTAGGAAGATATCTTGGTTTTCCAAGTATTTTGAAATTAAGTCTAGAAATAGTCTAGATGACACTGCTGAACTGATAGTGAGAGTCAATACAACATAAAAGGAGACTTGCTTATGTAGATTGAGCAAATGTTACGTAAAGACCAAACATAGCAGCCCAATTTCTTTCTTTGTGTCAGAGTGTTTCATGGAACACTTTGTTAGTGAGCTCACAGGAAGCACTGTGAAGCACTATTTAACTTTTGTTTAGGTTCAGGTAAATATACAAGGTCTCACTGAAAAGTTAATAATTGAAGAGGCATTCTGTATAAGTGACCATAATGCAATTAGTCAATGTTCCTATTGAAGAGGCAAATGTCAAAATAACTTTTGCAGCTGTGGTCAACCATGCATTATATAAGAATGAACACAAAACACATTAAAAATATTAAATCCTTAGATAAGAAGGGTAGAGGCTGTTGAAACTTACCTTATTAGCCATATAAGGCCATTGCATGATACTTATTAAGAAAAGTTTAGGAAAGAGAAAATGAAAATTAGCATGTCTTACAGTATTCACTGAAGAGGTCTGAAATAGCTCAAGGATGAAATAACTCTGAATTGCTAATTCATGCATATAACTTGCTGTTTAGCACTGTCGTTACATTTGAAGACTGGAGGATGGTAAATATGATGCCAATGTAAAAAGAGAGGTTCCTGAAACTTTTGGGTGAATTATAGGCCAATATGCCTAATACCATTGGCTAATAAGCGAGTATGTTTTTAGAAATCATAATAAATTGAATGCATTAAAGGACACCCAGATACATATGATGTATTTTGGAAAAGTCAACGTGACTTTTGTAAAATACTTTCCCAAAAAATACTTTCCAAAAAAGTACTGTCAAATACTTTGGAAACCTCCTGAAGTTCTTTAATGTGATGAACAATTGTGGATAAGGGTGAACAAGCTGATGTAGTCTAATTGGATTTCCCAAAGGCTTTCAAAGAAGTACTTCACTAAAAGCTGTTGAGAAGCAGCTAGGCACCCTAAGAAAAGTGGTTAGGTCCTTTCCTGAGTATGTGATTTTTAGAAATGGGAAATAGAGGGCAGGAGTAAGTGAACAGTTCTTGTAGAGAGAGGAAGTTGCCAGTGGAGAGGGTGTTGCAGAGCACATTGCAGAGAGCAATCTTGGCAGGGAGCTGTACCAGCCCAGGAGAAGAGTGGAAAGGTACACGGGAGAGAAATACCTTGAGAGTTGCTTAAATATACAGCAGCTATTTCTAGTTTAGGAAGTCTCTGAGCAGAAATTAGTTGAAGATTATAAGAGTATCTGGAAGGAGTATCATATATGGTTTTACTATTCTTACTTTCCATTTAGGCATCTACTAATTGACATAGTCGGAGACAATGCTGGAATGTATGTAGATTTGATCTGACACTATATAAATTTTTATGATTTTATGGAATCTAATGGGGTTTTAAATCTATTTTAAAGGGCTGTATAAGTAACTAACAATTTCTGTCTAATGATGAAATGAAAATGTTATATGGAGAGTTATTGGTGGCATTGATCTGAAAAGCTTCCCGATTGTTAACAGAATTAAATACTTCAAGAACCTGAAGTGAAAGTGCTGAAAAATAAAATAGATGTCCAAACAGATCTTAAGCAGTAGGACATTATACATAGGTTTAAGAGCTTCGGACCACTTTTCTGTGGTTTTGGGTTGTTTAGTGGTGATGGGGATTTGGGGTTTGTTTGTTTGTTTGTTTATTGCAAGTACTAGAGGAATTATATAGCAAAACAAAGGGGTTCAATACTAACATTAAAGTTAATATACCATTCTTCGATCTATTTCAAATCACTCTACTGATTTTTCAGGTAAAGTATAACATAAAATTTAAAGCACATATTTTATCCCCAGAAATTCTGTTTATTTTTTTCTAAGAATCTTATTTGATAAGTGTATTTATTTTTTTCTTGATAGTGTATCAGTAAAAATGTTGGACCAGGAAAAATCGAGAAGGTTCCAAAAGAAAATGCATTCCTGAGCAAGGAGTTAACAGTTAGTACTTTTTTCCTTTTGTTACTTAAGTAAAGGATGTAAACTTAAGAGTATAATATAATGAAATATATTATTTATTTTTTTATTTCATCAGAAAAAAATAAACCTGAAACATGCCTAAAAATATGTACAGTGAGTTGAAATTTAGAAAATAAACAAACTAAAATTTAACCATCATAGAACAGACTATTTTGAGGAGTTACAGCCTGATTTAGAAACGTAGTGAAACACTGATGTCATTGTTGCACTGAGCATGCTGGAACACTCTAACAAAACCTACACAAAATTATAAAAGTAACAAAAAAAGTTAATAATGATGTGCTGCTAAGGCTGATGAATGCAGCATACGTAAATTATGCTGTATTCATCTACTTATCTGGAAGAAACTGTTCATAGGAGAAATAAACAAATTACAACCCTGGTAGTTTTAAGATGGTACTTGATCAATTTATAATAGAGGTTATTCCCTGCAATTATATGAAAATTTGTATTGTACAGCACAATTGTTCATGTTCTAATAGTTCATGAAAATACTCAAATACAAATGTACTTTGAAAATGTTTATATTTTTAAAAAAGCTTAAAATGTCTGTTTTGCTGTGTGTGCAAACCTTCTTTCCCTGTGGTTTAATTCTTTCTATTTTCACCCCTCCATTCTAGTCTCTAGTTTAAACTAAAAGTGTTCTTTTAAAATGCATAGCTTGTCTGTAAATAAAAGTCGCTTTGTTCCCTCAGCAAATACATTTGGATATGTTGCTTGTGAACCTACGAATGGAATCTATGTTTCTGAAAGAGACTTTCAATATTAAGTGGGTTGCTCAGGCAGGACTAGTGGAGAACATAGAACAAATCATCAAGGAATACAAGCAAAGTCGAGGATTACTGGTAATGGTTTGGTGTACACTATTTTAAAGTGCTCCTTTCTTTTTACCCCAATAGAAATGGTTATAGAAACGCAAGCTTTAATTTCTTTAAGTAAAAATACATGGAAGACTGATATAGATACAAAATAAGTGAACATAAAACTTGAAAATTAAATTCAAGAATTTAAAAAAGAGGGAATAGTAATTAAAACAATAATCATTAAGTCATTAAATTTTATTTCTTTTATGCCTAAAACTGAAACTCTGTAAACACAAATAAGCTTCCTGCAGGAGAAGCTGCTGTTCTGAAACTAGTTTCTGTACGCAATATATGGCATTCCTGGTATATTTTTGCTTTGAGAACACAGTAAGTGTATGTTTTATTTAAGCTGTTTTATAATAGTCAATAGTTAGGCGAGTATTTTTGCATCCTTCATTATATTTAGTAAGCCAGGATATTCAATTGCAATGTAGCTTTCATTTTACCCTGTTCTATTGTGTAATGTACTGAGCAAGTTTGCTGTTTCCTACGTTAGCTTAATATTTAGAACTTTTGTATTCAAATGTGTAGGGAAGGTTATTGATAGGAGCAGGAAAATGTTTGCATACATGCAAGTATTAATTGGTACGAGAAAGCTGTTCAGCATGTCTAAATCTTGTTCAAACTTTGAACAAGAGTTCAGGTGGTGTGAAGCAAAATACAGCTACTGTCGTTCGAGGTTGTTTGTTAAAAGTCCCTGCATACCTCTGAAAGGACTATCAGATCTGTTTTCAGGTTAAAGTACTGCAGCTGAATATGTATGCATGTAATTAAAGAAATTCAGTACAAAATATAGACATATCAAGTGGCATGGAGAGGGAAGGCTAGCTAGATCTCTGTTCCTGTCACTACTCTATTACATTTTCAGAGTGTGCAGTCAGATTTACTGAATTAAGATAGACAGTTAATGAGATATGATTTTGAGTTTGTTGCATAATATATTTAATAAGTGTGTACTGGAATCTTAATTACACGTAGTCATTCACAGGCTAGGTAGGCTGCAATGAGAAATCATTAATATCTTAAAATTGTGATGGATCTGAAATTTTTTAGGTCAAAATAACCATTGTGATGACAGCACCTCTACCTCAGTGGGGAAATAGAGCTATTGCATGTGTATAGTAGAATATCTGTCTCCTCATTTCCAATTCACTGCATCCTGTCTATGGGGTTGGGTTTCATGTCTTTTGATCATTCAAACACTAATAGTGCCACTATAAGTTGGTCTGTGAGTCTACTAAACAGGAGAGTGATTTTTCTCCAGTGGTGAAGATGTACATTTAAATTAAGTAACTGTGTTACTCAAAGTCTGTGGATAACGTAGAAGGTATTCAGTGAGAATATATATACTTGATGTGAATAAAACTAAAATACATTTTCATTTTTAATGATAATAATTGTTATTTCCTATTAGCTATAGCAAAAAGATTGTTCCTTTTACATAAAAACCATCCATATTGTTTAGATGATGTTATATCTTTATATTTGTTTTCCAGCCTCTCAAAGTTTGCATTCATGGTCCTCCTGGGGTTGGCAAATCTACTGTTGCGGAAGAGCTCTGCAAACACTACAAGTTACATCACATTAAGACAAATGATGTGATTTCTGAAACAGTAGCAAATCTGGTGTGTTGCTGTTTTCTAATATTGCTATTATTTTAATTTCTGTGATTTTAAAATGTATAGAATAATTTAAAGAATTGTTGTAAATCCTTTATTTTAGAATGGAAATACCTTTTTACATACTGGTCACTTCTGAGGGTTGCACTCAACTATTTTTAGAGACTGAAGGTTGTTCAGTGTCTCCCTGTCCAGGAGTATACAAGAAATGAATTTTTAAATGTTTGTTTTTTTCCTTTTATTACATCTGTGTATCAAAGATATTTGGCTACAGCATTTCTGAACCTATTCATATTTCTGATCTTGTTTTCAGGAGAAAGTTGTGGCTCCTAAAGAAATGGACTCTGACAGCGTGGGAGAAGAGGGAGAAGAGGAGGAGGCTAAAAATGTAGAAGCAGCACATGAATTATTATCTGCAATAAAAGAAAGCCTTGAGCAGAGTGCAGGTAGGAAATACAAAGTACCAAGACAGGATTTAGGTAACTAGTGCAACCCTATGCAAATTGAAAATTAGGAAATAAATTTGTATTTAGAACTTTTACATCTGACTAAAGGTAAGAATCATGCCCTGTCCATTTTTATGTACTTTATTTAAAAATCAAACACAGTGTTTTACATTATATACCTTGTATATTAAAAGTGATATATTTTTTAAATACTGTGGTGCTTTTTCAATTGTAGAAGTTCCATCTTCCTACTTTTTATACATTTTTATATAATTGTTTTTACCCTGTAAGTTGATATATAAGTAACATCGGTATATTCAGAAACATTAGATTCTTGGCCAGATTTTTTAACAATATCATGTTTTCTCATGTTAGTGAAGTATATCTTTATAAAATTTGCAAGGAAGAAAAGTATTCTAGTAAAAAAAAAAAATAGTGCACTGTCATATGAGATTGTGGGGATTTTTAAGTACCTTATACCTCATTTTGTCCATCTCTAAAAAGTAAATAGTATTTACTGAAGCCTGTAAAGAATTTTAAAGTCTGCAGATTGAAAAATGTCCATAAAAGTTGCCATTACTGAAAAGTACTAGTTATCATCTATATATGAATAGTCACGTGGGTTTTGACTTAGTGTTTAACATTTTCCTTGCGGTATAAAGTGACTCCCCCTTAAAGATGCATTCTGTCACTTAAGGGCTTACCTGATTTTGATCTTGTGTATCTGCAAAGCGATGAACTTGTAACGCAGACAAAAGGTTCAGTAATGAGATCCATGGCAGTTTTTCTTCTGCATGCCTTGCTTTGTTGTGTAAAATAATAATGCCTTTTAAAATAGTAACATACTATTATGATTACAATAGCTTATAAATATTTAAGACTTTTAAAAGCGGAAGCAAAATAAAGTAGGAAATTGGAGCCAATGGTTGCAAAAGGGCAAAAAAATCAGGTCGAACCAAACTACTTACTCCCACACATTTGCTCAACATCGTAGGCCAAGTTAATAAACCACTTCATATCTCAATCTATTCATCTGAAAATGAAACTTGTAAAACCTATCTCGTGTTTGTTTTGTGAGACTATCTAAGTTTTACTGTTAATTGTAAATGGCAAATGACTGCTTTGTCACTTTTTTCTATAAATATTTCTTCGCTGCTTCTATTAAAATCTGATTGCATTATTCTAAAAAAAACCCTAATTTCATGTTTAGTATCCTTAATGTTCCAATAATTATCTCTTTATAAACACAAATGTAATTTTATTTTATAGCTACACATTTATATTCTCCATAGATTTCTGACAACATGTAACATACAAATAGTAACTCAAAATACATACATTTTTTAGGGTCTAAATAGAAGTTTCTCTGATAAATGAATTAAAATGTTAGTAAAATAATATCAGATTATCTCTTTTCCATAAACGAGGTACCTATTAACCTTCTTTGTGTCTTAGGTCACCTAGATGATCAGTATGTTGTTAAATTTGTGAAGGATAAGCTCAGATCTATGCCTTGTAGGAATCAGGGATATGTATTAGATGGATTCCCAGAGACCTATGACCAGGCAAAAGATCTTTTTAATTGTAAGTACTGCTGCTTTTGCTTTTATTGCTTCTATTATTTTCATTATCATTATTGTTCTCAGTGCCATATTAGTTGAAGTGCATCAACACTGCACTGACTGCAGTGCAGGGGGCAAAACAAAGTTGTTTTCACATGTTGCTTAAAATGTAAGAAGGATTGTAATGCACCTTATTTAATTTAAGCACAAGATAGTTTTCAGACTATCTTTGCTGGCAAAGTAATAAGTAAATACACAAATATGGAGGATGTTTTCTGGTGTTGTATTAGTCTACTCTACTCAAGCAAGCTCTAAGAGAATTTCTTCATAATATTTGAGGCTGCTTGATGGGGAGATCCAGCCAGTGCACCAATACATGTCTTGTGAGCCAGATTAGAGTGGGTATATTAGATCAGCTACCGTAGATAGGACTTCAGAGGAGCTCTGTGACCTTTCAAATTGTGAGCAGGCACCATCTATGCATTAAGACCAAGAATCATCTCCACACGTAAAGGGCATTATGAGGTTTGAAGGTAAACAAAACCCAGTCTTGTTTGGCTTAATATGCTGGGCTGCGAATTATCATGCTCAGCTGATGCTCTTCATGCAGTTTTACTGACTATTCAGAACAGTAGACACTTTGTGGCAGAAACCATTTTAATCATACTACTGTAAAACACTTCTGCTTGCTGTCTTGAGCCGTGTCTCTGTTTTTGGCCGAATAATGTATTCGGCAGGAGGAGAGGCCAGGGTCAGGATAGCAATATGGGCACATTTTAAAATTGTGCATGCATGTGCATACTTCCACTGTATAGACAAACAACTATTAGTGTCCCAAGGTAGAATTCTGTGGTGGCTGGCAGCATGAATTACTTACTGAATTCTCTGAACTGGTGTTAGGTTAGATTAATTTCCAACAATTAGTATGATTTGAATATAGACAAACCTGTGTTTGTACTTGGCACATTTTTAGCAAATATAATGATATTGTTGCTTCCAATGAAAACGTTCAAATCAATTCTTACTTTTGTTTTAGTGGAAAGTGAAGATGAAGAAGAAGAAATTAAAGGCAAAATACCTAAATGTGATAAATTAATCATACCTGGTAAGTTTGATAGATTTCTTTTTAAATAAACAGAGGAGCTTTCAAATACTGCTGCCACCAACGAGAAGTCTAAAATATCACTCCATCTGTTCATATTTAATTTAACATAAAATAAATATCTAATCCATGTAATGCTGCTGCCCTCTTATTCAAAAGTGAACAATTAATCAAAAGGAAGGTTTTGGTTCGGTTTGTGGGTGTTTTCTTTATTTTTTCTTTTTGTGCAAATGCCATCAACTGTTGGCTGATAACAATAGTAGTGGCTGCCTTTGTTGTGATTCTAGCAACTATTAATAGAATAAACATGAGCTCCTGAACTTGGCATATTAAAAAAATGCAAGTTTATCTTTAGTGTGATATCTTGAAAAATTTACCAAATAAATTTTAATGCATCAGTTAAGGTGGGATTAAAATAGAGTGGTTTTCATCTATGCAGAGATGGCTTCATCCTGGTGTTTTCAATCTTGATTTCTTTGGAAGATATGATTACATTCAAACAACACATTTGGCATATTTTGCGTTATAAGACATGTACATTTAGGTAGTATAAAGGTTAAATATCTCAAATGCTTAGTGTTTCAGTAAATGACAACTTACTGGTTTCAGCGGAAGTGAAGAAAATTCAGAACTTTCTGAAAAATTCCTTAGTTCTTGCACTTACATGAAGGGGAAAAGGCTTGATTAAAAGGCAGGCTTCTACCAAGTCTTTAACCACTTATGAATTGCTGATTTCTGAAGTGAATTTCTGTTATTCATAAACAAAGCCACTTTTAGCCACCATTTCAAAAGAGGAAATGTGAATGAATTATTATGAGGGGTGGGAGAAGTACCACTTTCTCTCCCATAACAAGGACTTCAGGCATGGGATCTGTTTTAAGAAGGTACCTTCTCAACCTTGGAGAAAATTTGTTTTAGAAAACAGAATGGTCCAGAAAGGATTCTTGTTGGTTCAGGGAAGTTTTCTTGAGTTTGTTTTTGTTTTTTTTGGGAAGTTCTTCTGGGGAGAGTTGGAGGGGTGGGTGGGGAGGGGGCTGTGTCCGTGCTTGATTCTGCAAATTTCTCTCTGATGTCAGAAAAATTACTTCCTGGCTTTGTTAAATTAACATATTTCAGTAGTATTGAATAATGATATTAATAGAAATACCAGAATATAATGTGATAAATTATATTAAGCCATATTTAATAAATATAAATTGATTATTAAGTTAATAAAATACTACAAGATTCAGCCTAATGAAGGTACAAATATGAGACTTCCGAAGTGAAGAAAGGAGACAGGTTTTTCTATAGATCCTTGAAAGATTTCTGGTGGTTTTGTCTACCAGTAGTACTAAATTTTATGGCATGTGGTGGCATCTTTAGTACATCTTTAATGTACTATTCGATTTTTTTTTTAATTTACTTTAATTCATCGGATACACCTTTATTTTTGAGATTAAAAATTACAATACAGGGTGATGACTTTTGATGACTTGACAAACAAGTGAGTTGTTAAATTTTCCAGTGTTACTTGCTGCTTTGGCTGCAGCATTCACAAGATTTTTTTTTCCTCCTATACTTATTGTATGTATTGGTTGTATGATAACTTTCTTAGAAAATTTGGGCTATACTGCATTGCTGTTCTTAAGATTTTTATTCTACTTATTGAAACAATAAGCTTGTTGATAATGCTAAGATAGAATTTGCTGAAATTGCAATACGTAGCTTCTTTACAGACATGTCTCAATATTGTTGGATTACTCTAACTGGAGAAGTTGAACATAAACATTTGATAATTAAATTCTCTATAAAGATATATACAATTCAGATCTATTTATGTTCAGTTGTATTTTAAAATTTATTATTAACACAAAACAGGTAAGAAAGAGGAATAACAATAATATATATGGGTGCTGATAATGTGTTGTTCTTCACAGAATTTGTTATTTCTTTGACCGCATCTGATGAATTCCTTATAAACAGAATAATAAATCTGCCAGAGAGAATTGTTGCTGGAACTCATTATACCCAGGACCGGTTCCTGCAGTCTCTGAATGTCTTCAGAGAGTTAAACACAGACGATAAGACTGTTCTCAACTACTTTGATGAACTTGAAATACATCCTCAGTTTATTGGTATGAAATAATAAAATTAGTAGATAAAATATAAAGAAAATAATTTGTTGTTACAAATTTAATACCTGCAAAGATCATATAGTAAGTCTACATGTATAAATAATATTTTTAATTAATGTTGCAGAATACATATACAAGCATTTCATTATATACCTGCAAAAATATCTGTATAGTCATAAGGATTCTGAATTGTTCTTGTACAGTTAACCAGTTTTAAAAAACATGGGGTTTAATTGTTCATTTTTGTAGGCTAAATGATCAAAATAATTTTCTGACTTTGGTTACAGACCTCTGCACTGACGTCCTTCCAGATTGGTGTAATAGTGCATTTTGACAGACTTTCAATATTACAGTTGCTTATATTTTTTTCTTTAGACGTATCCTCAGATGCCGTGACAATATATGGATAATCTGTAAATGCTGGACCATGAAAGAAAATTATTAGAAATTAAAGGTGGTAGGGTAGGACTGAATCTGTTTTGCACTATACCTGTATGTGAGAAAATTTGTCTTCCCTACGCACTATCTAGAAAGCTGTGATCACCTGGAAATCTTGACAAGATTGCTATAATCTGATTATTCAAAAACAGTGACATCAGGATGATAGCATTCTTAAGAAAAATGGGAGGTTTTTAGCAGGGCATGGAGAAAAGAAAGAACAAAGGGAAAACCTTGCAACTAAAATCAAACTGCTGATATTTGGAATGTGCATTTGAGATGAGTTATGTGAAGTTAATTGTTGAACATCCTGAGTCATAATTGATTTCCTAATTATTTTTTTATTTATTTAATGTCAGTCATGGAGATTATCTTGAGACTAATACCATACATGTGGTGTTAGGAAGTGTAGCAGGGTAAAAAAAAATAGTATGTTAGTACAATCATTTTAGAATTGAAGTAAATCTGCTACAGAAAGTAAATATATAAATGGTAAATATTAAGGTCTGATGCCATCAATTCATCATATTTTACACACTTCTAGATACGCATGTAGTAGGACTCTCCAAGACAATGTTTTATTTTGGTGGGGACTATAAAGTGTATAGTCTATGACAGAATATTGTAGTGTTTTCCACTAAGAATTATGCCTAAAGATATTCTTAAACTCTATTCCATTCCGAATAAGGAAACTCACTGGCCTACTAATTTTAATTATTGAGGTATGACAACGGTGATTGTCAGTGACTTCCAGATGATTTTCGCATTCAGTTTATAGTGGTGATTCTCATCTTCAAAGGACCCTCATCTTTAGCTCCTGTTTATCTCAGGAACTGCCTCTTTACCTATATTTAGATCACTGATTGTTACCCACTGAAGTATGCAAGCATATAGCTTTCTGTCGTAAAATGGTAAGGACAGATTACGAAGATAAATTCAGTGAAGAACCTTCAGCTCTGCAAATACCCCTCCATTCTAGCTGATGTTCCAGTTGGTTTATCAGATCTGTAGAATTAAGTAGCATCAGATTTAAGCAGAGTGCCAGCTGCTTTCTCAGCCATATTCTGAAGGAATTTAGTGGGGAATGGTTAAAAAATTGTGCTTGATTTTTTAAATATTGACTCAAATTAATCAAATCTTTCTTTCACCTTAATTTTAGAAAATCATAACATATGGGTTTATGAATTGCTTTTATGATTATTATTTCTTCTGAGTCTGAAATATGATTAGTACAAAGGAGTGGGCTTCAAGATTCTGGAAACTGCTACAGTGACTCACTGCATGAAGTCTGCAAGTCAGTTATCTTGTGTCTCATTTTTGTCATCTGCAAATTGTGGATGGTGACACAGGCATGTTAGATCATCTACAAAAAGGCATATTAGAGTTATAACAGCAATTTTCTTTGACGATTTTAATTTATGAATGCCTTTTCTGGTGATCAGTCAGTGCTAACTTCATTTTTTATTTAAAAGGTATTTATTTTTGAGGATAAATGCAGTTAATTATGACTGCTGTAATATTTGCATTGTAATCTTTCTTTGCCATCTAAGAAAACATGCAGTCTTTGAGACCTCCAGTTCAATGCTGAGAGAGTCCTTAGCAATACTTAAATGACTAGAAAAGTGGTTTGTACTGTAATTTGTATATCCAGATGCAGCTAAAATTGTAAAAACAATGGACTGCTTGTCACAGAAAATGTATTATTCATTTAATTTGCAATACTATAGGACTGTAATTCCTGATTTTATGAAAGAAGAAACTGTCAAAGAAATTTCATCGTGTAGAATTATGTTAGTTTTCTCCTCAATTCATTAGCAGAGTTTGGACTTCAGGTCCAGATCACAAACACTTAAACTCTTGGAATAATGATGTTAATATTGAACAGCTATCTTTGGTCTGAATTAGTGATTGGAAAGAAATGGTAAGCATGCTTTGCCAATGGATTTCAAAATAGCTTCATAAAGCAGAGGACTGTGGAGTAGGGACCACTGGATTCTCATCTAAATTCTATATTCTAGTTGTTCTGTTTTTTCCCCTTCCTCTGCTTGCTCTCCTTACCCATTGTCGCAGATGAAAACGTTGGACATGGTTATGATTTAGTAGCAATTCAAAATTTATTAATAGTATGACTTAAATCAAAGGTGGAATTCTAACAGCACTCAATGATTAATTTAAAGATTTACAAGTAATTCAGTAAAATATATTATAATCAAAACAGTGACTTAATTACAGACTCAAAGATGACAAGATTCACGGTAGCTCACTATAAGGTGTCTTAAAGTGTATAGGTACTTTTATACATACATACATATAGAAACATAAAAAATGCAGGTACAGACAGAAATATGACATCTACACTCATGAAGGCAAATGTGTATATTGAAACACACAGATGGGTTGGGATATGGATGGAGGAAGCTAGGTTACAGTTAAAATTTCCCTCTTTGAGTTTAGAGTGAGTACTCACAGTGCATCAGCATTCCTCAACAGGCGATCGTTGAGACTTGAGGAGGTTGACTTTCGCCCTGGCCTTGCACCGGCTTTGTCGGCAGGCGGTCCTTGAGGATTTTGTACCTGAGAGGCGTCCCAGCTCAGGGGAGATGCTGGTCACAGCCCACCGTGATCCAGGAGAACTCAAAGGGTCTTGCATACAATGGCTATTTTTAGAATCCGAGATAATTGACTTTTGTCTTTTGTACTTTTCCACTTTGGCCCAGCTAAGATGGCGAAATATTCTGGTGTTTTCTACCAGTTGCGCAGACCCAGAACTTTTCTGGCATCACCCCCTCTTGGGCCACAGCCCAGGTACAGGTATACCAGGCTGTCAGGAGGTGATTGATTGTTATTATTGTCCCCAAACAATAGGGGAAGCAAGAGCATCACGACCCAGGTACAGGTGTACCACGTGCCGTTGCCAAGCAAAGCAAGAGCCAGGCACGTCAGGGGTGCCTTAACACTCTGGTCTGCTGCCCTGGCATGTGGCCCAGGAAAGGGGAGGGAAATCGCACCAAGTACCAAGCAGCTCAAGGGGAGGTTGCACCACCACACCCATTTCTGTGTCTTTACATCCCCAGTCCCTTACCTCTGAATAAGCCCTTTATCTCTGTGCTCTCTGGATACCTGAAATGCCTACTTTTCTTCTTTTCCATGTACATTTCTGTACCTTTTCTGCCAGATGACTCCCACACTGAATGCATACAGAGCACAGAATGCCCTGGAGACTGTCCCCATTTTTCTGTGTTTTTAATTTTCCTTCTTCCCCCCCCCCCAAGTTTAATACACAAGTAGCCTCCAGCAATTAAAAGGGAGAAGGAATAAAATGGAGAAGGTCTTGCCCAATCTCTACCTTCCTACATGAAGCTACAGATTTGTTTTGTAGACATAACACAGTAAGAGTTCAACTAGAGATAGGTCTGTGTATTTGTAAATCTGGATGAGTGAAAACTTTGGAGTTTGTTGCCAAATCCTAACAACCTGTTGTGTAACCTGTGGGGGAGACAGGGTCAAAAGCTGATGATTTTATGCATCTGGGTAAGTTGACCTAAGATTGGTGAAAGGAATATCTCTGATAATAGAATGACCTCATTTTCAAGTTTCAAAACTTAGTCAAGCTGCAACTTATAAACAGAATAGTTGTAAAAATTATTTTAATACACTTCTCCCTTACATCATCTTAAAAAGACAAACTATTTTAGCTGAAAATAATAAAGAAAATCCAATGTAGAAAACTTCATTCTGTGTAGCAAAACAACCTGATATCTATAAACAACTGAAAACAACATGTTATTATTTGAAAATTCAAAGAATATGAACACCATATAATTTTAGGTCTTGCAGTTATTTTCTAATGATAATTGACAAAAGCATTGAAATGACCTCTCTTGTACTGTTTAAAAGATGTAGCCAAATTTGAAGATCCCGAGAACAGATTTATTATAAAAGAGATCATCAAAGAAATTGGGGAACCTCGGAATTATGGTTTGACAGATGAAGAAAAGGAGAATTTGGAACGCAAAGCAGCTGAGGAATGCCTTGTGAAAGAAGCTCAAGAAAAAGCTGAACGAGAGCGTAGAGAAGCTGAGGAAAGGGATGAAAGGATGGCAAATTGGGAAGAGTGGGTAGGTTAATACATATTTTTGGGAAATGATTGTTATTTATGTGTTTTAGATGGCTGCCAGCAATCTGTTATGTAAATGCACTTGGAAAGTGTGACATAAATTCTCTAGTTCCTTATATCATCCTTTAGATCTGGATTAGATTATCTTCACAGTGCATTTTTAGGCCCAACCTAAAGAATATAGTCTCTTTTTTATTACAGACAACATATATTTTTGCATGTTAGTATCAGCATGTCTTTAAAATACTTTTATGATGCTCTCCTTGCTGTTGCTGTGCTGCAACTCCTTTATTTTACCATTTATATATAAGTAGTATAACCAGTGGTGATTTTCCATAACCAGACTTCTAGGACTTTTGCATTTTGCTCACTTTATTTTTAAGCAGCTAACCAAGTCTTAATTATGATTTTTAACTCAACACTGATCAATATTTCAGTCTGTACTGCAAGAGCCTGCAAGAGAAACACCTTTGAGAGCTGAGTCCTCAGCTCAGTGAGAACTACCTGATGCAGTCTGAAGGATGCTTTTTGTTTGCTAATACTTTAATAAGTACTTGGTATTTAGGCTACCTGACCTCACAGGATTTGCACATGACATGACACTTTTTCCTTATTGACTTTGTCACACCTGAGGACATTTTAGGTAAATAACCTGAAATGCATACTACAAGAATGTTCTTGTTCAGGTTGTTTCACCAGAATGCAGTTCTTCTATTGTCTTCCTCTAGAACTATTTAAAAACAAACTGATCATTCCACAGAGAAATCCTTTACTTGCATTTGAATGTCCATACACATCTATGGGGAAATAATACTCTGAAATTACTCATTCTTAAAGAACCCTTTACATTGTTCTGATGTTGGTGTAAATAAGTTTTCTTTGTTATCTCTATGCTTATCTACAGCCTCATTCAACATTAAATAACATTTTGTACTCTCTGTAAAATTGTCTAAAAGATTAGTGATGGTAGTTAACGCATTTTTAGCTATATACAATCCAAAATCATCTCACTTTCAAGAGAGTAAACTGTGCTTTATTCAAGGCTAAAGTAAGTGTTTAAATAAAACGTGTGCTTAAGTTTATCCTTTCAAATAGCAGATGCTCAGGAAATCTAAGCAACTATTTATTTGCCCTTGAGACTGTAGATTGCTGTCTCTTGAGTAGTGACCAAAGACCACTTACAGAATTTATTCAATAGCACTCCTGGATTGAGTGAATACGGTAAATATCTTTTTCAGATATTAGTATATTGGTTTTATCTGAATATTTCTTTTGTGTTATGCCTTAAGTCTAAAAAAGCAGTCTTCAGAGTATCATCTGCTTGCTGTTTCCAGATATGACTCAGGCTACTGATGAATAAAATGAGAGAAGAGAGGACAATAAAAATGTTTTTGAGTAATCTTCTGGCTAAAACTACTGCACGTATGCATGCTATTAAGTGGTATTAAATGGAAGATAGAAAAACTTGCAGCAGTTTTCTTTCCTCACCCCTCCTACTTTTTGAGTGTAATCATTGTGTTTGATTTAACCTGAATTCAGGAATAAATTTAGCTTGTGTAAACAGATGTAATGCACTGTGGATTTAGTTTATTTAGCTCTCATCCCCCTTGAAAACTGACATAAGTGAAACAAAAACAAAACAAAGAAACCAAACCCAAAACAAACTAACAAACCCAACACAATTTACAGTTACTTAGAGAGTCAGTTCTGTTCTGAGTAAAAATATTCTCCTTCCCCTCCAGTTCAAAGAACCCTCAAAGTGTATTCCAACCATTTTGCCAAATATGGAAACAGGACTACTGGAAGACTTCAGAATAAACCTCCTTTTAGGTGTTAAAGAAAAACAACATAATTTTACTAAGGAGATTCTTTCAGTTTTCATCATGTTCAATTCTTTGTCCTCAGTGTGCCATGTGCTCTACATTTAATAAGCAGTTCATAGTTTTTCCTGCAAAGTTGTGAGTTTTAAAGTTCTGTCCACAGCTTCTAACACTATTTTTTCTCATTATTTAGTCAAGTGCTATTTGGTGGATGTTATAAACCTTATTCTCTATGATTTTCTTCATTATTTGTAGAATAAACATCTGGAGGAAGTGAAAAGACAAGAAGAAGAGTTATTGGAGGCCCAGTCCATTCCACTACGAAACTATTTAATGAAGAATGTCATGCCAACACTTATGCGAGGGATAAATGAATGCTGTAGGATCAGACCAGAAGATCCAGTCGATTTTCTGGTAAGGTGATCACATTTATTTTCTTAAATATGTTTGAAAAAGCTTAATGAAAATATTCACATAGACCCAAAGAATCTCTGTTGCCATAAGGACTTAAATTCTTTTTCTCCACTAACATGGTAACAATTAATTAACACATAGCACTTGCAATTCTGGCCAGCAGTAATTATTGGGAAAACTGAAACCCCAGCAACTACTTCATATGAGATCAATTGATACTGTGTATCAAGTAAGGTCCAGCTTTGTTAAACCGTAACAGAATAAGAATCACTATGAGAATCCATTTCTCCGGGTGCACTCTGCACGACGCGTGTACCCTGCCAATTCTGCTGTGACATAGAGGCCTGCAGAAAGGGGGACATCACTTTACATTCTGTTTACACCCCTCCAGGCACAACAGAGCACTTTAATGATGAATGAAAGCTCTTCAGTAATTCCCTTCACAATACACAGAGAAATTAATGAGTAAATCCTATGAGATATACATAGAATAATTCCAATTGCAAAGCACCTCGAGAAGCTGTCTAGTTCAACTTTCAGCTGAAAGCAGGTTCAGTGTTGCATTCAGACAAGAATTCAGATACTGTAAAGTGATTGCTGTACTGCTGTGCTTCCTGCACATCCTAAGAAAGTTATTAACAAGCTATCACTGCTTTAATGAAAAGAAACATTTTGTTAACCAAACAAGAGCTTAAAATGAAAGCGTCAGTGTTGTGTGCCACTCTTAGGCACTAAGAAATGTTTAATTGTTTTAACCATTTTGCTTACTGATGAGTGACGGCTACCTGTAGCTGTAGGAGCCTGAGATTTGTCCTTACTAACTGCATAACTTTTAAAGATGTGTATTATTTACTCTTCTGGGTCCAGAAATCAGGCCCTAGGGTATTCCCTAGGATTTTCCATGGAGTGACAAATACTGTCATAAATAGCTCTCTTCCTTCTCTTGCCCATGGCAGAGATGGGGTGACTGCTACCAAGAGGGAGAATGAGATGGATGCTATTTTGAATGTTATTTATGGGGAAGGGGTTTCTCTGACATATCTGCCAGAAATTACATTTTAGAGCCATTTAATACTCTGCAATTTTGTTTAAAGTTATGTTATCCACTATATTTTTGTAATTTGCTATACATTTTAAAATCGGAAGCTTGAAAATAAGTGTAACTTTGAAACTCTTCTACTTATAGGCAGAATATCTCTTCAAGAACAGTCCTGATATGGAATGAGATAAACATTAAATCCTAATGGCTGTTAAAATTGTGAAGTAGAAAGGCAGAACATTCCTGATGCATTTTAAATAAAACTACTTAAGTTTCTGTAATTATTTTTGTTTAAGCTTATTATGCAATGTCCATTTTTATTTCTCATATTTTATTACTATTTTGTATTGGGTTTTTAATATTCCTTCTACAAAAGTATCATTTACTGCACATATTAATACGCATCTGTATTTCATCTATCTATTTGAAACTGTGAACTATAAGAATCTGTTCTCTCTCCAAAATTTTCTTCCTGGATTTTTTTCAGTTACCCGCTTTATTTAAGCAATATATTCTTGTCCTGATCCATAGAGGACATAGGCAGCTAGTCCAAAAAAAGCTTTTCTAAAAACAAACAAACAAACAAAAACAAACCCCAAAAAAACCCCCAAAACAAAAACTGAAAATAGAAACAAATAGAAGCAGCAAGCTCTCTTATTTCCCCTTCCAGCTACCAAGAAACAAAAAGTCACACAACATAAGTCTTCTTGCACTGCACTGAAGTCCGACTGGTAAATAGTTTCCCAGCATAGGTATGTCATAAACCCTGGGTTTTTCTTTGGAATGAAACAGATGGATGTAGTTCTTACTTTCATCATTCAATATGTGATACGTGTTTTTTATAGAGTCTTGAAGAATCTAGACTTTCCAGCATGTGACTGCCATTCCCTTTTTTATTGACTTCGAATACCTTTCACAGAAACTGCCGATATCTATGCTGACTGAGCTGAAACTGATAACATATTTGGTATAAAACAAATACAGGATTCTGTCAAAACAGAAAGCAAGGACTGTTTGGGACATGGGGGGAAAAAAAGAGGGAGAACTGGAAGAATGGTGATACAGAAACATTTTACACTAATTTTATCTATTACTTTTAGTATTAGAATTTTAGATGTATTAATGCACAACGTGCTTATTCAGATATATTAATATTTCTACAAAGTCTTATTTCATCTATTTTCAGACAGGCACACAGCCAAGTTAGTGATGATAGCAAAGAACAGAGTTCAGAACTATCATACCTGACTCTAAAGAAACAGACTCTAAATTTCCTATATGCTGCCAGTCAAAGTTACCATTTATCATGAGGCAGTTGAAGATGAAATAATTGGTCATTTTAGAGAAATTTTTAGTTTGAGAGTCCTATTTTTCAGAGTAAAGATGAAAACCAGGGTGGGGTGTGTGTGTGTGTGTAGGGTTGCTGTAATAATTTACTTTTCTAAGAATAGTTTTGATCTGATTTGTAAAGTATGGCTTGCTTTCAATTTTCTGAAACGGATGTTATTACAGGCAGAGCTTTCAAGAACAATTAGTAGAAAAAGATCTCTTTGCTTTGTGCAGGGCGTAACCCCCGAAACGAGCCCGCTGCAGGTAACAAAAGAGAGGCACAGAGCTCGCTTTGCACCGGAACAGCGCGGGGACCCAGGCGGGTGGCGCCGGGCCCGTGTGAGCCGGGTACAAACCCCGCCGGGCCTTCCCGCGGGCTGCCGGCGGGGGCCGGCGCGCCCTCCACCCCCAGGCGACTCCCCGCAGGCAGGCAGGCAGGCAGGCAGGCAGGCAGGCAGGCAGCCGCTGGCCGCCGGCGGGGGCAGGCCGGAGCGGGGCGGTTGGCAGACCCTCTGGGCGGCTTGTCGGGGTAAGGCGAGGGCGGTCTCGCCGCGTTTGTTTCCATGGCAATTAAAGTCCCCGCTGTCCCTCGCTCGGACACCCCCTCCCCCCCCGGTGCCGAGGCACACCGTCAGTTGCGCCGAACCCTTCCCGACGGCGCGGCTGCCTCGAGCCGGGTCCCTCCGTGGCCGGCTCAGCTCCGCCTCCCCGCCAGGACGCTCCGGCCGCCTCCGGCCTCGCCCGGCATGAACCCGGCAGCGCCGGAGCCAGGCGCCGCCTCACAGCCGTTAGCGCTTTGTTTTCAAACTGCGGCTGGCTCCCCCGCCGGAACCACAGTGCCCAGGATGCCCTTCGGGCTCGCCGCCGTCTGAGCATGCGCGGGCGAGCTAGCGTGCTCTGCGTGCGGGGGTGGCCGCGCCGCTGCGTCAGGCCCCCCCCCGGTCTAGAACGTTGCTGTGGTAGCGTCTGGGCGCCATGTTAGAAGGCCGGAGGGGAAGAGGAAAGTGAAGCGGCGGCGGCCGGGTCTAGTGAACGGCTTTCTCCTCCCTCTAAGGCCCGACCCCGGCCCGTACCATGGTCGCGATTCCCGCTTCCTGGCGGGACGAGTGACCGGTCCGGAGGCGGCAGTGGTGGGGGAGGACGAAGAAGAGGAGGAGGGAGAAGGGGACGACGCGGTGGTGGTGGCGGCGGCGGCGGAGGAGGAGGAGGAGGAGGGGCCGGAGAGACGATGCCGTTGTAAGTTGGAAAGTGTTTTAAAGGCCTGTGTCTTGCCGGCCCTTACTCAGCGCTCTCCTTGTAGCGCCCCGCGCTCTCTGCCCATTCGGGCCCTTTCTGCTGTCTCTTGCCCTTCCCCCTCTCGCCTGTCCCCCCTCCGGTCCTGGGCTCTTCCGGTGCCGCAGTGTGAGGAGCTGTGGATCCGCTGCTCTCCGCCCAGCCCGCGGAGAAGCTGCTTGCTTTCTTTTTGGCCGTTCCCCCTCCATCGCTATGAGCCCCGAAGGAGATGCTGATGTGGCTTTTATGTTGTTGTTGTCGTCTTCTCCTTCGCGATCTCATAGCGGCGAGCGTGAGGGGCCGGGCGGCCACGGGGCGGATGCGTGCCGTGGCCCTCTTCGACCTGCTGTTGAGTCGGGCCATAGGAAGTGGCGAAGTGCCGCATATTTATCCCTTTTTCGCTCCGGCCGCGGAAGATGAAGCTCTTTTTCCTCTCAAGAGTCCCGGCAAAGCCTCCCCCCCAGTGGCCGAACGGTTTTTCCTCCTTCCGAGAGGAGGAGAGACACAGGCGCTGGTTCTAACAGGCGAGCCGAGCCCGCCGTCCTTGCAAAATTCACCCGGTCCTCGGTGGCTCCGAAATGCCAAGCCGCTGAGGGGAGCTCGCCGCCGGCCCGTGCAGGCAGCGCCCCCTGGCCGGCAGTAGCAGGCGGCGGCCCCTCGCACCACTTTCCCCCCGCCCCCCCCTCCCCCCCGCCATGCCGCCGCCGGGAGGCCGGGGGGCTTGCTCACTGAAAAAGTGGGCCTTGTGCTGTAACCCTGCTGGTAGTCATGAATAACGAAGTGGGACATAATTTCATCCCAGTTTCGTAGCCGATATCCTTCACTCCGCCCTTTGCCTTTTTTTTTTTCTCTTTTTTTTTCTTTTTTTTTTTTTTTCTTTTCTGACTNCGTTTTGACGGCTCTAGGTTGAGTCGACAAAACTTCCTGCTCCTCAGCTCCGTAGTCCATAATGTTAGTATTTTATTGTAAGTCGAGGGAACCAGTGGTGGGTAGGTGGTCAAGTGGCTTTTAGGAATCAGACATGTTTATATGCTAGGTTCCTGGGTTTTTGGTTCGGATTTGGTTTTTGGGGTTTGGGTTTTTTTTTTTTTTTTTTTTTTTGACCATTGAAGGAGAATAGAAAGAATTTGAAATTACTGTTTCACTATTATTCTTTGGGATTATTCACTATTTTAAATGTGTACACTTTATGTGAAGAATAACCGTGCTTACCTGTTGTACTTGTTTTATTCAGTCTAAAATACTGCTAAATTAGATGTGGGGTAGATAACAGGAGGCAAACTTACCTGAAAGTGTTTATGGCAGGAAAAACACAGTGGGTGAATACAGAAAGGAAAATGGTTGTGTCAAGTAGTTTCTACTGCTTGTATAATGAGATTGCAATGTCTTTATAGATACATTTTGCACATGTTCATTATGGCAATGAAAAATTACCAGAAACCAGCTTTGAAGTTGG
Organism: Aramus guarauna; assembly: GCA_013400195.1. Lineage (NCBI taxonomy): Eukaryota > Metazoa > Chordata > Aves > Gruiformes > Aramidae > Aramus > Aramus guarauna. The sequence continues at coordinate 24,804 of VXBL01009399.1, forward strand.
CTAGGCTTTTTGGCCTCAGGAAAATGGGAGGGTGTTTATTCTGCCTACTTTCAGTCTTAGTTTATTGTGACTACATAAATTCCAAATGCTTAATAACAACATTTTAAAATTTGGGCTACTTCTGTGAATTGTAATAATAGAAATCTTCAATTTTAACAAGTTTAGAATGACTTGATCATTTTTCTTAGTGCAGATGTTTATGATATTTTAGCTAGAAACTCTTTTAACATTACATAGTTATATTTGCACTAATATCTCGCTATTTTCAGTATAAACATTACTTGGCAACTTCACTAATACAGGAGGTTTATTTTAGTTAGGAAGAGCAAAGCTTTCTCAGATTCTGTCATTTCTATGTTTGGAGTGATTGACTATATTATTCAGTCAAGACTTCAAAGTGAACATTGTAATGCTAGTAAGTTGTAATGCTAGTAATGTTAATTGTTGAATTTATGAAGCGATACCTCTGACTTAGGCTCACCTTCTTTTTTTTCTCTAAATGTAGGAAGTTCCTTTTCTGCATAATTCTTTCCAAAAATACTTTTTTTGTCCTGACCTTTCAGGACATCCTGTAAACCTTATTTTTTAGGATGTTTATAATTGACAGGCCTAGTCAGAGCTGATCTCCCATACAACTAGAGATTGTAATCACTCTTTACTTGAAAAGTGTTAGTTCAGAGTTCTTAAAAGGTGTACAGCATTGTTCATACTGCACTGTGTGTATGTGTGCATATTTCTCTTAGCAGTATGGTACAAAACTATAAAAAAAATTACTTATGTACAAGGCACATCAGTAGTAAGGGTGAAAATGGGTTCTGGTGATGCTCGTAGCTGGCATTTGCAAAGCCTTTTACTGTTTAAAAAATACTAAATTTATCCTAGGAACTTAAATGACTGTTGTGATTCTCATTAATCTCTTGTGTGAAGAGATAGCAGCTGCATAAGGCAAAACTCTTCAACTTTCAATTGTTCACTTTTGTTTATAAACAGCTTTTTTGATTATTTCCCCTAGTGTAAAGATACCTAACAGTTCACTAAAATGTACAGCATACTTGTTCCTGTGTGTTATCTGAAATGTAAGATGCTAGGGAGAAATGAAGCTTGCTAAGCTGTTCATATGTTTCAATTGGGGCTAAGTTTTGCGCAGAAAGGCTACTAACTCAGTGAAGCAGCAGCTATGTATAATTGAATTGATGATGTAGTCTCTTTTTATGTAACCTGGGCATTTCTGACCCTCCAAATAGAGAAATAGCACCATAATTGTTTCTTGTGAAATTACTGATATTATTGCACTTAACTTCTTTGCTGAACTTTTGTAACTGCTGAAATCATTGCAAAAGACTTTTTTTTTTTTTTTTAAACTAGAAGTGGAATAGTGCATTAAGTCATATATCTGAATACTTAAAAGTGCCATAAGTGGCACATTTTAACTGTTGTTGGTAGTGGTAACTTCCATATTAGAGTCTTGGAATGTCATTAATTTTATTTCAGTCTTTATTGTAGACAGTCAGGCTTATTTTTCACTTCTGCAGTAAGACTTTTTGTATGTTTTCTTTCACTGAACTTTGGTGTAGATATATACGAAGTCATTGTTTTCTTGACTTTTAATTAGTGACTGTCAACTTGTGTTCCAGAAGAAGCACAACACTATATTTAAAAAGGCTTGTACTGATTGGGAGTGGATAAATAGTATGTTTCTGAACAGAGTGTGCTCAGGTTTTTATAGACTGTTATGGAAGGAATTAAATTATTCCTAATTTTGCAAAGCATAGGACCTACTTTAGAAGAACAGTCGCCTTAAAGTGATAGCTGTATTAAGTAGAAATGAATATAAAAATCTATACTGAGGATTAATTTATTATATGTAATACAGAGGAACAGGATGGCAAGTATATATGGTTTTGCAATAACTTTCAGTCTTCTAATGTGTCGTGTGGTTTAACCCTGGTTGGTAATTAAGCACCACATAGCTGCTTGCTCCTCCCCTGCCCCACAGTGGGGAAGAGGATGAAAAAGAAAAAAAACCAACATAAACTTGTGGATTGAGATAAAGACAGTTTAATAGGATAACAAAGGAAGAGAATAGTAATAATATATATAAAGCAAGTGATGCACAAATGCAGTTGCTCACCACCTGCAAAAAAAAAAAGGCCTGATGCCCGGTCTGTTTCTGATCCCACATCCCCGCTAGCTTCCCCAATTATATCTGGAGCATGACATTATGTGGTACGGAATATCCCTTTGGCCAGCCTGGGTCACCTGTCCTGGCTGTGCTCTCCCAGTTTCTCGTGCATGTGGCAGGGTGTGGGAAGCTGAAAAGTCCTTGACTTAGTGTAGACACTACAGCTACCTAGCAACAACTTAAGACATCACTGTTGTCAACATTACTCTCATACTAAAACACAGTGCTATACCATCTACTAGAAAGAAAAGAACTATGCCCCAGCCGAAACCAGTATTTAATGCACTCCAAAAAAGACTGATTTTACACTTGTTAACGTCGAGGTACTGCACAAAACTTGGAAACCTGGTTATTTTGGGCTGAGCAGATTTCACTGCTGAGACAAATTAATCTCTTACAGTGAAATGCTTCATGGGATTCCTAGTTCTTGGTTTGATACTTCCTACTATCTTTTGATTTAACCCTACTGAATTTCTTACATTGCTCCCTCTGGAGTTTTTTGTCTCCAGAATGGCATTAAACGTAACTTTTGGGTTCAAGTGCTGCCTGCAGAGTTCAGTAGAAATTTCTTTTTGTTAAACTTGAGAAATTTCTGAAACTTGTTAATAAGAGTGTTGTAGATGGGAGTGTGTTTGGACATGCTGCCTTCACTATTCTGTACAAACGGAAGAGCCAGTGAACTCAGGTTTGAGTCAAAGGTTAGCAGAATGTGTATGAATGTTCTTTCTTTTACCATAGGCGAGTCTCTTCTTCCTTAGATCTGTTGCTTGTTGTTGTTCCAATACCCATGTTCAAATCTGTTTCAGGTATCTTGAACATCTTATACTGACAGTTAAAAACTTAATTCATGGTCTAAATGATCCAGCAATTTTCTGCTAGATATTAAAACTTTTGGTCAGGAATGGCAACTGGGTTGTCTTAACCATTTAAAACATATGTTCCCCAGTAACTGATTTGCACAGACTTCATGAAAATTCCTACCTAGATTTCTGAAATTTGCGCAGAGTGATGGCATTAGCATTAACCCAGAAACTTTAATCTGAAACTGCCAAAGTCAGTCCTTGTTGGAGGAAGCTTTAAAACAAGCAAACAACCCCCCTCAAAACACTTCCTCTGAAATCTGACACAGTGGAGCTTGAGCTTTAGCTCCAACTGATTGACCAGATGGTGTGATGACCAGTATTGCTTCAGGAATCTGACTTGGGTGTCTTACATCAGTAAATAAGAAAGACTGAATTTTACTGAGGTAGTCAGTAGTGGCAAATAAGGAATCTCAATGACTATCCACTCTTCTCTAAGTTGTGTATTTTATCTTGGTATCTGGAGGCAACACTGAATGAGCCAAAGGTCCGGACTGGTGTTAAACTTTTAACATACTGTGGGTTGTTGGCACTATTTTAAGACCCTTGAAAGCCCACAGTTTCTCTTGCTTTACCAGTGTTGGCCTTACTGGGCATGTCTGTCTGGACAAATTTAATTCTCAGCTGAGGTTTAGTGTTATATGAAAGGGGTTATGTGACTTCTAACAAAAGCAACGCTTAGTGGCCAGAAACTGGAAGGGGTTTTTGTATGTGCTTGGCACGTGTTTAGATGAATTAGATCTTGAACGGTTAATATCTATTTCAGAGTGGATCAGAGATGACTTTTAAACTTACGCAGGATTCAAACTGTTACAACTTCTCAAATATTATGGCATCTGTTTTTAAGATTGCAGTTGTTTGTCTTTTATTTCTGTGAAGCATCCCAAATTTCATGAGTATGATGTTTAGATAATGTGGTGGTGATTGCAACTGTATTTTGTAAGAAGAAGCATAAAATCTTAACTCAAATAACATGATAAAAATATTACCAGGAGAACTGAGGTCGATTACCGAAAGTGAAGAGGAAAAAGTGCTTAGAACAACAAGGGTTTTCAAATGGGGGTAGAAAGAGGGTTAAATACAAAGCATGTTTGAAAAAGAAGTTCATGACAGGATTCTCATTTTTTCTGAGGATGGAGAAAGGTTCTGAGGATGGAGAAAGGTTCCAGTGTTGTAAAAAAACTGTCTGTTTTCAGTTTATGTGAATATGTGTTCAGAGTGTAACCTGATCTATAAAAGATGAATTGGAAAGTTTTTCCCTTATCTCACAATGTTCCCCCCTCTACCTTAGAACAGTGTGTAGTCACTTCTGTTTGAAGGAGTTTAAAGTTGTACAGCTCTGGAAACTGTAAAGTGTCTTACAAGCTTTATTTGATTATTTTTTTCCTTCTGCACTCTGTTGTAAAATGATTTTAGCAGTGACCAGATTACCATGGTCTGTTCTTTTTAATTCCGTAGTTATTGATAACAATACAAGAAGATACTGCCTATTGAAACTTCAAGCTCTGAAGAAAAAGTCATTTAGCTGTACTGCTGTCAGTTTAGTACATGCTAGAACTTTGTGTCTGATTGTGTTTTTATATGGGGGAAAAAGTACATGTGCGTTTCTTGGATAGATTAGATGAATTCATATTTGAATATGAAATATTGGATCATAACACTTTAGAATTAAGCCACTATAGCTGTTCCCCACTTTACAGATGGTTTAAACTGTCAGTTTACACTCTTAAATTCAGGTCAATCTAGAGCAACAACAGCATGTTAAATTTAACTCTACATAATTTTCTGTGACTTTATTTTATATTTCCACTACTGATAGGTAGCTCATATTCATAGCAGAGTGAGATCAAGATCTTTATTTGTATATGTGGTTGACGTAAACAGAAAAGCCCCAAACTGTATCTTAATTTTCTTTGTGATGTTAAGCAAGCCTTAAACGTGCTTTGAGTTGGGTGTCAGACCTTGACAAGGTCTGCCAAATCTGCTTCTGCTCTTGTCAAGATTGAGTAGCTGGGATGGGACTTTATGTTGCTGTTGAATACTCTTTGATTGCTGTTAATGCTTAACTTCAGTGACTAGCAGATTTGACATACTATCAAGGTACTGATAACTCCTGCCCCCAGGCCTTAACTTCCCTAATCCTCTCAGGTAGAGGGTTAACGTTGATACTTACTGTCCTTTCTCTTTGAATAAATTTGGTAGTTTAAACTAAGGGATTCCAAAAGTGATATATCATGACACATCACCGGAAAAAACTAGAATGTTCATGTGTCTTTTCAAGAGGGAAGCTATTGGAGTGGAGTGTGATTTTCATGGATTTAGGAAAAAGTAACAGATAAGTCTAAGGAGTGTTGAACACTAGCAGTTTCTGGCTAAAATGTAACATGAAAATACAACACTAAAGCTGGAAAAATGAGCAATTAACGTTTAATTCTCAGTGATAATTTACTTTTCATTTAAAGAGCAGCTAGCAAATGCTTTATTTGAAGTTTCTTGGTTTCGTGGGAGGTGGGGGTGAGGAGAGGGTGTACTTGTTTGTTTTATAGTAACTTTCATGACTTGCTGTCATTTAAATGAATGCATATGGGTTACCTAACACTAGTTAGTTTATTGCATTCTTAAATGAGTTTAATAAACTTTCTTGCCCAATACCACTTCTGTCATTTTACAAAGGCACTTTTTTGACATCTTTTGGTGTGCTACAAAAACCTTAGAACAGCCTTCAGCAGGGGTAAACAGTTGAGATCAACTTAAATGTTTTTAGCTGTAAGTAACCTGTATCCTCTTCAATACTAATAGATGTTAAGATGTAAGCTTCATTGTATCTTCTGGAGTTGTAAAATCTTCTAGAAGGTAGCTGTGCTGAGAATTGTTACATACCATCCCAGGGAAAGTGTTCTTACTAAGTCTTCAACCTTCAAGCACGCGTGAAACGCTTGTGTGGGAGGGTCCTGTGCTGTTGACATCTTTATTTCATTCTTATAAAATACATGAATATAAAAACAGTAACTGTAAAAACTGTAACTGGTTTTGTGTAACAATTTCTAAAGATGTGCATTGGGTGATTAATAGGTTGTTTAAAGCTGTCCTTTCAGCGAACAGTTTCAAAGCTTGTTTCATGCCCTATGACCATGCTCTGATGGTCCTGTAGGTGTTGGAGACAGTACTGGTTTCAGTCATGTCAACATAGTGCACGTTGCACTGCCAAGGTTATACTGTAAACCAGATCAGGGAAGCAAACTGATATTTGGTTGTTTTTTTATGAATTTTGGGGGCAAGGTGAAGGATCATTTTTTAGTTCTCAAATTGGTGAAATGTGGACCTGACAAGCAGGTGGGAGACAGAGGGCTCTGTCAGTATTACTGACTTCAGGAGTCTGCTTCACAGAATTTAGGTTTGAGTGACATTGAGTCTTTTTTCTTTTTAAATCTAGTAAAAGCATTTGCTAAGCTGTATTTTGCCAGGTCTTTCAATGAAGTCTATCTGTTGAATTGGATACAGCTTCAAGTTACGGGTGGGTGAAAATCATAGTCAGACCATTAGGAAATTGTTACAGAGAACTAAAAAATTGATTGCTTTAGATTACGGCTTTAAAAACCTGTAAAAATAAACTGCAAAATCTTAAATTAAAAAGCAAATTTATTTTTTCAAATTACAGTTTGTAAAAGGGAAGAACTTGTAGTTCAAATTTAGCTGTTTGCTTTGTTGTAATGCAGAAAATATTCATAACATCCAAGGGATATTTATGTTGAGACTCTTTTGGTTTCTGACTGCTTTTTTTAGTAGCAACTAAGTGGTTGAAGCTACTATTTGTGTTGACATGCCTAATTTTTTTTTAAAAATAAAAATTGTTTTAGTGGCTTCCTTTGTCCTTAATTCGAATTACTGTTTTATATAATTCATCTGGACACCTTTTTCTAAAATGTTTTCGTTCACATATGACATCCTGAGGTCTATATGATTTGATCAGGTGCTACAAAATTCTTCATTAGGTGATTAAAACCTCTTAGCAGAAGGAAGCAATGTCAAATAATGTTCCCAGACATGGTTACTTGAGGGTTGATTTTTTTTTTTTTAAATGTACAATTTTGTTAGTATTTTTTCCTGTTTTGCCTTTTTTTCCTCCTCTTTAGCTAAAAAGTAAAGCGACAAATGTGCTAGAACTTGCTTTTTGAGAAACTTGCATTGTAACTGAATTCTTGATTTCAAGTAAGTTATAGTACTTGGAATAGTTTCAAACTGGGTTTAATTTGTGGAAAACTGTATTAGGTTTTGTTGATGCCCATCAATTTTAAGTTAAGATGGTCTTTTTTAATACTTACTCTTCATGTAAATGAGGAATGAAATCCTGAGATGATGACAACAGATTACAGAAGTAAAAGCAAAGTTTTTCACATGTAACATGTAGTTAACCTGAAAAATTGCTTCTTGTTTTGTGTGTTAGAAATAGTATATAACAAGTCTAAACATGAAGGACTGATACAGCAATATACAGGAGAATGTTATGCTTGCCAAGAATGGAACTTTGACATACGTGGTCAGCATGATTTTTGACATGGAGGATTGTCTTTTCTTTAGACTTCATGAGAGTTGAAGGAGACCAAACTTATGATAAAGCTTTTGCCCTAGTAGAATGAATAATTAAATTCAGGAAAAAAAAATACATATTAATCAATAGTCTGAATTAAAAATAATAGTTAGACATTTGGTATTAAACAATGTTACTTTATACCTTTGTAAAGGGAGAAATCCTATGGAGTGAGAATATAACTTAAATAATGCAGATGTAACACTGCACAAGCTTTGCCTTAACTTCAGGTAATACTTGTTTTAATTGTTGGTAAGACATTTTGAATAGCTGTTGATGTAATAGCCACGTTTTCTGAAATGTGTATTTTGATGAGAGATTGTGGTTTTCTTGGCCTCTGAAAGGTTAATTAACAGGTTGGTTTCATAAACGAAGCTTTTCAGTATGATTAAAAACAATGATTTGTCACTTTAAAAAATCAAAAGTGGAGGAATAATAGTCATAAATTAGAGTGAGAATGAGTATTTAATGCTGCAAGTAACCTTTAGAGCTTTTTAAACACAAATTTTAGTGTATTTAAAACTGTGAAGTATATAATGAGCAAGACTAAGTGTTCTTAAAATTTGACTATCTTAAATGATAAAGTATATAATTTACTCTACAACACTGAATATGTTTAAGGTTGGTTTTTTTTTGTGGTTACCTGTTGTTGCTAGTATCAGTTCAAAATTTTTAACTACATAGGTATAGCATGCAGTAATCACTGAATCCAAGCATTTGTATGTTACATGGGACCAAGTTTAGTTTTGAAACACATAGAATTGCTAGTGTTAGAGCTCAAACTGTTCTGAAAATAAGACTGTGTTTAAACGTGTCACAAACAAATATATGCCCGTGATGAAAAACTTCACGGCTGTTTTTATCCAGGATGCTTATCTAAGAAAACTGTTATTAGTTCTTACAATATGATAACTTTGCTTTTGTGTTTCCGCCGAAGTTCTTTTGTGTGTTCTCCTCTAATTCCCTTCAACATTGAAATGTGGGGAATTGACTTAAGAGTATCATCCTTGTGCTTGAGATTTGGCTCTGTATCTATCTGTAGCTTGAAAAGTGCAAGGGAAGGATGCTATGAGGGCTTGTAAGTCCTCGCAGATTTAACTCATTGTGGCAGCTTAGGTTTGCTTTAGGCTTACTTTTCTATTTAGAGAAATATTTACATGAAGTAAAATGTCATGTTAAGGAAACATGAGGTATGCGGATAGAGTACTGCTTGCATCCATGGTACTTGGGGTACGCAAAGTTTAGCACAAATCTGATGCTCTCCCCTCAGCCTCCTAATGAAGCAAGGCTGTATGTAATAGTGCCAGCATGTATTGAACTGACGTTGTTCGTCTAACCATCCTGTTACGTTAGCCAGTAGAGAAGTCAGCTTAAAGCTAACTGTATGATCCTGATGGGCTCAAAATATACTAAAGCCTACTTACGTGAACGTTTTGAGTGTGTGAAGTTAGCTGATGTAAAAGATCATGTCTCATAGCAACTGGTAACCCTGCAATCAATATTTAGAGTTGGAGAATGATAATTCTATTGTCCTTAATAATAGAGATTTAACTCAAATTGATCTGGGATGTAAATGCTAACAGTAGGATTAACTTTTTATTTCCTTAGTATGTGTCTCTTGTCTGCTACTCTGATGAGAAAAAATTAAAAAATGTTTTGTTTCTGTCAGTAACTTTATCTAATTGCCTTTATTAGTCCCGTTACAACCCAGGGATCACAAACACAGCAACTACAGAAGCATTATGGCATTACCTCACCTATCAGTTTAGCTGCCCCCAAGGAGTTTGACTGCATGCTTACCCAGAAATTAATTGAAACCTTAAAACCTTATGGTGTATTTGAAGAGGAAGAAGAACTGCAACGCAGGTGAGTAAACACTCACTTTAGCAGTGGTTTTCTCCTATCTTTGAGGGTCATGTAGTTGGCTACTGAACTGCAAGCATGTTTATGTTCTTTCAAGTGCTTTCTTAAAAACCTAGCTGAACATTAAGCTTGATTTTTCTTACCTTAAGGGGAATACCTCAGAACACTGAAAGGAATTAAAATGACCTTTAAATTTCAGAGACTGGCTTGCATTTTTTCCCCCTTCATAACTGTTTTGTTGTAGCGGCCCTTATAATTTTTTCCCTTATTAAGCTTTCTAGAGTTTTTTTTGCTCTCAGTACTGCTTTTCACCGTTCTTTTAGGTATATCTGTTTTGTGAATTAAGGTTTTACTTCAAAAGTGAGGAGAATTCATATATCTGAAATGTGTGTAGACTTTTTTTCTGAGCTTAAATTATTTGAACATCTTTAAAGGAGAAAAAAATAGCGGGAATGTTGTAAGAGTGACTTTGTTTCAGTGTATTTATGTATATAAAAAAAAAAACAACCCAAGATCTGTAATTAGATCTGCAATGTTACTGTAGTTGACTTAATGTGTGATGATGATCAGGGTCTTAAATACTACTAGTTTCGTTCATGACCTGTGATTCTGCTGTTTTATCAATAGGATTCTAATTTTGGGAAAATTAAATAACCTGGTAAAGGAATGGATACGGGAAATCAGTGAAAGCAAGGTATGGATTTATTTTACATGAAACTGCTCATACCAAGACTGCTGTAGGAAAATAATTTCAAAATATGTTCCCAGTCTAAATGGGATGAGTCTTAGATTTGGGGATCAAATTTGATCGAATTGGAAAAACAAATAACATCTTTGTGTATCTTCATTTGCTCCAAGCCACATCACCCCTTCAAAGTAGAACCTTGTCAATGAAACAAACTGATAAATAATGTAAGAAGTCATGGTAGTTGTAATAGTAATTTTCAATTGTTCCCTCTTCTATCTATGTAGAAATACATCTTGACTTTTTGTCAAAATACATGTGTATAGTACTATGTTAATTATATGCTTAGATTGGCTTTGCAAACCAGTGCTAAAATGGACTTCTTGCAGCTTTATGACCTGTGGTCTTTTTCTTTAATGTCAGTCCTGTATTTTTGTAGACTCTAGTAATTACAGTAGTGTTTTTGCCAGGTTATAGTCCCCTCAACTCCTATGCACGGTTTTTTTGTTTGTTTTTTTAATACTTACAGACTTGCAAAAATATAAAGATGGAAGTTGCTTTTTTTTTTTTTTAGAGGTAAAACCCTAAATTTTTAAAGCTATTTTGCTTTGAGTATATTTAGGATTGTATTTCTTCTGTACACTTCTCTTGTTCATATATAAATTCCCATTTCATAAGATTATGAGTGGGGATGACCCTGGTGTGTGTATATATATGTTGATCCTCAAAAAGATTGGAAATTACTTAAGTCAATCCAATATACATTGCAAAATAATTAATTTTCGATTTGATTATTTCTTTTGCTGTAGGGCTTAATGTAGGCCTTCAGATTGTAACATTGCTTCTGTTATGAAAGGCTGTCTTGGCCCACAGTACTGTGAATTCAAGAGGTTTTTGAAGATAAAAATATAAGAACTTTAGTAGATGTATCTGAAAAATTTTCACATAAAATAAATACCTCTCCCAAAACCAGACTTTTTTTTAAAGAATGGAGTATGAGTGTCTCTGAAAGTAATTTAATAAACTGATACTGTAAATTAGTATTTTTCTGTTGCTCTGAATTGGAATCCATCATTAATTTCTAAGTCAGTCTAAAATGCCTGAGTATTAAGCAAAATGTGTTTAATCTCCATAATACTTTTAAAGCTTTTGCACCTGAAGTGTAGAACTGCTGGAACAATTACTGAGTTTGAGGCTGTAGTGTGTAATGCAGTTGAAAATATTACATAAAGTTCCCAAGTGGCAAACATAAGTCCATCTTCTCTGTAAATACTAAGATTATTATTTCAATAGTAACTATACCTTAAACACCATAAATTTTGTGGTATATTTTTCCTTTTGTTTTAAAATAAATTGTGTGTGTCGTTATAACTTGTTAAGGTAAAATAACCCATTTTATTTACTCCATTTAGAATCTTCCACAGTCTGTAATAGAAAATGTTGGAGGAAAAATTTTTACATTTGGATCCTATAGATTAGGGGTTCATACAAAAGGTAACATTTCCTTTTATTACAAAACCTCATGTGTTTGAGCTAATGATGTATCTGTATGTTGTCTTTTGAGGTGGTGTTAGATTTTTTTTTTGTCAGCCATCTCCAATCTTCATTCTAAATAAAAGATACGTTTCTATATTATTTTTTTGTCATGGGTTGCAAAACAGACAAAAAGTTGGAAATTCTTTAAAAATAAAGTTGTATACTTGTCTTCTGATGGTTTGTTCTTTGAAAATTACTACAACTGTTCCACAATTGAAAGAAGAATGTATGTACAAATTCAGTGTGCTTAATGGCCATGAAATTTTTCATTTGGTTTGACTTTAGTATTGCCAAAGAAAGGCCGTTCTACAGGAAGAGAAACTAAATTTTCCTGTTTGGTTTAAAAAAAATTTCTGGTTTTGCTGGCGTTTCATATTTGTGAAGTGTGAATAACTTTTGCTAATAAACTATTTCAGGTGCTGATATTGATGCCCTGTGTGTTGCACCCAGACATGTTGAAAGAAGTGATTTTTTCACATCGTTTTATGAAAAACTGAAACAACAAGAAGAAGTAAAAGATCTGAGGGTACGTGAACTGCCTGGTACAGCTAGCTGAACTGATGATGCTGGAAAGTTAATAGTGAAAGATTATGCATTAAATAAGTAAATGTAACTTTATGGTTAAAGCTTGCAGTGGATTTTTTATTAACCTGCATCAAAACCTATCACCATAGTTGAAGTAAATAGAGGTTCTTCCAAGTTTTCTCTGTTCCCACTTAAGAGATACTCATTTAAAAATCTAGGTGGCAGAATGATCTCCTAGCATGTGTGTTAGTACAGCAAAATTTCTGCTGTCTAGCAGCAGGCAGATGCAAATGTGTTAGCTGGAAAAGGATCAAGACCAAACTTGTGTGTTTTTAATGAATGTTTTACAGTATACTGTTATGTTGCTGTTTTCATAGTTTCATGCTTATATAAGCAATAACAGTGATATTAACTAAACCTTCTATATTGGCTGTCAACTGTGGATTTGAAAATGGAAGTTACATTTTTAGTGTGTCTCATTATTAGATGCTTGTGCAAGATTTTTAGCATGTAAAGGTGAAGATTTCCCTTGTAAGAATGGAAGACACACTGGTATACAGTATTTTGTTTTCATTATACCTAAATGACAAGCCTCCCTAGGTCAACTGGTGGGAGCTTTAATTCTGCCAGAATTCTTTTTTTTTTTTTTTTTTTTTTTAGATTAAGATAGTTGCTGTAAGTCCTAAACTTTATTTGGTTTAGTCCTGCTCCCATAAAAATAAATGCAACTGTGTCTGCAGCATGTTTCCACTCTATGCATCCTGTAGTTGGTAACTACAAGGGTAGTGCAAACATCTGATGGTAATACTATATGCAGTGAAACAACTGTTTGGAATGCTTTATTATTGAATATTTTTAGTAATCTTTAAATCCATAATTAAGAGGATTCTGATTTTCTGATTTCAAATTAACTTTGCTATAAACTATATCTAACTCAAGCTAATGTAGCTGATTTAGCAGCAAGGTAGATCTATGTATGCTATTCAGTGTAGCTCTGCAGTGAGGCAAATAACCTTTAGGTCAGGGTGTCATAACACTTTTAAGTCATTCCACCTAGGTCTAAGGAAGTTTGTACATTTCTGTCTTCAGGGAACCTAGAATTTCTTAATGGTTGCTCTAGTGAGTGAGTCTGAGAGACTTGTGAACTTCATGTTTTGCTTAGGATCCATCCTGCCTACCAGTAACCTTAAGGTAACCTTAAGGTAACCTTAACTAAGGTTAAGTGCATAGAGTAGTGCTATCATGTCCTTTTGTTAAAAACTGGAATACTCTTAGAACTGTATTTAGCCTTTGGCAGTCCCTAACATTTCTTATTCGGAGGTATGCAGCGTTCTTTGTTTTTATGAAAGCAGTGCTCTGCAGATCTGTGTTTAGTTCAGATGCTCAGTTCAGGTATTTGTAGCTGATTGCGGGAGTAGGCATCAGTTCTATAGTTTCATCATGGGTATTGTTTGTCAAAGTACCTTATTAACCACCACATTTAGAAAAGATGCTTGAGCTCTGGAGACTGGTGACTTGCGACTGGTTTAGGTGAAGTCAGACCATCTGATTACACAGTTGTCTCCTCCTCATTTCTCATAAAATACTGCAGAAACAGTAGAGGAGGCCTCTTAGTTTAAGAATCTCCGTAGGTTGGCCTTAGAATACTTAGAGATGCTGTGAGGAGTAAAAGATACTTGATCATCTACATGTAGTGAGAAAGAGTTGAACCTTGAGGTAATATCATCAGAGCTGGCTGGTATGGGTTTGGGTTATAACTGACATCTAGATGGCTGTAGCACATAGAAAATCAGTACTTGCTGCATAAATCTGCAATGATGGAGAAAGACATTGCTGACAAAAATTGACCTGAAAACGGAAAAGCATTTGTGTAAACGGCATTTCATTGTGATTGTTTAGACCTGCTAGCTATTGCTTGCAAATGTTCTTCTATATACTGAAAATAAAATATAACTTTTCTTCCCCCAGGCTGTTGAAGAAGCTTTTGTCCCAGTTATTAAACTTTGTTTTGATGGAATAGAGGTAAAGATCATCTTTTATTTTATTTTGGTAGAACATGGTGAAAACAAAGTTTTCAAAATTTCTGTAACTCATGTAGTATTCATTAATCTGAATGCTATTAAAGCAACTCTTCTTAAGTTCATACCCAAGTCCTTGACAGCTGTTCTCAGTTGTGTAATTTGAAGTGGGACTTTAAGACTGAAACAAGTATTTCTTAATGCACCTGCTGTATGTAGAGTATCTCCCTGTTCTTTTTTTAGGCGCTGCTACCCACTTGCACTGATAAGTTTACTGACCTGTAGAGTACCAGTATTGGCATTATTAAGACTTAACATTTAATAGAAATTGTATTCATAAATAATATGTCTTGAGTAATTTTTTTGGCTAATGATTAACTGTCCAAACCTTAAATTCAGATTTGTTTCAATATCTTATACTATAGGAAGTTGTTTGATCATTTCTCAAAAATGTATTGCTAAAGGCAAGCTGCGTATCCCCTTTGTCCTAATCTCTTTGGACATCTGTAAACACATGACCAAAACAATGATTTTTGGTGCCTGTAGCCTGATGCACTAGCTGTCTTGGAGTGATGAACTTGCTTAACTTCATTTTTTTTTTTTTTTTTTTTTTACTATTTTGTGAAACGTTGCTGAGACAACAAGAACACTCCTTTGAAAAGATACTGTTAATCTTTCTCAGACTGTTTTATAGTCAACCTGTCAAGACAAAAACATATGAACTGTTCATACACATAGTTCATCAGACTCTTACCTGGATTATGTCAGCCAGCAGCTAGTGGGTGTAAGAAGGGTACTTCACAGTGGGGAAAGATTTCCCATGCTAATCTTCTGACACATGACATGATTTCAAGAGCTGTGCTATTGTACTCAAGACTGGACAGTTCCTTCTCTCCTAGTCTGAGTTAGATCTCTGCCTTGCAATTACAATGGTCATTAGTTAGGATACTGGCAACTTTTGAGTCTCAGAAAGATGAACCATCCCCTTTGACCTCATCCATCCAGCTTTACTTATTTGTATTTTCACCGACATTTGTGCTAGTTGACACTTAGGCAGAGAGATGTATTTTCTCCAGACGAGAGGTGTGTGCAGAGAAATGTGATAATATACAGTAAGTTAGCTTGTGACTTTTCATCTGTCAGCCACTTTCTTACTGTCCATATACAGCTGGGTAATAGGAATGCTTTTCTGGATAACTTGTTTTCTGTTTACATAGCTTAAGGATTCATTATAAGTATTGAAACTTGCTGTAGGCATCCTCAGGTTAGTCTGTTTTTTGTATGGTTTTTTTTTAATCATTTATGTTCAAGCCAGTGCTGTCTCTGCTTTATAAAAAATGAAATTCAAAATACAAACCTAAATAGGGAAATAAAAGGATTGTCTTCTATAAAAGTAGTAGTATCTTGCTCCAATACAGTAATTTATGATGGGTTCTGAGACTTCACCCATGATGCTGACAGTGCATGAGAGTTCTCTAGTCTTGAACACCAACTTACCATAAGCAATCTTCTTATATATGCAAGTGTTGTTAGGCCACAATTTCCTGATAGTTGTGTTTATGCCCAGTATGTCAATATCAGAAGATTTTAATTTAATTTTCCTTTTCCTAATCCAGGGAAAATGTGTCAGAAGTTAATCTATCTGTAAAAAAAACCTTAGAACTGAGGAGAAGGACTTTAGTTTTGTGGTGATCCTGTCAGTTAAACTTCAGAAGTTTCTGCCAATACCATTTATTATGTATGCATTTTACGTTCTTGTTTAAAATAAGCAGGAACCTTGTTGATTTTTTTGTTTGTTTGTTCTTAATGTAGGTAACTGATCCCCCTTGCCCCCCCTAAAAAAAAAAAAAGAGACATAGGTCAGGCTATTAATTTCTTGATTTGAAAAATCCTTTTATTGTCAATGAACTCTGAATCTTTAGAGGTGCTGGATGTTCTAGAGATCAGAATAGAACTTCAAGCTGAAGTTAATTTTGAACTTGTTTTACATTGAAAAGTAGTACTTTTGACTTTAATAGAAACTTCTTCTTGAAGTACAAAATGTTGTTAAGACCAGCTATTAAGATTTTAAAAATCAAAAGTGCACTGAATACATTAGAAATTACTTTTCTTTGGAGAAGTGCTTCATAATTTAAAATGGTTGCAAAATTTTAAGAACCTACAATCAATTCTTTATTTCAAGGTATCTTCAGCTTAATTTTATCTGAAATAATTTTAATATAACTAAACTGGTTTTGTTGGTGCTGCAATAGCAGTAGGTATTCCATCATCTTGTAGGTGAAGTGGTATCAGTTTATGATGATTAAAAGCCTTATCTGGTGGAGAGGACTTGTTGACTGCCAGTCAACTGCTGATATGCACTTTATATTCTCACCATGCTGACTGATACCTCATGGTATCAGACTAGGAAGGCAAACTGACTTTGTTACTCTACAATGTCCTTGCTGTGTATGGGACAATGGAAAACTCTAGTTCAGTGCTGAATAGTATCTTAGATGTTCTTGACCTAGAAAAGCTATGATGGCAAATTATTACAGAAGTAATAGCAATGAAATTTGACATAATTTCAAAATTTATGCAAATTTATACACTTGCTCAGTAGCTTGCTGGATTTTCAGGACTTCTGTTTTCTGTAATCAGATATGTAGACTTTTCATAGATATTGGTCCTATACAGAGGCAGCTAGTTGAATGTGTGTTTTACAGTGCTAGATAGGAAAGGTTCTCTACTTTTTCTGTAATTCAGTGATAATTTTGAGAATATTTAGATTAAAACTAGGTTATATTTTTACAACTTACTCTGACATAGTAGAATTTTGTATTCTGGACCTAGAAGTGGTGCTTATCCCAAATGATTTTTATTTACATTGACAGTCAACATAGTTTTTAATGTATGTGCTGGTTCTGTATTGATATTAATGTATATTTTAGGCTCTTGGAAAAGTAGCCATAAGATAGATGAAGCATCTGAAACTGTTTTATTTAATGTCTGGGAGGGGTGTTAATTTATATTATTTAAAGAGATTCTTTGTGCTAGGAAGACTACTGTTATTATTAGTAAACTTGATGAAAATGAGTTACGGAATTAATTGTACAGAAGAAAGAACAGTTTTCTAACGTTGTTTTTTTTTTTTTTTTTTTTTTTAAGATTGATATTTTGTTTGCAAGATTAGCACTGCAAACTATTCCTGAGGACTTAGACCTACGAGATGATAGCCTACTTAAAAATTTAGACATTAGATGCATACGAAGTCTTAATGGTGCGTATATACGGTTTTGTATATAAACTTGTTGTCTAATCTTTTAATAAGTATCCTAGATTGTTTGATACAGTAGTTTAGTTGTGAACTTGACTGAAAATAAAGCAATTCCATATGTGGAAATGCAGTCATAGCCAGAGAGAAGGGCTGTTTCTTCTTGGCCAGATTGTTATTATTTCTTTTTTCTTTTGTAGACAGCACCATTTGCTACCCGATTAAATTAATGGGACTTGCAAGACTTGCAAGTGTGGAATGCTATCTGTTTCTATAAATAAATATATGTGCATGTTTTCCAATATGTATGTGTTTTAATATGCATAAACATACATGAAATTGCTTCAGTGATAAATTGAGGATATCAAAATACTGTCAGTTTAAGGTCAGGCCTTTTGTAGTTTCCCAGCTTATGTAACCCTTAACTTTTCTATAATACTACAGCTTAAAAAATTGTTATTTATGTATGGGACGGTAGGGGCTTCAGCCTGTATGCAACTTGGCAGGGAAGAGGAGCATGTGAAAGATCGCTGACTTCTGTTATGAGCTGGAAACTTGATAATTTGAGATTACCTGTTTTGTGAAATTCTCATTTGTGTAGTCTCTGGAATTCATACTGGCCTCTAACTTCTTTTGAAAGGAACTCCTAGTCTTAGGTAATACTATTTTCTTGCTGCCAGCTCTCCGCAAATGTTGAGTAACTATGAACAGCTTCTTTTTCTTGATTAAAAAAAACCAACAAAACAAACACCA
>VXBL01009399.1:43141-56486 GCA_013400195.1 Aramus guarauna
CAACAACCAAACCCAAACAAACCCAACTAAGCAGTTAATATTGTCATCTCTAACACTATTCTTAAACCTGAAAATATCACATTAAAGAAATTGTACAACTTATATGTCTAAATTATTGGTTTTAGCCTATTCTCATAAATTCAGACAAAGCTTTGACCTATGACTTCAGGTTTTCTGTAGATCCATGAAGACTCCTGCTTTTTAAATTTGTCTGTGTGTTCTAGGATACACTGCATGCCATCCCATAACAGCAGAACTTGAAATTTGTTTCTTAAACAGGTTGTACAGTTCACTAATAACAGAAAATCAAGTAGCAGTCCAAAACTATAACTATACGTGCATGAATTGTCTTCCTGAGTGCTGCTGTAAAACAGTAAAAAAGAAAAAAAAACAAAACAAAAAAAAACAAAACACCAAAACAAAAAAAAACCCCAAACCCTAAAATGTTAAGCTTTTCTAATTCAAAACAAAAGTGATCAAAATATGAAATGAGTTTCCAGCCTGCTGATCTTCTGATCTTAAAATCTTTGATAGCTTTGAAGATGAGGGAGAGTAAGCCAGTAAAAAACTTTGGAGGCAGCAAGCGTAATGGATTCTTTCTTTTGGCAGGTTGCCGGGTAACCGATGAAATTCTGCATCTAGTACCAAACATTGACAACTTCAGGTTAACACTGAGAGCTATCAAACTGTGGGCAAAACGTAAGCAGTTTTATTCCAAAATTTGTGAAGTTTTCATTAACTCTTATGGTTACTGATAACTCTCTGTTTGTCTCTTTCCTTCTCAATCCACAGGCCACAACATCTATTCCAATATACTAGGTTTCCTTGGCGGTGTTTCCTGGGCTATGCTAGTAGCAAGAACTTGCCAGCTTTATCCAAATGCAATAGCATCAACTCTTGTACATAAATTTTTCTTGGTATTTTCTAAATGGTATGTTGTTTATTTTTTAAATTTAGATTACACTAAAATAAAATTGTTTGTAGACACTAAATTTTAGTCCTGTTTTTATGGTATCATTACCAGTTGTTACCAGATTAAGATGGTAGTTATAAGCGTTGTTCTTGGTGCCAGAAAGTTGTTAGCTTGAGGCTTTCAATGTCATCCAGCATGTCGTGTTCTTAAAGTATCCAAAACAAAACCACTTGGTTTTTAACTGAAAATTTCGTAAGTATTTGTTGTAACTCAACATTACTCTTTTTACTAATTTTCCACTATAAAATACTTATATAGTGGAAAATAAGGGCAGACACCCCAAAAGTTAAAGTTTTAACATTCAGATACTGGGATAATGGGAAAAGGAGGTCTGTCAGTGTCTAGTTTAGGCACATAGCTGGAATGCAGTTCAGGAGAATCAGCGGCCAAAGTGTGGTTTTTAATCTTGTCAGTGTGGAGAGGTAGGTGTTCTGGAATTACATATGGTTTCATACACCTGAGCTAGTTACCTCTGATGGTTTGAATAACTGATGTGACTAATAGGAATGTTCCAAATAAATTTGGAACAAGAATGAATGGGGCAAAAGTGTACTTTGCAAATTACAAATGAATACTGTTTTTCTTGAAAGAGCATGCCTGGATACCTATATTCTTCATGAGACATTGACAAATTTTAAGAATCATTATACCAAGTTGTTGCTTTACTTCACATCTAGCATCTTTACTTCTTAACGTGAAGATAATTTGCACAGTTTCACTGTCTTGACTCCACAGGCTTTATAGCCTCTGAGGTACCTAGTGTTTAATAATATCTTGCCACATAAGCTAATAGAAGAAAATTAGTTGCAAGCTCTGTTTTAATATGTTCCTTATACTGCTGTCCATTTTATATGTGCATGGCATAGAGCTTTAATGTACAAATACCAACAGATTAACTGACTTCTATTCTTTATAGGAAGATAACTTTACTCATGGGAGTAGACACGACTTGAAGAACAGAAGTGTTACTTCTCTCTTTTTAGCATTTCATTCAGTATGGTTTCTTTTTGTCTTGATTTGGAATTTTTTTTAAATACATATGCTTTGTAATGATGCTGTAATCACGCTGGCTGTTTCTTCTGTAGCTTGTCCATGAAACAGCTAGCTTGATGTCAATCTTCATAGAGGAATTTCTCTTCGATAGATGCATTTCAGCAAGAGTTTGAGGAGTTTAGTTACTTAAACCAGTGGTTATAAAGCTCCTAGACTGCAGAAAACTTACTGTTCTGATGCCCTGGAGAAGCTAATTGCAGCTGTACTGTAGTTCAGCAGTGCAGCTTACTTAAACAACCCCAGTTGGAACAGTTTAGTTTTGAGGAAATGATGCTTTAGCTTGAGAGCAGAGTTAAGAAGGATCGCATTCAAAAGTATTGTTTGTTGAACATACATGGTTGTATCCAACAGTC
Source organism: Aramus guarauna (assembly GCA_013400195.1). Taxonomy (NCBI): domain Eukaryota; kingdom Metazoa; phylum Chordata; class Aves; order Gruiformes; family Aramidae; genus Aramus; species Aramus guarauna. Next base: position 45,521 of record VXBL01009399.1, read on the forward strand.
TTATTCAGTGCTACAATCTTTTTGAACAGGGAATGGCCAAATCCAGTGCTATTGAAACAGCCAGAAGAATGCAATCTTAATTTGCCTGTATGGGACCCAAGGGTTAGTGTATTATTTTTTCCCCTATAAGTCACACTGTACAATAAATTCAGCTGCTTAAAGAATCCTAGGTGCACTTCATTTTGGGTTTCTTAAACTTAATATTTTTGGTATTATGTCTTCTTTATAAGTAACCTCTAATTCTCCTGAGCGTGAAACGAAGCTAGCTTAATTTTGTAAACTGACCACTTGAAACACACTTGCTGAAGAATGCACTTTTTACTCCCAGCTTTTGCAATAAGTCATCTTAATAAATGTTCAGTGCAGTTAGATACATGCCTTAAAGCAATACCTTTTTGAAAAACTTTATCTTAAAACTGTTTGCTTCTGACTTAAAAACTGTTACTTTTGCAAGTATATTGAATTCACTTCAGTGCAACAGTCACAGCTGGATAGGTTCAGTTACATATAGTTGTAGTAATGTATCTTTTCATCTTGGACCAAAGATGATGGTAATTTGAAGTCTTAAGTTGTTTTGTATGTGACTTATAATGTTTGATCTCTATCTTTGTAGCACTCATATTAAGGACATTGCAAACTAATGTCCTTCAGGCAGTCAATAAAACAACTTGCAGCAGATGCACAGCTCACATTCTGAGGTTCTAGTAGGGCATAGCATGAATGTGTTCCATCCTGTTTTGTCAATTTTAGAGTAGTTAGTGTTCAAGTAATCTTTTTGGTGAATAGTGTAAACACCAGAGGTTGAGTTGCATGCCCTTTTGTACTTCATATCTGTTTTTCTGGTTGACAAAAGTCCACGTTTAAATAATGTGAGACAGTTGAAAAAGTGTTACTGGTTCTTACTGTTATTCCTGGGATAGGGGCTTTGAGGTCAGTGTGTGATGGGAACTGTCTATCTTAGAGTAGCTAAACAAAGTGGGGTAAGTTAGTGACAGAGTTTTATCTTTAATTTACCATCTACAAGATTGCTACCCTAACTATTTTAAGTGTATTTTGCACGTGTGTGTTTCGTCCCTTCTTTTTTGTTTCCCTGTGTACTGTTTAATAAAATATGTTGACGCAAGTGATGCTTCTGTCAGGTTGCCTAGAGCCTCTTGTCTTAAGCTGGCTCTTGTTTTCAGTAGCATTACAAAAATAAAGTATAAAATATTTTTCGCAAGGTCTGAAGACAGTCATTTTTTTGAAGGTGCTCACGTGGTGATAAGGTATCCTTGTTTTGATGTGATCACAAGCTAATTTTTATTAAAGAGATAAATTGTTCTGTTCAGTTGGTATTTCTTGACTAAGAAATGCCTGCAGCTTATCCTGATGTGCTGACAGGTTACAGCCCTCCCACATCACTGGTTCAGAATAATGTCCTCTGTGAGAACATTATCCTTCTCTTCTAAACTTTCTCTGAATTACTGGTAAATTTACTTGGTCTGCAACCCAAAATCTCTTAGAACCTAAGACTCAGTTGTAGTAAAGGGAAAAATCCAAATTTGTTAACTCATATGTATGCTTGAAGAAAACTGATTGGCTGTTGTTATATATAGGTAAACCCCAGTGATAGGTACCATCTTATGCCTATAATTACACCAGCATACCCACAGCAGAACTCTACCTACAATGTGTCCGTTTCCACACGGATGGTCATGGTTGAGGAATTTAAACAAGGTAAGTATTATCTTATGCTCTCTATATAAATGTATTCAAACAGACTTAAAATAGTTCCATTGTGGGTAAGCTTTGGGAGGTGGGAGGATGTTAAATAGCTTCTTGACATGAGACTGTCTTCTGAGGCAGGTAGAACTTCGGTCTATTGTGTTTGTGTGCCTTAAAGTTCTAAATTCAGTAAATACTTCTGCAGATCTGCCCTTTACTCTTAGAAACTGAGGGTAATTAATTAGAATGCCCTGTGCTCTGAAAATGAGTTTTAGCAGTACAATATCTTTTTTGTTTGTTTATTTTAGTGGCTTTAGATTGTGTCCTGCCACATGTAAGATTAGTGTAGTAATCCCACTTGATGGCCGTTCCTATGCCTAATATAAGCCAATATACTTGCTCAGAGAGGAGTCCTCTAGATTTATCCTAGTAATCTATTTGGATAATTATAGTAGATTAAAAAAACATATTGTCAAAGCAAAGAGTGGGCTTGATGCAGAGATCAACTACCAGTAGCACGCTCAGGCAGAGCAGTACTTTATTGTCTCACTGTTTCTTTGCCTCGTTATACAATGCCTTGCATAAGAGATGATTCAAGTACTGTAAGGAGAAAGTATCTTCTTTGGACTGAGTAGTTACTGTGGCATACGGAAAAGATTAAATTGAGCTGTTACACGGCAAAGAAAAAAAACATGAAATCATCAGTCTGATGAATTAACATACATTTCTAAACGTATTTTATTGAGATTTTTTTTTTAATAATATGGTTTGTATAACTAATGACCACTTAAGGTATGACCAGAATATAAAGCTTCTTGATGAATTCCTTGACTTTGAAGGGGGGAAATAAATAGTAGTAACCTTTGCTAAGTTAATAAGCTGTTTTTACTTTGGGTACTAAACTGTATTTTTTAAAAAAAGTTTAAATTTTTTTTATAATTTAGGTCTTGCTATCACAGATGAAATTTTGCTGAGTAAGGCAGAGTGGTCCAAACTTTTTGAAGCTCCAAACTTCTTTCAAAAGTACAAGTATGTATTTTATGGCATGGCAGAATATTTTAAGTTTTATCAGTTAAAATATCTAATGATGCTCTGTAGTATAGGATCTTAAATATACATTCGTTAGACTTCCAAAGTGTTAGGATTTTTCTGTGGAGGGGGAGTGAATGCACTGTCGTCCTTTCTCTTAGAAAATTAATAATTTCCTCAGATATTTTTCTTTTTCTTTAGCATGTATTTCAGAAACCTGTTAGTCCCTGACCAGATATTTAGAATGTCACTAGTTACCTATACAATTGATATGCTACCAATAAAATTGAAGACATATCAGCTGGTTTGACTAACAGAAGTGTTCTTTGGTGGTGTCAGTAAGCATTCTAAAAATGGGTCTTGCCTCCCAGGAAACAGGTATTAAAAGAACTAATTCTGAAGGTCAATATTTAAGATGAATAAGTACTTGACACTGTGTTTTCTTCTGTCAATATAGTCAACAGTTCACTCCAATAATAAAAGATAATTTTGCAATTGTGTTGACTAACTGCCAGATGGAGTTATTACTAGATTTTTTTTTTTTTTTTTTTCTTCATTAAAGCTTAAGGCTTTGGGCTCTTTATTAATACTCTTTCACACCTAGCTTCTCTAATTTTGTAATGTCTCTAAGGGAAATACTGAAGTTGACACTTCACGTTTTTAGGGTTTCTAGTAATATGCTTGTGGGGCAGAAGCTTGTTAAATGTACATGGACTTGCTGAAAGTTGTACTTTTATAATAAATATGGATTATTAAAATACGGACTACATCTTCTTTGCCCTCAGTTGAAATTGGAGACCCATTTTTCTTGAATCAAGATCAAATATATTTTACACTTGTTTCTGTGTTGGGTGGTTGGTTGGTTATGTACTAATCTAAACAAGATTGAAATATACAGTTCCCCCATTAAAAGAGACTGATGACCTTCATAATGTGTCTGTGTTTTGTTTCTATACCTTTTGCATGATAAAAGCTTTAAAACATTTGGATGGCTTTTATGTTGTATCTTGGAGGTTAAGTTTGAAAACATTTAAGAGAGCACTGTAAAGTTAGAGTATTTTTTTAACATGTTAAAAATGGGTTGCAAGCAAATCAATTTCTACTCAGATTGCTAATGAATTCCCTAGTACATCTTGTTTCTTTCAAAACTAGGAAAAAATAGGAAATACTAAATGGAATTTGAAATAATCTCCATCTTAATATAGGGGGTTTTCTTTGTGTACCAGCTATAGCAATTTTATCAGTTTTAGCAATAAAAGCTTTTCTTGCCAACATTAAATATCCAGGTTTTGTATGTATTGCACAAAATGCCTTTGCTTTATTTTTTTTTAACTGCGGAATGGTATTATGGAGCCTGATCTAATTTAAACTACCTAAGATTTTCTGGGGTTTGCCTTAGTTAATTTAAAGCTTTGGTTAGTAAACTTTATGAAATAAAATCATTATATGCAGTCATCAGCATGCAATAAATGTGACACTGTTGGTCAAATCTCCATCTGAAATCTAGATATTTCGGATTTTTTTCCCCCTCTTTACACTCTCCTCCTGTTTAAATTGTAGATGCCTTGAGTTGTTCCTGCTGAAATTCAAAGCAGTGTGTAGTGCTCTGCCAGATAAGAGAAGAACTGATCCTTGGTCTGAGACATACTTTAAAACCATTTCTTTCTTCCCTGAAAGCATAGTTTTAGTAATCTGTATCACTCTCAATGGCAATTAGTTGCTAAACATCTTGTTGATTGTAAACACTTTTGACTTCTTAGCTGTGTTTAAACAAACCTCAGTGGTGTGTGAAATCTGGAGGCTACTGCATACCTGCATGACAGGAACAGATTAGAAATTGGGAAAATGGGTAAATTTATTTCTATTTATGTTATTTATTTCCTTATTCTTAAAATGTCTGCAATTACTTGGAGTTAGGAAGTTACAACATGTGTTATCTGCCCTTCATATAGGTTTAAATTTTTCGGATGGGGGGAAACAACAACATACAAAGAACATACCCTTGCTGGATACTGTGCTTTACAGGGAAATGACAAGAATAATTTCAAATGGATGTAACATGAGTATGAAGTGTTAAATGAGAAATGAAATTCAGAGCTTAAAACCAAAAGGGAAGTACGGTGATGAGAGAAATAACACTCATTTAATGAGCTTTAGCATATTGTTTCTCTGTTACAAAGACGGATATCCTTCTAAATAAGTAGAATATAAACATACCTTAGAGAAAGGTACTTTGAACACTTGCTTTGATAGGACTTTATCTAAAGCACTGGATAATTAGTGTAAATCCTGGACAGCTTAATAAAGAAAAACTGAAATGAACATGTTCAGGTGTTCTGAGTTTTTTCAGAAAGTAGTATGCCTCTTAAAAATACTTCGTGTTTTTGTAGGTACAGATGTTAATGGTGTAAGACAGTTCTGTAATATCTACATCAGGTTATTTTTATGAAAACATAATGCTGATGAGACAATGGGAGAGAAACAGCACCAGTTTCTAAAAAAAAAAAAAAAAAAAAAAAAAAAAAAAAAAAAAAAAAAACAAAACTAACAAAAAAATTCCCAAAGACCAAATCTATATACTTCAAAATAGTACCCTGTATCTAAAAATCACTATGGAGAGGTAGAAGCTTAACTTCAGAATTGTTTTTCTTTATCACGAAGTAATGGATACTTCTGAATTAGACATAATCTTTGTGATAAAATTATGAATGAAAAACTAATAACAAATTTTGTCTCTGTAAAATTTAGCAGTGAGACCTTGAGACTCTTAATATGTCTTAATTTTTAACAGCTTGTGCTATTTACTATTTATGTTTTACTGAAAATGGCAAGAGCAGATTTCCAGTGATTAATTCCCCTCAGCACTGTTTAACAGTTGCAGGGGAAGGGGAGAAAGAAATTGCATCTTTTTCTTTTCTTTCTTTTTCAGCTAGCACTACCTGAGCAAAAATAGCTAATCGTTATACTTATTTTCATAAATAAGGCTTAGGGTTTTTTCTAGGTGCTCATAAGCTAGTTGAGGCTTATACAAAGCCAAATTAATATTTATTTTTTTTTTAAAATTGTTCTTCAGAAGTTTGTTTCAAAGAGCTGGTTTTAATAAGTAACTGGGAAATTACTTTCTTCAAATACTTGCAGAATTTAATTTGTCTCTTTTGGTTCATACATGGTTAAAAACAACTAAAAGCTTAAGTTGTCTTTCCTAGTAAATGAAACATTCTGCAAGTGTGTGTGGTATGTATGATGTAGGAATCTTATGGGTATCTAGTGCCCCTTAAAAGAAGTTGATATTAGAAATGAGTAAGTTCTCATACAGAATTTGAGTGAAAGACCCTTATTCTTTTTTTTTTTTTTTTTTTAAATGTTCCTACATTATTGTTAAATTCCACAGAGTTGACAGGTTGTGTGTTCCCAGACAGATACAACTTTCAGGAAAAACCTTTTACACTTCTTTTTGTTTTGGTTTGGTTTTTTTAGTTCCGCCTGCCCAGCAATAATTCAAATACTTTAGGAATAAAATTATTTGAGTCATGGTCATGATATCCTACAAGTAACTAAAATCAGGATTTTAGTAAGATAATGGGAAAAGCTCCTTAACATTTTTGTACGAAGCAGTTAATGCTGCAAAAAATGCAAAAAAGTAGATAAAAATGCCCTATTCGGAAGGGGGAAGTTTCTCCTAATCTTTCTTCCCACCCCCCCTCCTCAGTCCTCATTTCATTGATGTTCTCTGACCGAGTTTAAAATCTGTGGGTTTTTTTCTCTTGCTACCTAATGATAAGTACAGAAATATGTAGTTAGTTATCTGTTAATTTTGATTTACTGTTATGATTTCAAAGCCTATAGAATCAGAGGACTCTTTGCACCATAGTTTTTCGGCATCATTGACCTTGCATCCCCCTCTGAGGTATATGCACTAGGGTCTAATCCCTCATGTTATTACTCTCCTTTAAATCCTGCTCTGAAGATACCTAAATATACTGTGTCAATATAAAGTAATGCCAAGTTGGATGACTTAGGATGTTAAAATAGACTGACATGTACTGTACTGTAGACATGTAAGGTTCCCCCACCTCCCTCATTATGAACTCGGGTTAAAACTAATCATCTCCCATTCCACCATCCTTGGGCTTCTTTGTTTAAAATACCATTCTTGCTTTGTGTACTGTTTCTTTGAAATTTACTTACAGTGGGTATACACTGATTATCCTGGAATATAATTGAGAGCTTAAGAATTATCATCAGAGGAAACATTCCTTGTGAAATTTCAGATAAGTGTCTTAAGACAATTCTAAAAAGCAGATTTAAATTTTTTTTAAACTACACTTGATAGTGTTACTTTTGACTTTGAATGAAAGAATATATGCTAACCACTCTTCTAACTAGTCAGAAATAATTTTGTGACTAAGACTACTGACGTATGTATAGATGGTTGTGTATAATTGTTTTTACTTGCAAGGAATCTCTAGGAGTCAGTTAAATCCCTGATCCCATTAGGTATTGAAATTTCTGTATTGTCTTCCAAGTAGTGCTATGTTCCTAGCTTTTTATTAAGGTTACTGGTATTAAAGTGTAGTTGTGAATTGTCCCTAAAATCTGGAATGTTTCAAGAAGGCCATTAGTCACACGCTTGGGGGACATAGCCCCTTTGTCTACTTAACAATACTTAATTTTATTATAGGGTATATAATTAAGCAAATAATCTGTATTTTGCAATGTAGAACTTACTGCAAAGTTTTAATGTTAAGGTTTGAATGTCTAGTTTTAGAAGTATATATAGAATAGCATATTGTCTTTATCTCCAAAGGCATTATATTGTACTTCTAGCAAGCGCACCGACAGAAAAACAGCGACTAGAATGGTGAGTATAATGCTTGCTATTTAAAAGAAAAACAAAAACCACCAAACAACAAAAACAAAAACCTACCAACCTTGGCTGCAAGGGAATGTCTAGTGTACTTTTTAATGAAATAAAGTGGATCTTCAGTGTTTCAAAATTAAATGGATGAAGATGGTACGCTTCTGAAAAAACAGTAAAAATGAAGAACCAGGGAGTGAAGATGCTTGAATTTTGCTGCTTTACAGCACTGTCAGGTTCACTTTACAAATTTTTATTTTCTTAAGCCTTATGCATTTTTTTTTTTTGAATAAGCAGTGTGAGGAGGTATGTTTTCAATCTCCGCAAATACCATTTCTCAAAAATACTACTTTCCCTTGTTTCTGCTCTCTTATTAGTGAAGTTTTAAGATTGTCGGGTATTGGGAATTTCTTCATCTTTAAAGTTCATCCTCTGAAGCCAAAATAATATTGCAGAAATATATAAATAGTTTCTTGCTGACTGCCTTTTACTGATGTGTAATGTCTTTCTATTTAATTCCATTTGTAAAAGCAGGCTGTAATGAGAGCTTCAGGGCATTCTTAGGCTTCCCTTGCATTAGTTTTTGTAAAGTGTTCACTTGATTTAATAATCTGAATTAATCTGTCATGTATAGCGCACAAGTTAATTTGTAGTCTCAAATATTAGTATAAGGAGAATGTTGAGGATTTTATCCTGATGTATGAAGTTAGATACTTCTCTTATTTCATATTAATGAGAACTTGCTAATAAATGACATTTATGCAGGGTGGGCTTGGTGGAATCAAAAATCCGTATTCTAGTTGGAAACCTGGAGAAGAATGAATTCATTACACTGGCTCATGTGAATCCACAGTCATTCCCAGCACCCAAGGAGAATCCTGACAAGTAAGCAAAACCATTTGTTTCATGTAATGGCGAGGAACTAACTTGGCTAAAATACCAATGTATTAATAAACTAACTAGCATTTTTATAGAATCTTAAATGGATTAAACTAATGACAGCATCTAAAGGCAAACAGTTTTAAGCTCTTCTCAAGTACTATTTGTAAAATTAGATATTCTTCTGTGTAAGACTGTTTCTAAGCTAGAAAATAACTTTAAGGAAATAATACATTTTTGCTAATATCTGCATTAATTGCATAATTTCTTGCCACTAATCTGTGTTAGCTACTGCTACTTAGCAGCTGTTGTTTGACCATTTAGTCTCTGTTAGTAAGATAATTTTAATTATGAAGCAGCGCTGAGAATCAGAACATCAGGCACAGTAGAACTGAAACCTTGAGTAAGTACATTTAATGTTATTTAGCAGTTGAGATGCATGTCACTTCATCTTGGTGACAGCTTTTGTTAGAATTCCTTGGGATGTGGAAACAGTGGAGAGAATACCAAGCACTTCAAACTGTTTAGGATTATATATGTTTTTCAACTCCTTCCATCCTCTGCTACCCTTTTCTCCCCCATTCAAAACAATGATTGCAGGTGTGTGGGCTGAAAACTCAAAGTCTTTGTTTTATTTCTAGATAGTGTTGTAATTAACTTGTAAGGAATCATATTTTTGTGCAAAGTATGAGAATGAGAAAGAATTTTTTGTCTGCACTGGGACTATGTGAAAAGCCTTGCTTGCCTTCCATGCAGCCTTTATCAGACATCAACTGCTTCAAGTGGCAGTATGATGATAACTTTTTTAAAGTCATGTATGTAAAATACAAACATGTTGCAAGTGAAATTGGGCAAAAGCAGGCAGTACCTCTTCAGCACTGTTCTAGTGAGTAACTACAGCTGCAGCTGTCTGCATAATCATGGGCTCTGATTAGCTGTTATTTCAGAGGACTTGATGAGGGCAGTGTTTTTAGGAAAGGTCATCTTCCTAATGTAAACAATATATGTTCTTTCACCTGTGTGCCTAAATTTGTTCATTGATTGATTGGAAAACAGTGTTCTTCTGAAATAGTCTTACAGGGAAAAGACTTCTAATTAAAACATTAAATGTCTTGAGCTGCTATGTAAGTGTTACATTGTGCTGTATTCTGTTAAGAGTCTGATAGTTCATCTTCCATGTATACTGTGTGAAGGTGAGCTGTCAAAGGCTTTTCTTACCTGAAAACTGCAGTTTGTGGTCAGTTACAGCAAAGAAATTGGATAGTTGAAGACACGTTCAGGTGGCAAAATGGAAGCTGTTTAGTCAGGGAATAGATTCTAACTACTTTCATGGTCAGGTGCTGAAAATGTGTTATCTCCTTTCAAATCTATTTCCTATACAGTTGTGATGGCTAGTTGTAACTCCTAAAAAATGAGAGAATCTATACAGAAGCACAGTTCAATGATGTACTCTACTGATTATTTTAGTTCATTAAGTTTGCTGGAGATAAATGTCAGTGTCTCATGACTTTTTTTTTTTTGTATTGTGAATGAAAGGGGAAGTCATGAAGCCAGTTTTGGTTTTTGCCTTTCTATGGCTACCTCCCCACTGCTAGTGGAGCTAAAATGTGCATCTGCTTTCTGTGGAACAGCTAACTTATTAGGTTATTCAGTTCTTCTGTCAGTATTATATGACTGTTTTATATAAAATTTTCCAGGGAAGAATACCGTACAATGTGGGTGATTGGGTTGGTGTTTAAGAAAACCGAAAATTCTGAAAATTTAAGTGTTGATCTTACCTACGACATTCAGTCTTTTACAGACACGGGTGAGTTGTTTTTTCTTTCTAGATGTTCCAATACTAGTAGGCTTGTTGAATTTCTTGTCTGTCTTCATAATGCAGTCTGTTTCAGTAGTAGAATTGTATCTAGACATAGAAAAGAAGGATTCAGCTAAGGAGCTAGGGTGTTATGTAATGAAATACAGTTTAATGAGTTTTAATGCTTCTAGACACTTCAGACTAACAGTTTTCGCTTTGTTTTCATTAAACCTGATTAAAATGATGCACACAAATCTTTCAGCTCTCACTAAAAATGCTCTATTATATTGTGAACTTCAAGCAGACAATTGGTTATCCTATGCAAACTACCTAGCCAAACCTCGTTTTGCCAATATGCGTGTATTTTTATTACTTAGTTAAACTGAATTTATCAGTGGATTAAAGCTATCTAGTAGACTAGAACAAAATGCGTTTTATTCCATGGCATTTCATACTAGCTAGTTGGTTCAGTTACTTTTATGTTCGTGTCCAACTCTCAGTGCAAGAAACTTCTTTTGACTTTTTCCAATATTAATACTTTTTGATTCGCAAAAATAACTTAGAACATGCAAAAGAAATTTGTAAGGAAAGAATTGGTACAAGCTGGAGAGTGTGACGCTCCAGAGTCTAAGATCAAGAAAGTAACAGTACCTTTGGCAGACTTACCTAATAAAATCACAATGTCTTTTTTTTTTTTT
>VXBL01009399.1:56524-90617 GCA_013400195.1 Aramus guarauna
GTTAATGCTCGAGTATTACAAGGAATAGATTCAAGTGCTACCTAATGCAATCCTTGTCTCTGGATTTCTAAGCTTCAGTAAGACTGGAAGTGAGAAATCTGTACACCCCCCTGGCATGGGTGTATGAGTGAATATAATATAAATATACATAGATATATTTTTAAGTAAATCATGCCAAGGTTTTGAAGTTCTGTATTGTCATACATAGCTGCAGTGGAGGGGCGTCTGTTTGTGTGTGTGTGTGTATATATATATATATATATGCCTTTTTCACTCAAAGGGATTTTTACTTTGAGAGGTTGAATATTCCTTTTGATTATAAGTGGTGAAGGTGAAACCGTAGACACATCATCCTAACTTTCAAGAATTCAGAAAAGATGTAATAGCTTGGCTGCTGTTTTGAAGGAATGAAGGAATCTATGAATTAGTTTCTCAGGTTTTTTTATTGTTTATAAACAGAAATTTTAATAGTGTACTTACTAGATTTTTGTTAGGAAAATACTAAAACTTGCACTTACAATTTTGAGTCTGATTTACTTGCACTACATTCAAATATGAAATTTATCTAAATTATGCAATTTTAAATGAAGTAGCTTTTCATCAAAATCATTGTAGACTGTGACACATAGTTTTCTGTTTGATTTGTAAATGTTACAGCTGGCAGGTAACCAACTAGCAAATAGTTTCTGTTTGTGTGTTGTGGGTTTCTTTGTCATCTCAAATTAGTGTGGATCTGTCTTCACTGGTTTTGATACACCCTGAAAAACTTTTGTTGGCCCTGTCTTTTGGAATAGATCCTAAGATTTTTATCAAAACTACCAAAGAATTTTCAAGAATGAAATTAGGGAATAGCTTGCTTTTTAGTGGGAGCGGGGGGGGGGAAGAGAGCCATGAAGAGTGGGCTAGGTTTTCCTTGTATTGAAACTATGCTAAGACTTAATGTCAGGAATATGGAATGCTTTAACCATGTCGGGCTTTCCTTAGTGTGCTTGTACCTTAACTATAACTTGTATAATCTTTACACAGAGGCTTTATGAGCTTCTTCAATACCAAGAATTAGTGTAGTAGGCTCTTTAATATGCAGTATTCATTGAGCTCTTTGTGTGTCTGTCTCTTCACAGCTTTTTAATTACATGTTCACAGCCTATTCAATGAGATTGCTTAATGTTTGTAGAATAGACCATGAATAAGGGAGATGCCTCTAAGTTCTTGTACTTAAGATCTACAGAACAATTTTTTTATTCATACATCTGCCACAGCTTTGTTCAACATTGTATAGAATGTTGGTGTAAAAGAACAACACAGTTTTCATTTTTACCTGGTTTTACTTGAACCCAAGATGCTGGGTTGCAGTGTAGTTCCTTTACTAGCACTAACCATGTTGACTCACCAGAAATAAATATTCTGAGGTGAAGAGAAATAGCTCATTATAACAGACGTAATTAAAAAAAAAACCACAAACACCAGCAAAACAAAGCAAACTAACCAAAAAAAATCCAAAAGACAGCAGAAAAAAACAAACATAAATTATTTTTGTATAAAAATGTAGTGGTATCTCAGTTGCCACAATCATTTGTAATGTATTAGCTTGCACACAAGCATTCAGCTCCTGAATTAGAACCCATTTGTTGTAGGAGCTGCATAAATAAAAGCTGAATCAACTGTGAAGAAAATAGTTTCATGTAAATACTGTAATTCTTATAAGGAAATTTCATTTCTATCTTTAGTCCCTTTGAGGTGAAATGAAGAATTCACTTCAGAGCTGTTATTATTAAAACTTGTTAACAATATAGTTCAGAGAACAGCGTGCTTGCAAGGTATTTTTCTTGGAAAGCAGTTCAACTGTTTCCAAAGTAACGTTGTAGTGTTTGTACTATCAGTGCTGGCATAGCAGGCAGTTCACTTTTTTCCTTCAGAACAGGGAAACACTGTGCTTGGTCTTGAGGGTAATAAATGTTCTGAAATGCAAATCATTTCTGCCTAGGCACATCAGTGGACTTTGCAAAATGCTTGATTATGTCTTAATGCTGTTCTAATTGTGTAGTTTATAGGCAAGCAATAAACAGCAAGATGTTTGAGATGGATATGAAAATTGCTGCAAGGCATGTGAAACGTAAGCAACTTCACCAACTGCTACCTAATCACGTGCTTCAGAAAAAGAAAAAGGTAAACGACTAATATTTACGAATAAAAATGCCATTGAGAAATAATTCCTCACCTTTTGAGGTTTACTAATCAAAGAAGTAAAATCACATTTTGAAAGCTTAGTTTTACCTGTATAAGAAATGCAATCTCACTTGTCTGTAGCAGTATTACTAGATGCACTAAGTATAATACTAGATTTCCCAGAACATCAACAACATGGATAGTATCTTCAGGTCTGGCTGAAATACCATATTTTGTTGGCCTTCCTAAGCTGAACAGATTTAAAATAGTGTAATAATAAGGTTTTAAAGCTCTTGCTATTTTAACGTGCAGGTCACCTAAAGAAAGTATCTGTAACAATACCAATAGAACAATCAGTCAAGCAATTCTTGCTATCTCCAGCTTTTTCCTCTTAAGTTATTACTTATGTTTAGGAGACTTACAGGAAAATCTGAAATTGCAAGTCTTCAGCATTCTACTCTGCTTCTATTTGAACTTGTTGCTGCCTTTGGTATCTAAGATGGTAGTCTGTTGCTGTAACTGAAGTTAAATACTTTGAGGATAATTTGAAGTAAAGTATTCTTCAACCTGCAACTTGGCAGCTTGTGGTATTGTATGGTCTCTTAATTAAAAGATTTAAATGACAGTTTTGATATGAGAAAATTGCCCATTGCTTAGCCAGGGTTATTTTCTCCCTCAATATCTAGTTTACCTGTGTGGTCATACATGAGAATGATAGCAAAATTTTTAATTAAGCTGTTGTGTTGGATGTGATTTACTTTCACTGGAGGTAGGAAGAAGGGAGTGGAATATTGAATTTTACAACTTAATCTGTATTTTAGAAATCCCTGCTTCTTTGTGTTAGCTTAATCTGAGAGCAATACAGGTTTGTTTGTTTTTGTGAATAGCTAAAGCACTCTTACATATACTCTGTTTTAGGAATATCTGAATAACATGCTTTATTACTATAGCTGTTTTATATTAACTGCTTCTTTAAAGAATAGCAAATCTTGTACTGAAACCAAGTGTGAATCTGTAATACATTTCAGAGGACAATGGAAATATCTCTAAGTAGTGCTAAGTCATAGGAGGGCTTTTTTCTTCACTAAGTTGAAATCAGTCTATAAGTTCTTTGTATTAATTGTGGTTTTGATGTACATCAGTATTGCTTTGAAGTTAATGAAAGCCTTATATGCTGGATTTCAGCTTTATTTCAAGTTTGTTTATTTTTGTGGACTGAACATGCAGTCACAAAATACAATAACAGTTTATCTTATGTTTTTGAACATCATAGGTTCAGACAAAGCTGTACTTGAATTGTGAATGTGAAAATGTAAATGCTTGTAGTGACAGGATAGTGGATTATTTATATGTAAAAGGATTTCAGAGTTGTATGTTTGTTTTGCATTTGTCAATACTCCTACTTTCAGGTTTTTTTCTAAAAATGTACTTTAACTGCTTTTAAAGCACGTGTGCGTGCTTAGTTCATGGTGGAAGCTCATCACTGTTAAATCACCTCTCATTTCTTTTTTCTTCACAAATGTAATAGCTAACCCTTTGCATAACTGAAATATTACATCATTTGAATCTTTGTTGATTTTTAAGCCCTTAAGACTAACATAATTTTCTTTTTTATGGATTGCAGCATTCGACAGAAGGGATCAGGTTGACAGCTCTGAATGACAGCAGCCTAGACTTGTCTATGGACAGTGATAACAGCACGTCTGTGCCTTCGCCTACTAGTGCTATGAAGACGAGTCCATTGAACAGTTCTGGAAGTTCTCAGGGGTAATGAAGACTTGTTGTTGCTTTTTTGTTCCTGAATTACTTGTGTTAAAAGCATAGCAAGTACTGCATGCATGAGATACTACAGTTACCAAAGTGTGAATGTTCCAAACTCTTTCATGCAGGCATTCTTATTTCCAGTTTGAGTACTGGAGCAGGGCTAAATTTGGGGATAGGGAGCAACATGGCATTGGACTAGAGATGACAACTTATAAGGTTGGGTAAGGATGCTTAGAAGAGCAAGGTGATATAAAAACATTGGGGGCACTGCAGTAGGAGGCTGTGAGAGGTAGTGAACAGGAAATTGAGGTGTGAGAGTGAGGAAGTTTTATATGTGAGTTTTGGATCAAAATGTGAGACAGTAGAGAAGTTTAGGCTTGCTGTCTGGGAAATCAGTAGTGCTATTGCTATTAGTGATGATATCTATGCAAATTAAGCTTAGCAACATAATTTTTCATTGTTTTCAAAGTATGCATGTTAATGTCTATCTTAATGCTAACTTTCTGTATTAAGTCTTTTCCTATCTAAACTTCAATTTGCCCAAGTAAATGGGATTCTAATCTCTCCTCTTTCAAGAGTCTTATGTTCTTCTATTTGATACACAAAGAAGTTAGCATCAATCTCCTACAATTGTGCAATATTGGAGGTATATTATAGGATGCTGTGTAGGATAGAATACTTTAGTGAACTTAATTTGTCAAAAGGAAGTAAATTTTAGTTAGTCTTCCTTGGTAAATGATTTCCAATAGTTGATGCCACTGACCATGCTATTAAAACAGGTCTTATGATACCTAGGATGTCACACTTGAAGCCCTGTGTTGGTTTTAGGCACAAACTGTTTCCCTATTTCTTGATTTTAGAGAGGAAAAAAAAATATTGTCGCATGAAAACCCAGGCCTTTGCTCGGGAAGTCCAGACTGAAATTGTAGTCGTTATGGTGTGTAGGTCGAAAACAAACTTTTTATTCTAGTCCTTTGGCATGGTTTTTTTTCCATTGTTCAGGAAAAGAGTTTCTCCTGCGTTTTTCCCCTGCACCTTATTTGGGCAGATATTGCCTTTTTGCTTCTGTTAATGCGACTTCTTACTGGTCTAAAACATGTCTTTGAAGTGGTTCAGGTTAAGTATTTGAAATAACTTCCATTGCTCAAGTTTGTAGTAGATTGTCAATGCTCATTTCTGTCTTCCTGCTGTGACGTAGTATTGTAAGTTCTGCTCTGTAGTTTAGGTAAAATCCTATCAGCTGTTGTTACTGGTCATGCATATGATATAATGAAAGGTGGATCCTATAGCACCATAGCTTTACTAATGTTCAGCATTTTGTCATTTTTCTCTTTTTAGCAGAAGCAGTCCTGTGCCAGCTGTAACAGCAGCATCTGTGACCAACATACAGGCTTCTGAAGTCACTGTGCCACAAATAAATTCCAGTGAAAGCTCAGGGGGTAAGGAAAAATGCATAGTATATTGTTTATATTGATTTTTCTAATGTTTATAAGGCAGTTTTTCTTCCAGTTTGAGGTCTTTACTTAGCACATGCTGTAACATCTTGAGATACAGATTTAACTAATTTCTTTAGGACTCAGGAAATCATGGTGGAATATTTTGACATGATACTTGTTTTATTCTTTTATTCTTAGGGATTTATATTTGCTATTCACAATAGCAGTAGTTTTCCGATGACCTGATGCAGGTCTGTAGCTCAGTTGATCAAATGAGGAAAACTATCTTAAGCTGGTAGAGCAATTTTTGTATTTATCTCTAATCCATTTTGTAGTTAAACCGAATAAGTGGTTCTGTACTATCTGTAATCCACGCTCCCACATTCCTGCTCCTTGTGCTGCATGAAACTGAGTCTAGGAATGAAAAGGACTTAAATGTAAGCAGAACAAATGCTCCTTACTGACATCTTTTCAAATATGTGCCACTGTGTGTGCTGATTTTATCCTCCATGTTTTCTACAAGAAAAAGTACACTTCACTTAATTTTAAAAATATAAAAAAACTTTTTAGTGAAAGAACAAAGGCATCTAGTGAAAACGTTCACTTAGTAGACAGTTACTCCTCTTTTTTGATGGAACTTTAGCTGTTTACAAGGAGCAAGTCAGAAATTGATGTAAAAGGAAACCAACTGGTTAGCCTTTCAAAATGAGGTCTTTATTTCACTCTCAGACATGTGGGACAGTGGAGTCTTACTGTTCTTTGATTTTTTTTCTTTCTTTTTTTTTTTCTTTATTAAGTCATAGGTGCATCAATGTAAGTTTGTCCATAGGCACTAAATGGAGCTTAAGTGGCATGACTGTGTTTTTGGATGTGGAAATATATCAGAAGTTGTTAATTCTTGTTTTTTGGTTAATCAAAAGCAGTCACCTGATAGGTATTAATGAAAAAATTCCTCAATGTAATTTTTCTCATCCTGGAGCATCTCCCTATGTGTGATTATTGGTTTGAGGTAGGCAATTGATGAGGTAGAGCTTTGTCATATGCAGCATTTTTCAAAAGCATGTATGGAATGTCAGATCTCTATCTGTTCTGTGATGACTTCATATCTGTCATTGCGTACTCTGACCCTCAGAAATTATAAACTTGATGTTTGAGTGACAAAGGAAGTATCAGATTGCTCTTGGATTTGATTTAAGGCAGTTTTTGGCAATGCATATATGTGGCTGAGTACAGAACCAGTAAAACTTCTTTGAGTACCAAGAATAATACGGTTATACTAGCCTAGAAGAGCTCTGTGCTAATATACCCTGCTGTTAAGCAAGGTTAATTAGACCAAGCAGAGTGTCACTGATGTGGCTTCCCCATATCTGGTACGGAAATTCTTTCCAGAATGAGCTTGAAACTAAACTCTGCTGTGTAAGTACACCTGCTGTTCCAAATGTGATGCTTATACCACTAACTGTACCACTTCCTTGATATCTACTTGATAATGGTGGTCTTGAGTAGAGACCAAAAATATCAGTGATTGAACTGAAATTGTTGTGTTGAAACTCATTTTGTTGAAGCTTTTTTAAATTATTTATCCATAGGTACTTCAAATGAAAGCATTCCTCAAACTGCCACACAACCAGCCATTTCTCCACCACCAAAGCCTACCATCTCTAGAATTGTTTCCTCAGCGTATCTATTAAATCCATCACCAAGAACTTCAGGAAACGTTGCAACAAAAATGCCTAGCCCTGTCACAGCAGTGAAAAGGACATCTTCTCCTCATAAAGAAGAGTCTCCCAAGAAATTGAGAATTGAAGAGGTATTTGAGATTTTGAGATCATACTATCACAAAGTCCAAAACTTCAGATATTCATCTGCAGAGTGCTAATTCTGATATTCCAGGTTTCAAATACTTTCTTAGATGGAGTGTATATTTCCTACTCTGCATTGCTGCTTTACGTGTTCAGCTTGCTTAGGTGTTAGTGGCTTTTTATTATGCTGATATTCGTCACGTGACATGTACTACATTACCACAAATGCTCAGAGTCCAAGTTCTTGTCTAAAAAGCAATTTTTTTGTTAGTATAACATGTTAACCCTTACAACTAATTCTGTCTTCAAAAATGCTTTAAAACGTTATTTTCTTGTTGACTTTTTTAAAAATATTTTTTTATGATTTTTTAATAGTTTCTCTGTGTGTTTGCATTTCAGCAGGATGAAATAAGTGAAGATACTAGCTGTATAGATTTGAATGAGCATGAAAAAATGGAAACTAAGGTATCTATGCCCAGACCATACAATATTGTGTGTATTAATTGGGACTCTTCCATGTGAAAATCACTGTGTTTCCCTCTAGAAATGACTAAGATTGATTGTAGATATAGTAGAGACTCTCCAGTAAAGATACCAAAACGATATGTTATATTTCAATCTATATATCAATATTAATGAATTGTAGTACATTACCAGCTGCCAGGCTAACCTGAGCCCAAGTCCATGGTCACATAGGACAGTGATTTCTTTGCTGGTCATTCATGCAGTATTATGCATATTGAAAAAAATAATTATGATATTTATATTTAAATTTGTTAGATCAGGGATGTGTCTATATGCCTTGCTTTGCCTGCTTCATGAACTTGATACGTGTTATTTAGATGAAGAACAGTTGTCCTGTGTATTCCATTGCATGTTGGGCTGAGAATCCCAAAGCCAGGTGCTACCTTGTTCACTTTTGAGATTAAAAAAAAATTCAAATGATGGTAAAGAAATATTTTCTGATAGTGAAATTATTGTATGAAGTTACAGCATACCTTTGGGGACTTCCAGAGATCCAAGCATGCTCTTCCAGTATCTTGTAATTTAGCAGACAATTTTTCTGCTTATTGGTGAACAGAAAGGGTCTTTAGCCTTCTGATAGCAGCTCTCCAGTTGGGTGTATACAGTTTTTACAGGGCATGTTCTGTTGTCTTTGGATTACTCTGGAAAATATGCTGAGCAATTAAAATATCTATTAAGATGTTTAAGTGCTTTGGTTTATAGTTTCCATGCCCTTAAGTGAGGAGTTACAGCTTGTTATGTAGTCACCTTGAAATCTCTTTGAACTCAAGATAGGTGAAGGCAGAAATGCACGTAAGCATTTAATCCTAATGTTGAAAATAGATCCTCTGGATACAGATAATTATAAAAGACATAGGTAATCCTGTTAGCTTTTATTGTCAATCTCCTCTAAATCTTATGTCCTTAATATGCACAGAAGGAAATGGAGAGGTGAACTACTTTAATTAACATAAATATAGGTTTTTTTCTCCATTGAAATGACTGCCTTTTTTTGTAGGGTATGGTTTACTAAATGGTACAATTTTAACTAACAGGCTGCTTTCATTAAAAAGAGGATGTGCCACTGTCCTGCTCTAGCCCTGCAGTCCTTCTTCTGTTTTACCTGAAAAACTGGCTCTGACATTCATCTATTCATCCAGAAAGCTGATTCAACCCATTAAAGTAGCAGTAAAACTTTTCTGGCAGAATGGTGGAAGGAGTGGAAAAGCAGTTGAATTTGCAACAAATTCAGTAGTTTTTGACATGGGCTTCCTTGATATTATGCTTTTTGTCTGTGATGAGTTGAATGGCATGTGATGTTTTCTTGTAAGACACTATAAAAGACATGAAGTGGTTAAACAAGTGACAACTGAGAAGTGATGTAGCTTGTGTTGATGTCAAATTCCTAATCAGCAAAACATTCCCTGGTATAGTGATTTCTGTACTATAAAAGCATGGGTATCAATGTAGCAAGTACCAGTACTTGCGTTTTTTCTTTTGCTATATGTGCACAACTTAAGGTATTCTGGTTAATGGAGTTCTATATAAATAGCTTTTATAAGTGAAAGTGGTGTAACCATGTTGATGCTTTTGGATTTTTTTAGGAGCAGCTTGAGACAGAAGCGAATGTTAATTCTCAAACAGAAACTCTTCAGACAACTTCTCTGCAAGCTCCTCAGGTACTGTTTTTAAAAACACCTCCCCTGTGTGTGTGTGCTAATCTGTGGTGAAAATATTGACATTAAAATGAGTCCAGATGTTAAAAATAAATGTATAATTTTTAATATAAATCCATTGTATGGAAAGCTGCTTGTTGTTACTGTCACAATTTTTGTGTTTTAGATGGTCATTGATCTTATTGAATGTGCATTGTAGCTAAACATGTATGGCTTGCCATACAAACTGACCGAAGCTGGATTCGCTCTTCTGAATTGTGCCTTCAAAGTAAGGGGCTCAGTTTATTCCTTTGTGCTTTGCACATCACAGAATAATCCTTTCTAACAAGGAAACATGCTTTAAATAGCTGCTGCTCAAAGATATCCTGGTAGAGGTTGACAATGTCTGAAATGTACTTTCAGATTCTGATATTTGGTATGAGAGAGAAAACTGTATTCTTATAATTCATTAGCCACTGTGTTGCTTCACTGCAGGCAGTGTAAGAAGCATTGGAAAAATAGACATGAAGTTAAGAATTCTGTGGCGTTCACTTGAATTTTTGTGCTTAATATTGTAACAACTTTTAGAGAACATGTCTTTGTCTTTACTAGCATCTTTAAGCTTCTTGTGCTCTACTGATAGAAATTGCACCGTCACAAAGCATTTTATACACACTTTACTCATTTAATGGTTTGTAGTAAATGTATTGATTAAAAATAGAGATATATTGCAATAGTATTAATGGTATTTGTTATTGAACTTTTTGAACTACTTGAGCAGTACTGAAAAAAGGTACCAAAATTGTTTGGCAGAAACTCTAGATGTTACGTGGGCAGTCTAAACTGCTTCAGGGCAATTTTTAGATCATTTAATACACCAAGTTTATTTTGCCTGTTATTAAGGGATGATTAAATGAAGCTTTGTAGCTTTTACAAATTGAGTAGTTGTTACTTTAGCAAAACTAATCTAGAAACTGCAAAAGTATGGTGAGCCTGTTCTGTCACTTTTCGGTACTCTTGTTGGCTTTGTTCAAAACCCTGCTCACGCTGCAGAAAATAGAAACTTGTTAAACCACAGGTCAGCACCTACTAGAGTGGGCTACTGGGGGCAGGAGGGATGTGGGAGGTCATGGCTATTTTGCCCTGAGTCCTTATTGCATTGTGCTCTGCTACTGTTATCAGTCAGTGTTAACTCAATTGATTTCTTTTTAATAAAATGACAATTAAGAGAAGTCATTTTAATGCACTTTTTCCCATGTATCAAATGTACCTTATATTAATTTTGAATGTTTATAACATAAGAAAATGATTTCTAATAAGTCATGGCAAGTAGTGCATAATAACTGGGTTATTGGATGTCAAATAATTTGCCAAAGTTAGAGGAGAAGTACTTCAAAATTTAAAAAAAACAAACCCAACCCATAAAGCCAGCAATAGAGGCTTGTTAAGCATCTGAGAAATTAATGAATCACACTGAATCTTGAGAGTGTTCCTTTTCTGTATTTTTCTTTATTTGGCTTTAGATATAATCTTCCTGAATGGAATTTAAGTCTTAAGTGAGAAAAAAGTGTCCAGATTATTTTCAAGGTGAAGTTCTTAACCCAGTCATATAGCACTGTTTTTAGAGTTCATCATATCCTTTCTGTGTAAATCTAAACCAATATGAAAAACTGGAAATTTGACTGTAAAGAGCTTCTAACAGTCTGAAATGTGAATGCATGAATACATATACTTTGCTTTGGGGACAGGTTTTCATCATTCAGCTGTAAGGGGCAGAGGCTTAACACTGAATTGTTCAAAGGAATTTTTAAATACTAAACATGTAGGTCAGATAATAGATGTCACCAATCAAGCACCCTTATTATGTGGATATTATGCTTTATTACAGGTTATTAGTAGGCTCATACTTATCTGCTGCACTTCT
This sequence comes from Aramus guarauna, assembly GCA_013400195.1. Classification (NCBI taxonomy): domain Eukaryota; kingdom Metazoa; phylum Chordata; class Aves; order Gruiformes; family Aramidae; genus Aramus; species Aramus guarauna. Next base: position 67,776 of record VXBL01009399.1, read on the forward strand.
TAATTTCTTGCAGTTGTCAAAAAAGGAAATGCACACTATGAAAGCGACGCTTGTACAAATATTTCTGAATAATGACTGTGTAGACAATTTACAGTTTATAATTTGTAATTGTCCTTGTCTTGGTATTTTCCTAAAAGCTCTTTTAAAGATCTTGTTTTTGAAAGTTAGTGCCAATTGCTACAATATTTTTCTTTTGATATTTATAAAGTTAAAATACAATCAAACTTCTTCTTTTCTTTTCAGAAAACACCCAGTACAGACCTTTCAGATATCCCTGCTCTCCCTGCAAATCCTATTCCTGTTATCAAGAATTCAATAAAATTGAGATTGAACCGGTAAAAACAACCTCAGGGGTCCATAAACAGTATCTGCCAACTCAACCTGTTGTCTTCTAATGCTAGAAAAAAAGGAGAACAGAGGGTGCAAGACTAGAACATGATTGCAAATGGATTTAGGTATATATGCACTTCCCTTTCTGGGCCCAAATCACCACTTGATTGGAAGTCCAGGTTAGTATGTGAAGCCAGGAGTACAATTAATGTGTTAGCAACAGTTGCATTAAATATTTCGAAGGATTACTGCCTTTAAAAACATGAACACTATTTGTAGCCATATTTGACATTCTGATTGAATTTGTTTGATGCATTGTTTCAAAATTGAGATAAAACTGGCATAAGAATCCCTTAAATGCACTTTTATGTACTCTTTTTATTGGACTATGACTAATTTTAGATCTTCAGCTGATACACTTTCATTTTATTGAAGAATCTCTTCAATAGTAGTAATCTGCAAATTGGATGTTGTTCTGTGGTATACTACACATTGAAAACAAAGTGTGTAGTATATCTAGTTCAACTGCCATCAAGCAGCAGTAAGCCTTTAAAATGAAATGTCAAATCTTGAGGTTATAAGACTTATGTTGAGGAAGTAATTGGGAAGTTTTGGTATTGGTGGGACATGATTAAGATGTGGTCTACTTTTATTTATAGGATTGTTTTAAGGTGCATACAGATCAGCAATCAAACAGCAAATAAACTTTCCTTTGAGCTAATCAAACTCCTTATTCCCTTTTTGATCCCTTTATTTCTTGGGAAAAGTTTTTGCGTTTAATGTTGGGGGGAGGCTTTTTTTTTTTCCAGCTTGTATGCACCATATAGGACAATACTTGTTTTTACAAAATAAAAACAAGACAGACCATCATTTGAGTTCTCCCCTGCCCCTTACCTAATAATAATATCTTGTGGCCTGTAGGCACAAATGCAAAATTTTGTCCCATGACTAAAGTGTTTAAGTGAATATTACGTGCCTGTGAATATAACATCTGTCTTGATGGCCTTTGAATCACTAAATATAAGATGATTTTTGTACACTCCATAAAAGTTCTGTATGCATTACAAAGCTTCAAATTTTAAATAAAGGCAAAAAGATTTTTCCCTGAGAATTTTAACCTTTTTATTTTTAGATGGCTCATCAGAAATAGTTTTACATACTGAACAACATTGAATTTTTAAAATTCATATTTCTAGTAAGCACTTGACATCTAGTAAGCTCTCTTACTCCTATTTTTTTTTTTCTTGTAGTCCTATCAAAAAAGATAAGTAACAACTTTTTCTTTTGAAAGAACTGAATCTCTCATGGCAAAGAACAGCAGTATTTGAGGAACACGAGGGATACCAACAGTAATACCAGATGTAGATAACAAACTTCATGTTACTATTACTTAAGTCTGAAATATGTGGGATGTCAAATCATACTTCCCATATTTTGATTAGCATGTTTTATGAACTCCCTTCTCCCATTGTGCTCCATCCTTTTACACGTGCATCTTTCATGTTAAAATTAAATTACTTACACTCTTCCCCTTATCCTTCTAAATTAATTCTCCAAAGTCAGAGTGTAGCTTATCTTTTACTTAGGCTGTGCAGTAACTGAAGGGTTTTTTTCTTTTGCCATTTGTCTAAGATGTCTAGTATACAATATTTCTCTTTTCCTTGCCCTGTGCAGCCTGCTGTCGTCCACCCCCCAAAGAAGGTTATATTAACAGTTGAAGTGTACAAGGTGTCTGTGTATTTTGTGTAGCTATGGAGTTTAGATCGAAATTGCCAGGCACAAATTTAGTCTTGTCATTTTGTTTACACATCAGAAAATCTTTTTCATTTTATTAAACGTTTCATGTAACTGCACCCAAGTTTTGCCAAGCTGGAAACTTGGAACCTTTCTGTATAGTGACTTTTTAATTCTAGTTTTCATAACCTGGAGATCAGACTGTTGCTTTCGCATGATGTACGTAGTGTCTCATGACTGGAGTTTGCTTTGTTTTATAGTATCTGTACTCCTTGTATTTTTCAAGAGCTATTTTGTAAACAGATGATGTATTTCTCCATTGAAAACACAATAAAAAACAGCACAATCCCATAGTTGTCTGATTTTTTTCTGAATTTACAAAATTGATTTTACTCTCTTAATTCATAGTTAGCTCTTAAACTTTCTGCTAAGACAAAATACAATATGTCCTAAAAGAAATAGTACGTAAATGAATGTTTTCTAAAGAAGCATGATGTTAGATACAGGAAGTGGAAGTAACACTGCAGGATGTTGAATTCTAGTCTGTTACAGGGAAAGGTTGTGGATTGCATAGTGGCTTGGCAGGAGCAGAGTTTATTGAGGGGGGATGACACAGACACAACAACAAACCCAAAAAAACCAACCCAAAAAAACAACAAACAAAACCCACAAACACTTTAAGAGCATCCATTCCTTGTCTCCTAGTTAGGAGTCCATCTCAAAATCTTAAGAGTTGTAAAAGCTGACACAATTAGAAGAAATGTGTGCCTAAGCACTTTGGGGATATACTGCTTTCTTCAAAAGTTTGAACTCCATTTTTTACAAATGTTAGATGTAACAGTTTTGGCATCTTACAGTTGCTTTTCTGGCAAGTGACAATTTCTTATGTCAGCAGATGGCACTATTTCTCTTCTTGTCAAATAGTTTAAGATTGCCCTGAAATAAAAGTAAAAATTACAAGTAGCTGTGCATCACTTGATTGATCTTTCTATCAGCATGAGCCCAATCCTCCAAATGTTTGATGTGAGTAACTTTAAGTAGCCTCCTTTTGACTAAAATTTCTTTAACTGTTAAAACCACTGATGATTCTGGTCTTCATATTATAATTACCCTGCCTAAAACAATAAACCTTTGTGTGGTATATATTTTTTGCAGCATGCAATTGCTTGTCTTGTTTAGAACAGATTCATCATCTTTATATCTTGCCCACCCCATTTCCCTTTCATCACAGCTGATGTTATTTATGGCTTTAATTCCTCTTTTATTTTCTCTGACCAATAAAAATCTGCTATTAGATATACAAATTTCGGTTCAGTGTTTCTCAATCTACTGGCAATAGGCTTCAATAGGCTTGGTTTTCTGAGTTACCTGTCATGAACCTCCAGAAGTAAGTTCAAGGACTCATAAGAATCCGCAAAGAAGAAGCTGAAAAGACTGTTGTAGTCAAAATAATTAACATTAATAAGCTGTAGTTCTAACAGATGGCTTTAGACATAGTGATTTGAATCAGACATTTCAGTTGATGAGATCTAGCTTAAAGTTGTGCTTCCTTGCTGTAGGTAGTATGTGTGCATGCCATTTCTTACTGCATTTTTTTTTAACTGCAAAATCTTTAAACTTGTAGCTACAAGTTTATAATAACTGAGTAGTAATGAGTAGCAATTGATAGTAAATTTACCTTAATGAGAAAACCAATTTTAAACAACAATAAAAGTTAAAACTCAGTTCTTCAGCTTCTAGAATAACCAGAAATAATTCAGTATAGGAAGAACATGCTAGATATTACTGAGCCAGAATCTATACTTAAATGCAAGAACAACTTCTGTAGTAGTATACTGAGGAAGCAGAGTATGTTTACTTTTTCATAATATTTTTTTTGGAAGTTGTGGGCATTTGTGCAAAAGGCATTTCACATGTTGGAATGATCCTGACATCCTTTATGTAACTATAAATGCACTAGTCAGGTAGCTTTGCTGTGCTTAACCTCTTTTTGGCATCACTGTCGCTGAATGATATTCACTAAAAATTTTGTCGCTTAAAAATGTGCAAATCTGGATAGTACACTCACAAATGTCTGTGTACACATAGATTAGCTGAGTGCTTGGTAGGTTCACTTTTTTTTTAAATAAAGATCCAATGTTCTTATTGGAAAAACATCAGTAATAAACCATTTTTAGTTTACTTTAATAGCTTGGTAGAATTAAGGATCCGTTCAACAGAAAGAAAGTATCTTGGATTTGTTGATAGAGGCAGATGCAGTTTGATACGTCTACAAAGTTCAAACTACTAATTTGAAATATCTACAAACATCAAACATCTGCTATTGTCACCAAAAGAATGCAAACTTTGATGTCAAACTTCAGAGGGTATCTTTTATTATGAAAAAGATAATACGATGAACCACTGCTGGATGTCCCATCTGCTTTTTGGATACTGATTTTTTTAATAAAGTTTAGGCATATTTGTATTGTTCTGACCAAATTAGGGAATGTTATCTTTAGGTAACTCTCTCTTCTTCCCTCTCACGCTTAATGGATTAACTAGATCACAGTTCCTATTCAGCATGTCTGGTGTTGCGTTGGTTTTGTTTTGTTTTTTTTTTAATGACCTCTGTATTTTTATGACCTCAGTATTCTAGTGGTTTAAAATAACGAAGAATGACAATGTTGTACACACTTTATTAAATTTTTACCTCATAAATTCTAAAGATACTGAATTTAGGAAAAAGTCAAATTTAACAGCATAATAAAGGTAGGGGAAAAACTCTTTAATGGTATATGTAGTAGCTGTTATCAGGCTTGGGTTTTGCAGCAAATTGCTGTCTTTAAATAAGAGCCAGAATCCAGGCAAGTAGTAGGAAAGGATGAAGAGGAAAATTACTATTGATGTAAGGTGATAAAAACTCCAACTTGTTGGGTAAGGAAAGCTGCATTTGTTTATTTAACTTAAGAAAATAGCCAATGCATTTAAACTGCCCCATAATAACTGTGGACCACACAGATATCGGACGGTTTACAAGTGCAAATGTCTTTTTGTCTGTCTTTGATGTGCTAGCCTGCAAATACTTCATGAATTCCTTTGTTGCTTGTATTTTTACAATTTCGTCAATAAGGCTACTTGATGAAATTTTCTACATGCTTAAAATTACACATCAATTCAAACTTCTCAGTTAATTTAAGATATTTCTGTGATGTTTGCTTCACTTAGGGTAATACGCTAACCTAAAGCAGATAAAATTGTTAAAGTCGAATGGAATGTTAGGTCACATACCCTTCATGGATCCGGCATTTCAAATGGCATTAAAATAAAACTGGGGAGGGGAAATCCTTGACACTTGAAGAATAATTTCCCCCCTCCCTTGCCTCTCCCCAGGTTTGATTCTAAGTAAATACACTTCCTAAAACGGGGTGTAAGAGTTTTGCACTATAGCTTCTGCTTCAGCGAAACCTTGCCCTGTGTGGTGCCTGCTGCTGTGTGTCTTCCAGAAACCTGGCATGCGCACTGTCCTTGTTTGCGTTCTCAGTCTGCAGTGGAGCTGTTAATAAAGAGATTGATGATAAAGTTGTCGAAAAGAGACAGTTGGACAGGACTGCTCGCCATGAGTGACAGAGGGCATGCTCTGCCTTCACAGCCAAGAACGTTGCCCCCAGCAGAGAGCTGGCCGTGCCTGGACGCTGTGCCAAGCCTGCTCAGTGCGTGGGGAGAGGAGTCTGCAGCTTATACGAAGGATTTCTATTAGATTTTGAGCTTGAGTTCTTAAAGTGAGATTTCCTTTACTTTGGATCGTCACGCAATTTTTTAAAAACTGTACAGCCTCTTGAGAATAAATGCCCTTTCAGTGGCAATGTAAAGGCTAGCGTTAGGTAAGTTCTGATGTTTTTGTGAATGATTGCTAGGACTTGTAAACTAATTCATTGTGATCTGGTTCAATGAAGTGAAATAGAAATCTCTTGTTCTTAAAATTAACATTTTTTGCTTTTATGGGGAATAAATGCATTATTCATGTACTCCAGTCTAGATATTAGCTTTTGTAGGAATCGTCCTGCCAAGATGTCATAAACTTGATTCAACTCAGTCACATGGTTGGAATCAGAGAAGCCCAGAATGATGGATGGAAGCATTCATTGTCTCAGCCATGGTTTATCATGTATATTTTTTTTATCCATCACAATGTAAGAAGCAGTAAGACTGATAAAACATTTGATAGCTGAGGCCATCTGCTCACGCAGTATACTAGAATTACTGGTGATTGTTCCTACTGTTTGTTCATCCAGAACAGCGTGTGGATTTTCTATACACCAGTGATCGCTCTGACCACTAAATGCAATCTCATTTAGTACTTTTTTTTTTGTTTGTTTTACCTTGTAGCATCTAGTCCTTGTAGGTAGCACAATAAAAAGATCCCCACAACCCTAATGAAGCACAATGACTTAAAAAGCAGTTTCAGTAGCCCACAGTTCAATGTTTTGCTTTTGAATGTATTTACAGGAGTAAGATCAGTCCTTTGGGTCTGATCACATTTTAAGTGGTGGTGGATCATTTTCTGTGGACAAATTGTACAAATACCAGTATAGAATTTTTTCAGGGTTATTTCCCACAGGATGTTGTTTCCTAATTATTCTGAAATTTGTAGTAGTTTACCAATAAATTAATGAATTCATTCTTTATATATGTATTCTTTCTCTTAAAAAACAACAAAACACTAAGAAAAGGGCTTCTGTTCTATGAGCCTTTGACCTAAATAGGGATGAAATCTTGTTTTGTAGTAGCTGCTGTGAATAAAAAAAAAGTAGAACTGATGTAGTAACATTTTTCCAGTAGTTGATATAGGCATAAGGAATTTCTTCTCAAATTTTTAGATTTTGCATTTTGACTGAGGCTACTTAAAAATTAAAAAAAGGTCAAAGTTTATTTTATTAAAATGTAGGTTTAATTCTGGAGAATCTCAAGTCTGTCAATTAACTGATTGTGATTATAGTAACCTAAGAAAGTTGTTTGGTTTTTTTAACATAGGGATATAAGCTAACTCACTCTTGTGTTTTTCTGTTTGTTTTGAAGGTGTAGGAATTGGTTCATAGTCTCAGTAGTGTTGTTCTGAATAGGACCTGTCTAGCCAGAAGCACACCAGATGTTCTGTCTTTGCAGATAAAGTCAAAATGGCAAGTTTGTTCTAGTACCATTAGGACTTTTTTTTTTTTTTTTNCTTAGAGAATACTTTTATGTTTGTTTTGCTATAGGATGTATTTTTAAACATGCATGGAAGTCACACTTTGAGTTGTTGCAGTCACTGCAGAGTTTATTTTCCTTTCTGGCCTGTTAGTTTTCAAAGGTAATCTGAACATTCATTATGAAAGTAGGCTTCTAGTTTTGTTTAAAATAGAGATATCTTTACCATTTATTACTATTTAATCTTCTAGTATGTTAAATTTTTAGATTACCTCAAATTACTCATTTTTATTTTCAGCCCCCCCTGTTACATGTCAGACTGAACCAGCATGCCCTACCTGACAACAGACATATATTTTCAAAGAGTTGTGGGAATGAATTGTCTGTTCCTGTGCATTCCACCAATGTCGCATGTGACCAGTGCCGCCTTTAGCTGTAACGGCTCATTTTGGTGCTATCGGATGTTTCCTGTTATAAAATAGTACCAGTGTTTTAGTTTCTTCAAAATGAAAGGGGTCATAGTCATATTATTTAAAAGAGGCTTTAATGTGGCTGTATGAGGAGAAATAATATATAATGCGTAAGCAAACAAACCACCCCCAACTATAACTCGTCGCTATGCTATGAAGCAGTTTATTAGAAAGGCTGGCTCACAGCAAAGCCAAACCTGAATTCTAATCCTGACTTCTGTATACGTGACCTTGACAGGGCTATTGACTCTTTGCTTCAACCTCCTTGTATACGAAATGAGATTAGTGATTATCAGACATCTCACAAATACTGGCTGTTAACGTTTGAGAATGTCTTGGAATTTTCATATAGAAGATGCTTTAAAATTATTCCATGGGATTTTACTGTAAGCATGAATCACACACGACTTGAAACTCGTACTAGTTTTCCAATCTCTGTTTTGTATCAGATATATCGTCTTTATATCCTGCTGTAAATTGGTTCTAACGGCATCATATGAAAGAGGAAGGGTTCCTATACATGCTATTAAAACAGTCTTCCAGTAGAGGAAAACAACAAAATTGGGCAACTTGATAGTGTTTTTATCTGGAGCCATAGTGTGTCCTATTTTGCCTTTTTAAAAACAAATATTTTTATATGAACACACAGACCTGCATGTGGTGGTTTTTCTCCAGGAAAAATAGAGATTTATATCCTAAAAACTGTATACCTGTTTGCTATTCTGATTATCAGCTATTTAATCCTATTTTCCTCTTTCCATTCGCTTATGCGAGGTCTGCAAGCTTTGTAGCTCACTGATGCCTTGGTACAATCCACGTTAAATATAGCATATCTGAAAATAAATTTTGGCTACACCACTTTTCAACTTCTGATGGTACAAACTAATGATGCAGATCTGTGGTCTGTCTCCTCCTATAAACAAAAACAGTGAAGGTGGTGAGGACATCATTGGAAGACTGGCTTCTCTTTTGTTTACAAGTTAGGAATTTTTCTAGTTGTCCAAGCTCCAGTTGCTTTCATATGGAAGCTTGTCTGAAAATTGGGGAAGACATTATTATATGACTCTCTTCATGGTTTGCATTTATGTTCTTCATGGTGGTAAGTGTAAAGGGTTTTAAGTTTTTAAAGGAATATTTAATTTTGAAGTGCAATTTACACAGTAAATGCAAAAATAACCTACCACTTCTAATTTTTTTATTGATTTAAAAAAAAAAAAAGTCCTTTTTAATGTAGTATGTCTGACAACTCTAGATGAGAGAAACGCACGTCAATGTTACAGAGCGGCAGATGGCAGTGCATTGCTACTCCAGTGCGCGTAGCGTTCCCCAGAAGCACTACTGTGGTTTATAGAAGTTAGTCCAAGTGAGTAGTGGAAATTCAAGTTTACCACCTTTTGAGGGTCAGCCTGTGCAACACTGCTGAATAAAATCTGGAAGTAACATGGACCCCTGTAACTGTCATTTTGACAAGTACTTCTAGGCTGGCTGCCTTCAGCCGAAAATGAGTGTCTGCACTCCTATACTAGTGAACAGGATGTGCCCTATGGTGATCCCATTTTCCCTCAGATCTTCTCAACACCTTCCAATTTTTTCTAGTTTACTTCCAGCACTCTCCTAAGTAGTCCTGTTATTTTAAAAATCCTCCCACTTTCTTCTGCCTGGAGGACTGAACTGAGGCAGCAAAAACTAAACCTAATTGAGAGTTACGTTAATGTCTGCTACGCTGAACGCTTGCCAATAATGCTTTGATTGCTATCCACATCTTTTATCTCTTGTTATCCAAGCCTGTCTCTGTCAAAGACCCCTCAAACTATCTAAAGCTTGGCCTCATATCTTCTGCTTTAGCTGTGTTTTTCTTGGACAGGATGAATATGTTCAGTGCTTTCCTTTCCTACGGAAGCACGCTTAAAACTTTTGTTTCTGGGAGACAGGTTGCAACTAAACCCCATGAATACAAAAGGTATGCTAGGCTTTGGGGTGGGTGGGGGTGATGTGCCACGGTATCAAGCAAATCCGTCTTTAGCTCGCCTGGTCCTATCTGAAGTACAATAGGACCTGAAAAGTGCAGCTGTGTTGCAGTGTCTTGGATCGTTTCTGTGAGCAATTGTAAGGTAAGGCTGCTTCTCGTCAGGTTGGGAGGAAAACAATGAGAACAGTGTCTTCTGATGGGGATCTGGTCAGCCAAGGAATAGAGTTCACTTGAGATCCTGGAGTTATTTCTGATTCCTCGGTGAAGAGGTTAATAGCAGTGACCTAGATGCTAGAGCATTAGGATCCTTGGGGAAAAGGGAGTTTCTTCTTTATTTAGGCACTGGTTATGTGCTTGCAGATATTAAATTCAAGCTCTTCCTCATAAAACAGTCAAGGGAAGATCCTTCCCAGTGCCATTGATCAAAAAATTACAGTATATAAAAATGTTAAATCAAACTCTATGTATGTGCTGCTGACTGCCACTGGGAATTCTTCTGCAGAGTATAGAACCACTCTGGAGGAAGGACTTCTTTTGTGTTGGAGTTGAAGTATAATATATGTCTTCCCAAGAGTTCTTTTACAGCTTTCTAACTGTTTTCAGATCTACAGACTGTGGTGACTTGTTCTGTACACAGTGGAACATGCATGAGACTTTATTTAAACAGCCGTCTATATTTCCACTGATAAACTAGAAACTGAAATATGGACAATACTGATAGGAGAAGCCGTTTGTCCAATTGACTCTCTTGGCACCTATCCATTTTTTTTTTTTTCTCATTGACTTTATAATATTTTGGACTTTTATATGAGCACCTTTCATCTGATGATCTCAAAGCTTTTTGCAAACATTCATTAAGCCTCTTGAGGCCCATGTGAGCTAAATAAATACAATAGGTGCAGTTTAGATGGGTAAATGAAGATACAGAGTAGTTGTCTTGCCCAAGGTCACCTAGTAATTCAGCAGTGGAGTGAAAAAGTAGAAAACTAGCTGCCTGACTCCCCTTTCTAATCGCTAGGTTTAAATCAGCATCTCCTGGATAACTGCAAACAATAACCAAACTTTCACACTGGGAAAAACAGATACAGCAAATAATTGCAGTTTGTATTCTGACAATGCCCAGAGCTTTTTTACAATTCTGAATTGTTACTGGTCGTTGCAAAGATAATTATCTGCTTCATACAACCAGCCCAGTGAAATAAATAATAATAACAACAAATAATGTCGTGACTCAAAACTGTAGTTCTGTTTGTTTAATATTTCCTGGTTTTACCTAATGTCTCTTCAGACATGTAAACCATGTCTCTTCATGGTTTACTTATCTGCATCCAAGAAGAGGCTAAGCAATATTTAAAAAATATTCCATATCAGGAATGGTATTAGCAGGAATATGGAGTAGGGATGAGGAAATAAAGAAAAATGGCGATAGATGTCAGAGGACTTTAAGCTTAGTATTTCTGATACGATTTTGTTTCTCATCAGAACTTTATTGAATCTACCTTGTCACCTGAATACAGAAGGCACATACCTGCTTTTGCTGCTAGGTTGAAAAATGGAGAAATCTGGCTTGGTCTTTACAGTATGTGAAGAGTGTGTATGTACAAAATGGTACACGTGAGAGCATTACCTTCTTCACAGAGGACATTGGTCTGACCTTAATAAAAGGAGGATGACTTTGTTTCTCATAGTTCTCTTAGTGCATAAAGTATTTTGGAGTCCTTCTAGGAAGTGATGGTGTCAAACTTATTTTGTGTTGATTCTTTTTGCTACTAGTAAAATAGGTAATACTGCTAGTGAGTTCAGGGATAACTTAATCGATTAATACATTTTTGCATTCTGCAACAAATACCTTTATCAGACGAAGAACTAGTGAACAGTCTCCTCCTATCCTGCTGTGTTTCCGAGCAGAATGCTGCAAATGCTGTGTTGCCAAATTCACATCTTGCAGTGCAAACTGCTTCTTTCACAGGGAGATCTCAAAGAAGTTAGAAATTAACTTCTGCGGGAAGACTTATACTTTATATGCAGTATACTGGTCCAGGAATAAACGCCTCTAATTGTTCTGATACTTGATGGAAGTGGCAAAGCCGTTTGTGGTAAGCATGGTGTAGGCTGCTGCAGGGAGCTGGGAGACAAGGGTAAATGTGTGAAGACAGCTGAGTTTAACAACTGCTGTGTTTTCCAGTTGCTGATTGTCTTGCTGTTTGGTTCTGCCTATTTCTGATGCAGGAATAAGGACACAGCATAAGTCTGGAGTTGGGAAAGGGAAGAAAGACTATTACTTTTCTGAGGAACTGATCACAAATACAGTTCTATCTTCATATATTTTAATTTTCTTGAAAGTTTGGTTAGGGGATTTGATGTACTGTTGTACACATGCTTGTTCTATTATATTTATATCCTGTCCATCACTTTTCTGTTTCTTTTTACTTTTGGCAGAATACGTAGGTTGATACCCAGTGAAATACAGCCGTTTCTAGTCTGGCAATCAAATGATACATGGAATGCAGTACAGTAATGATGGAAAGCTATTAGCTCAATAACATCCTGATCAAACTCAGGCTGATTTGACCTTACAGTACCTTGCTTACCTCAGAAGTGCACACTGAGATGATTGTGCTGCCCTTGTTTAGTCAGGAAAAAGAGTTAATCGAAATCACAACAAGCAAGCACATTGCAGGAACAATCTTGCAGAGTGTAGAAGAGTTTAATGTAGGAAGATCATAATATATTTTTGATCAACTCCAGTTCATATAGGCTAGAGCTGAATTTCTAAATTTTTTTTAACATGCCCACATAATGAGTATACACCAGTCTAATTTTAAAAATTTCTATTTGAAGTTCGAAGTATCTGCGCAAATGTCTCTGAAAAATATCTAACGTTTGTTGTCCATATCTCATTTAGAAACTTTTTTTTCTTAAGTACGTGTTTAATCAACTCTACACTAAAGAAAAATCTTTTTTTTATCAAGCTGTCTCACATATGTTTTTCTGATATTTTGGGGGGAAATCCTGGAAGAGAGATGAGTTTTGCATCACAATCTGATGTTCAACGCACACAGATCCTGTCAGATTTGGATGGCAGACAAAGCAACCTCTTAAGATGAGGAGTGGTTTCAATAGTCTGCCTTCTCAACCACTGACATACGACGCAACTTGTTCGTTTGTTTTTTAAAGAAATCCCACCACCTAGAACTGGCCGGGGTACTTTTAGTTAGTTTGTTTAGTACCCTGACAGCCTGAACCCTGAGAACTACCAGGAACAGGAAAAAGTTTTGCTAGTGTGTCTGCAGCAATGCTATGAGGACTGGATGATGTATATAACACACCAGACTTACATACTGGATAGGACCAGGATGCGTGCAATGCATCTGAGCGCACGTATACGTCGTCGTAGCAGCTCCATAGGCGGTTAGCGTTGACATGCACTCCCTCCGTCAGGACGTTGCATCTCATTAGCAGTCTCTTTCCGTGGAGTGTAAGAAACTCCTTTTGACCGGGGCATGTTGTTTACTTCCAAACCTGTGTACAGCTGGCGTAAATCCCTCCAGGCTGTGGTCAGAGCTGGAAGCTGGCCATTAATACAGGCTTCTTCTTTGTCATTATATAGACTTAAAGAAAAGAAAGCAGGTGCCCTCCTGGCATTTTATAAAGAGTCATTCATGAATACAAGATACTGCATTTTGCATATTAGTGTGAGTGCCAATATAAACCCAGCTGTGTGCAAAATAAAGTGAAATATGTATTTCAAAAACTAGGCCACAGCTTTTCTATGGTGCAATCTGAAAGCATTTGAATCAACTTTGCATATGCATAGCCTTTTCTTTTAAAATTATATTTTTCCTTGGGTTTTTTTCTTTCTTCTTCTTTTTTTTTCTTTCTTTTTTTTTTAATGTGATTTTGTAACACTTTTCCCAAGGTAGTAAGACAATAACATAAGCACAAGCTGAGGAAAACATAGGCAGATGCTGCAAAATGCACCTCTGCAGCAACTTTCCATCTTCTTCTCTAGTCCCAAACTGGAGCCCTCCTCTTGTGTTGGGCTGCGATTCTCTTCTACGTGCAACTGTTTCCAAGAAGGCTGTCAACAATTTTGCTTGGGATTTTGTTATACTTTAGACCAAAGTCTGGAAAGCTAAAAGTTCTTTAATGCTACTTTCTGATTCTAGAGGTTGAAAAAAAGTGGATTTTTACAGTCCACAGTAAACAACAGGTGCTGGGTGCTTATCTTCATGCTGAAGGGAGGAGAAATAAGAGGAACAAGGGAGTACAGGGAAAGTAGAAGAGAATCCTCTGGACTATGGTGGAGTTATTCACCACAGCAGGCAACATCCACCGGGCAGATAATATCAGGAGTCATCTGTTTTGTGGGCATGAGCGTAACTTTCTCCTTCTTAATCCCTGTATGCTTGCTTACTTTTATTGTCTTCTCAGATACTCAATTGTTTTAAGAAACACTTGCGTGTGTTTACACAAAACGCTTTAGTTTTTTGGTCAGGTAATTATTAAATGCAAGATGTATTCGGTGGCTTCACTGGTGGCAACGCTCATTTTCCAGGAGTTACAGGTGCTGTCTGGCTGTGACATGTTACCAGCTTTTCCTTGCATCAAGTCTCAGTGCTTTTTCCAAAGGAAAAACAAACTGGCTTCTTGTTGCTGTGGTCCTGTGACGCCCAGCTCCAATGCAAATGAAAGGAGGAAGATAGGGAAGGAAATTTCCTCCCTCAGCCTGTTAGCCTTGGGGAGTTTGCCCACAGATGAAGCTGGAAGAGGTCATTTGTATAGCAAATTTGAGCCTCCGTTCCCCAGCCCCCGCTGTGGGAGCCACGGTTTTGGGGCTGCAGTAACTTGCAGGTGGCTCTAAGGACTCACCCGCAGGGCTGCCCCAGGCCCAGGGAGCGGGAAGGCAGTGGCCTGACACCGGGACCCGCACCGGGACCCGCACCAGGGACAGCCGGGGGATAAGCGGGGTTTGTCCCTGAGCATCCCCTGCCTTCTCCTCTGCACGGGCCCGGGACAGGAGGGATCGCTGCTGAGGAGCCGACGGGCCAGGCCAGAGGGTCTGGCTGTGAGCAAAGGTGAAAATGCTCTTATTTCAGGACTGATGGTGTATTAAGCTACGCACGGGGGCCACAAAGGGAATCGGTGATGCCGCAGGAACCTCTGCACCACAAGCTGCGCTCCCGGGCTCTGTAATCCCACCAGCAGATGACACTACCTTCTTCTTTTTGTGCGCTTCTCTTAAATCCCACAATGGATCCATCTGCATTCATACGCAGCTAAAAAGTCTGATCTGATAACTACTCATTTCTCTGCCGCGAATTGTGACTGACAGAGTGTGGCGCTGACAAAACCAGAGGAGTTTGAAACTGCGTGCATGCACTTGTGAAATGAAGACGTGGGGGTTCGAGATGCGCTGATAATAGAAATTAATCTATGTAGAACTATATCTGATTTATTTTGATCTACGGTTAGCAGTGTTTTGTTTTAGTAGGATTCTTTGTTTTTTTGCTAACAGGTGCTTGGCTTTAACAATATTCTTTCACTGTTTGGTTCTGGTAGATTTAATAGCATAGTTGCTAAATTGAGTTTAGATAGCTTATCCTGTATATATTTAGAGATAAGAAGTTCATTTAGGGATTAGGGAATGCTTCTTGTCTATGCACCATTAAGCATAGCACATCTGCTACTGAACTAGCAGTCAGCAGAATATTGACAAAAGTTACAAAGAAATCTTTTTGTTCATGGGAACGCACGTTTATATGCAATGTTCTAGATGCTTACATGACCAAAGAAGTAGCTCCAAGAGCTGTAAATAAAATCCAGGTTCATACTATGCTTAGGTGCAACAGGAGTACTGATCTTGTTTAGAAACTGTTGTAGTGGAAGTGAGTCAAAAGAATTGGTGATTAAAAAACAAAATCATCTTACAGCAAAGTAAGACTTACCTTTTAGTTGCAATTTCTGCTTTTAAGGGATGAAGAGGAGCTCGTTTTCTAGAATATGGGAGGAAGCTGAATAAAAAGTTGTGAGAATAGTGAAAAGGAAAAGTTAAATATAGATTTTCATATATTATTTGTTTTAACCGGAGAGTCAGGCCTCTAAGAGCAGCCTTCAGAGCAGTAATCAAAACACAGCACTCTTTTTCTTTTCTTAAAAAAACCCCAAACCACAAAACAACAAACAACAAAAAGCCCAACCCAAGCCCAGAAACTGAAGTGCTTTAAATAGTGGTGAAAGAGCGAAATTCCCGGACTGGCTGGGAGAGAAGGGGGACGGAGTGACCCCATTACTGACACTCACCAGCTGGTAACCAAAACCAAGGAGGGAGCAGGGGAAGCGAAGGGCATTCATCAAAATCGTCGGGTTATCTAGGCCTTATTCATGCCGAATGCCACGCTTTATATTGCGATTAACGGAAAAGTGATTAAATCTTTGAAATGTGGAGATGAGCCTTTCAGACATGCAGGTGGTTCTTCTGAAATGCCTACTTGTGGAGGAGAGATCTGTGTGTATGTATATGCATGGGCAGCTCTGCTCCCACCAAACAGCGCAAGGAAGATTTTCTGGGCTATTTATATACGTCGTGGCAGGCTGCTGGCTTTGTAAGAGGAAAAGCTGATTCATGCTGGTGTGGAAACTGATTGTGCTGCCAATGGGAGAGGCAAATTTGAGGTACACGAGGATAATTAAGCAGGAGATATGAACAATTCTAAACCAGGGATATATTTTTCCAAATGAGATGTTTGTGTGTTAGTGTGTGGGGCTCAACTGCAGGTGTCACTGTTAGATCTAAAATAATGGTTTGCTCTTTGACTATTGCTGTCACAATAGACTCTTTTTTTTTTTTTCCTACCGAAGTCGCGCTTGTGATAGTAACGCAAAATCTAGAAAATGTGGAGTAAACTGTAATCGATTCAAGCTCTGTGTGAGTGTGTCCGTGCGCGCACGTGTGCTTGTGTACGTACTGAGGGTGTATCTGTACTTCAGGTGTATAGCTGTGCGCGTATATGCCCCACCGAGAACTATCTCAGCATCTTTACAATAAGCTCAAACATCTCCACACATTAGACTTACAACTTTTAGTCTGAATGTTTTGAAATCCTCCCATGCTTTGGGATGGGTATTTAACTTCCACTGACCCTTAGCAAAGTGGTGATGAAATCTTTAATACAGCAGTAGAATGTATGAGCGTTAACATGGGGATTTGAGAGAGAGCATCTGAAATTGTTTACAGTGATTTGCAATAGCTCGGTAATTCCATTCTCTGCAAATGAATTTGCTCGGGTTTATTTGTGGTTTTTTGTTTGTTTGTTTTAAATAGTCTCTGGCTTTTTTTTCAGGCAAACAGGCCTGCTTCTTCTAGGGTTGTTATTCAGATAATGGGTAAAGTGATGCAAGTTTTTTGTCCTCTCTCTCTTTTTCAGCTTTCTCTTTTCTCTTTCTTTTTTTCTTTTTAGAAGAAAAAACAAGGAATGAGAAAGAACTGAAAAAAGGGGATTTAAAAAATCTTAGCAAAATCTTTCCGTGACTAATTCGAAACCACAACATACTGTTTAGAAAGTGAACAAAAAACATCATTCTGAGTGTATTTTGGAGTGGCTCCGCAACAGCTTTTTATATGAGAAATTTTAAGAGGAATGCAATATTCTCATTAAGTACCAATCTCCACAGCCTGTTCTTCCCCACCTGGATACCGTGTCTTCAAAGCTGGTACTCTGGTACATGACACTGATTAGCCCACTGTATTAATGTTTACGACGCTTTGTTGTTGTTTTTTTTTTTTTTTTCTTGGCGGTAGCTTTTCCTAAGTGTTTACGCAATTTTATGAAGTATATCCCTAATCTAGATCACTTTATTTCTATTACGTTATTCCCAATTTTCACTTTTTATAATGTTGCATTACGCACCTATGTAGGATTTTTTTATTTCTTCTCCAAATGCTTTTGGTAAAGTAAACGTGTTCGTGAGACTGAAAAATACTCTTTCCTCAAATCAGACAATGGAGTTTTTCACTTGAACAAATAAATGTATATATACTTGAATAAGCTCACTCTAATTGAATCCTGAACGTTCTGGAGGGAATTAGCCCTCCCTTTTTAATTTTTCTCAAAACAAAACCTAGAAATGAGAAAATATTTTGAGGTGGGAAGGAAAGGGAGGGGGAATAGAAAAATAAAGCAAATAAATTTTTGAATAAGAATGACCCATGTACTGTGACCGGAGGGCAAATGCAAATGTCTGTTTTCAAACACAGACTAGTGAATTCTTATTAGGGGTTCGTGACTGTGCCTCCAAGCACATCATTACATATTCATAAGTGTGAGGAAAATAGACTCCTTCCACATTCAGGTGTGTTCAACTAAATGCTGCCCCTTTAATCTTAAAGAACAGCTCATTTGGTCTATTTTCTTCAGTTCACAAAGTGTTAAGGGAATATGAGATAAAAGATGCACACACACAAAAAGAAAAAGAAGCAGCAATATTCCACAAAGATCTTTTTAGTGTCAACTTAAATGCACACAAATAGCAGATGATGATCTCTTTTATTGGACTAACATTTATCCAGTAATATCCACACACTTTTAAAACCATTGAGACCTCCTCTTCAGGTGTTCATTTGAATAGAAATAGCTGAATGAGTGTTTTTATAATTGATCCCCTGAGTACTGAATGTCTAGTGCTGCATAACCAACATTTTCCCATTGCTGATTTTTTTTCCAAATTGCTACTCTGCAAAATTAGGATTTTGTATAGTTTTGATAAGAAAATTAACCTTCCAAATGCCAGATCCCCTTAATGTTTCTTAGGAACTGGTGTGAAGGTACATCTGGAACTTTTGTTCTCAAATGGATTATTTTATGTATGTGAGGAAAAAAAAAATCTTTTCCTCCATAAAATTACACAGAAACTAGAGCTCCCCCCTAAAAAAAGGTTGAAAGTTGCTTTGGTTGAGTTTCTTATCACTGTCCCTCAGATAAGAAGCCATCATCTTTAGAGTGTGCTTAATGAAATGTCTTTGCTTTTAACAGCAGCATAGAAACTCCGTAGTACTTGTTTGCTATTTGACTTTTACGCTGGATGAAAAAATTCTGATATATTGTCAACTTTTTTTTTAATCTTTAAAGTCACCTTTAGAAGATTTTTCTTGCAACATACATTGTGTGTCATAAGAACTAAGTTTTCCAGAGACACAACCAGCCAGCTACAGTGTATATTTCTTTTTTATTATGTTCGGGTTTGTTTTTTTTTTTTTTTTAAATAGCAAAAACACCTAGGTAATGCTTGCAATTTTGGACATGGAGTTTAAAAAACCTGATCTTGTTGTGAAGATACAGAGCAGCTGAAGTTTAATAGCATGCATTACAGGTGGCTGTTCCTTCAGTAGCCCCTTGAAGGAAATGGAATTCCTAATTGATATGAAATCATTTTGTAGCAGCAACACCTGAATAGTAGAGAGAAAGGGAAGAAGATATGATAATGACTGTGTGATAAAACCGGTTAGCATTTCTGTGCCATAGTAAACACTCATGAGTATAAAGAAAACACTAGCTAGCCACTAGAGATATCCACTTATGTTCATGATACAACCACTACAAACTCTAGTTCTATCAAACTAGCATCAAGCACAAGATCCATCTTTAATTAATTTAATCCTGTAGAGCTGAGACTCATTTTATTTGTGACTGTGCAGAGAGAAATTACACTTCCATACTTGCCTTGAACTTCAACCTTATCCTTTCCTATCAGTCATATTGAATAACACAAAAGCACATGCTCTGAAATTCATGTCTGTTCTTTTTTTTTTTTTTCTGCCAAAGATTATTCAGATCTTCCTACATGTGGCTCACTCAATAAAAAGCACAGTAAATGCCTCTCCTCACTCCTCCTCCTTTAGGAGAAAGAGTGAGCTCTTTTGCAGAGGGGAAACAGCTTATTAAATCAAAAGTCTTTCTCATTATGAGTAAGAAGCATGGAAATTCTAGAGTAAGGCAGAAAGATTTCTTTCCTGTCCTTGCTGCAGGAATGAACAAATCATGCCTCACTGAAGGCCATACCTAATGGACATAGGATAGTGCAGTTTGCCTTTTTCCCCCCTTTAAAATTACATATTCTGCATGTGCTACTACTGTATGGCTATTTTCTTTTTCAGTAACCCGTTCCAGGTGCTATGCAGGTGCCACGGTACAGCATGCAACCAAAGAGGCAACTGTAGCCCGGTAGTGAGGGTGCCAAAATGCTCCTCACAATTGATTCATGTCCTGAGTTCAGCTCTTACAAGAAACGATATAAAAGTTCCTTTAAACTATTTTCTTTTTCAAAGAAACAAGGGCAGAACCATGACCCGCTCCAGGGGAAGCAGCCAGGGGTGAGTGCTCCGTGAACCTTTAAACCAGCACAATTTCTAGAGCAGGAGTGCGGCGTCTCACCCTGGATGACCAGACTGAGTGTGAAGTTGTGGTATCACTGCATAAGGCACGTGTCAAAGTTTGTAGCATCTCTGATACAGCCATGAAAATATGCAGAATGGAGAAAACACTGTGTGTATATTGGTGGCACATCTGTAGAGTGCAAAAAGCTACAGGTTTCATGCAAGCCTCTAACTGCAGGCCCTAGCTGAGGTGGTTCTCATGTACAGGGATGCAGGGAAGAAAGTTCCTCACTTACCATTTAAAAACAAAACAGTATCTCTCACTTTTTCCTTCCAAAAATTAGGAAAATCTAAAGGAGTGCAAGAGCTAAATTTGAAGATCTAAAGGCAAAATCGCTAGGCTTCCCTTTACCAGCAGGCTACTGGAAAACCATATGTGCCTTTGCTCCAAAACCTTTTGGCCTTCTGCTTTGGGATGTGTCCCAGGGAAAGCTTTGCTTTCTCTCAAATTCTTAGATCAGCCCTGTGTGCGGGAAGAAGGGTGGTGGGAAAGAAATTATTTTTACATGTCAATTAAATATCCAGAAGATTTTCTCTGGGTGAAAAGAAAAAATGAAAAAAACTTTTTAACCACATTCTTAAAAAACAAATATAAGACTTCAGCTGGGTTTAAAATGGGAAACAAGCATCAAAAGGAAGTGGAAAAGTCAAGTCCTGATACCTGTGCGAAGGAGAACCTGCAGCCTCCCAGGTCGCTCTTCCCCTGCCCATCTCCATAGTTAATTGTACCACTGGCCTTCCTCACCATGGCCAGCCTTGTTTCCTGCTTTGGTAGAAAAACTTCAGGAATAACATAGTTTATTTTGATTTACAGACTAAACATTGCCAAAATTTGCAGAGAACAGTTATTATCTCTTTAGATTTCCTCTTATCTGTATAGTTATCTGACAATCTTTAAGCCCTCTGGTTTGTTATTGTTAAGAGAGATCCTGGCCTGAGCAAATACTAATTTGTAAATTTGAGAAACTGTGTTTAAAAAAAAAAAATGTTACTGGTAATTTGCAGGCACACAGTAACATTGTAGTTACAAGGCCCAATACATCTCAGTGCAAGACACAAAAATCAAGACAAGTCTCAAATAGTTTGATCTATGGCTCTTCCTCCCAGTCTTGCCCCCATGAGCTCCTACCTTCTTTGGAAGATTACTGTTATGCCTGCTTTCTATTTTGCCCTTCAATATTTCTGTTTTCTCTCGCACATAAGAGGAGAGAGTAAGAGAATTAAATGTCAAGAATTATCTCATTTTAATATGTGGGATTTCTGTGATCTGAGCCTGCTGCCAGCCTACCGTTGAGCATAGCCAAGTTCCTGTGTTTTATCACTAGCTTTATCAACAAGGCCTTTGCTAATTCTTCACCGTCTACAAACACAGTCTTTATTATTATTTTTCCTATTGAAAACCAGTCCAATAGTTCACTAGTAGAAAAAAAGCACGTCTTTGGTATTGGGTTTCAAATTTTCAGCATCTTGTTGCCCTTTGTCATTCTTGGCTTGCATTAACTCATTCTACTGTCTTTTGACTCACCTTATTTTGCCTTTATAAATTTTACTCCCCTGGTTGAGTTCCTGTCTCATCTTCTGTGCCTTCTACTCCGGTCTGGAAGAAAGGATGGCTCTCCTGTATGAATATTTCCTGTGCCAGGCCATCTTCCTCTGGTAATGGAATTGCCCCTCGCTGTGACTGAACAAGGGAGTTATTTTCCACCCTCCTCCCTATTACAAAGTCACTTCTGGCTCTTAATTCCACCTTCCTCTGCTTCTATCCTGGATTTATCGTTCCATGGGCTAATAATAATAATAATACTTACCTGCCTCTCAGGGGTGTTGTGAAGATTAATTAGTTAATGAGCTCCAAAGATGAAAAGTGCTGCATCATTGCTAAATATTATTGTTGTTCTTATCCTGTATAGATTGAACTCATCAATATCAGTATTTCAATTATAAATCTCACCCTACCATTTTTCAATTAGGCCCACTAGATCACGTTATCCATCACTCATTCTGCCTTCTGGTTCCTCTGCCTTACTGCTACCTTTCTGCTTTTGAGAAGAGACACATAATGACCATATGTTCCTGTAAATAAAGGATTCACCTTTTGTTTCAGAATGTTCCCATCTTTTTTTAATATTAAAAATCAGAGTCCACAGAGGACTCTGAGCAACGTGATAGCTCCTGCTCCTTTACCTGAAGTAAAATCTCCTTTATAATCTGTTGCATTACCTAGTGAAAACAGTATCCTCAGCAGAAGGTCTGTAGGAAGTCACATAACAAATTGGTCTCTGATACCTCTCTCCTGTTGGACCATCATGACAAGATGACGCATTTAGTAGATGAGGGAAAGGCTATGGATGTTGTCTACTTAGACTTTAGTAAAGCCTTTGACACTGTTGGCATCAGTATTCTCCTGGAGAAACTAGCTGCTCATGGCTTGGATGGGCCTAGTCTTTGCTGGGTAAAAAAACTAGCTGGATGGGTGGGCCCAAAAAGTTGTGGTAAATGGAGTTAAATCCAGCTGGCGGCCGGTCACAAGTGGTGTTCCCCTGGCCTCAGTACTGAGGCCAGTTCTCTTTAATATCTTTATCAATGATCTGGAGGAGGCGATCGAGTGCCCCCTCAGTAAGTCTGCAGATGACACCAAGTTGTGCAGGAGTGTTGATCTGCTTGAGGGTAGGAAGACTGTACAGAGGGATCAGGACAGGCTGGATTGATGGGCCGAGGCCAACTGTATGAGTTTCAATAAG
>VXBL01009399.1:90678-115147 GCA_013400195.1 Aramus guarauna
TACAATGATACAGGCTTGGGGAAGAGTGGCTGGAAAGCTGCTTGGCAGAAAAGGACGTGAGGGTTTTGGTCAACAGTTGGCTGAATATGAGCCAGCAGTGTGCCCAGGTATGCCAGCATCCTGGCTTGTATCAGAAATGGTGTGGCCAGCAGGACTGGGGAAGTGATTGTCCCCCTGTACTCGGCACTGGTGAGGCCACACCTCAAGTACTGTGTTCAGTTTTGGGGCCCTCGCTACAGGAAAGGCATTGAGGTGCTGGAGCGTGTCCAAAGAAGGTCAATGAAGCTGGTGTCCTGAGAACAGGTCACATGAGGAGCAGCTGAAGGAACTGGGGTTGTTTAGCCTGGAGAAGAGGAGGCTGAGGGGAGACCTTATGGCTTTCTACAGCTACCTGAAAGGAGATTGTAGCCAGGTGGGTGTCAGTCTCTTGATTCCCAAATAACAAGCAATACAAGAGGAAATGGCCTCAAGTTGCACCAGAGGGGGTTTTGATTGGATATTAGGAACTATTTCCTTGCTGAAAGGGTTATCAAGTATTGGAACAGGCTTCCCAGGGAAGTGGTTGAGTTTCACCATCCCTGGAGGTATCTAAATGACACGTAGATGTGGCACTTAGGGACATGGTTTAGTGGTGGACTCGGCAGTGTTAGGTTAACACTTGGACTCAATGATCTTTCCAAACCTAAACAATTCTATAATTCTATGATCATCACTAACTATGTTTTTTGCCTTCTTTTAGCAGTTATCAAAGTTATCTTTGAGTCCATGAAATCTTCCTTTGCTCCTGTGGATTGCAGTGGATCTGCTAAGTGAAACAAGAAGTAGGAATTCCCCGGAACCCTTCAGCTCGTCCAGAAACTCTTCTTGCAGTGCTGCTATTGTGGAAGTTAGGGCATACCATGCCTCGTCTTTGGATGCTGCTCAGTCTCATATTCTCTAAAATGTGCTGAAATGGTACCTTGTGAATGTAGATTTGCCTGGGTCTCTGTGTCACCTAGTCCATCTTTTAATCTGTTCCTGTCTGTATTTAATCTACACCATCCTGTTTGAGAAACATGATGACCATTGCATAAAAAATGATTCTCAACCATAACTTCTGCAAGTTGGTACAGATAGCAGAACACCTAAAGCGAGCGCTGTCATGCTGTAAAATGTGGCAGGAAGGCCAGAGATGTTCTGGTTTGGGCACAGGTTTTCCCTTTGCCACGGTGTGTAGTCTCTGGCACAGCAGGCAAGGATTGCTTGGGAGCAACTCCAAGATTTCAATTTCTGCATTGAGGCAAATCTGCATCTCTCTTGAAATCTGTAAAAGTGAAATCATTCCCACCACCCCATGAATGCACATGTGGGAGGGGACACAAGTTTGGAACAATTAGGGGCAAACTGCCTATTTACATGCCAGGCAAGCGCCCTCAGCCTGAGACTATAGTCAGTCTCGTCTGCCCTCTCTCACTCTCCTCAGAGCTGTTCCACTTCATACAAATAATTAAATAGTCATCGGGCCTGAGAAAGGGACGTGTCTACAACACTGCTTGCAGTAAGGGAAGAACATGATCAGCCCAAACTGCTTGCAAAAGAGCTTCTAAACTCAACAAACCCTGTCAGACATCTTAACTCTTCTGTCTCATGTCTAGACCTTGGAAGCGTAATCTTTCTTTGGAGACATGTTGTCAGATCAAGCAGAAATAATGCTGGCTGAGCTTAAACAACAACCATATTTGATATTTTCTGCTGATTGAGCTGTCCAGTTGACTGGAAAGGGCTGACAGCAGAGAGAGCCCTGGTCTGAGCAGAGCAGCTCCCAGGCCAGCTGGCGAGGGAATGGGTCTGCGCCAGGTAATTATTGCCTAGTGCAGAGGTCGAAAGCCTCAGAGAGGCTGATGTACTAATGAAACACAAATGGGACATCTGTGTTCAGGAGTTCAGCAAAGCACAGAAAACAGAGCTTTGCCAGGAATATATGTACTACTGAAAGCAGACTCACTACCTTGAGCTAAGGGGAACCCACTATAGAGTAAAGGCACAGAAAGCCTTTCGCAATGGACTTTTTTTTTTTTTTTCACAACAATTTAAAGGTTTCTAGCGATTGCTCTAGACACTGCAGCATTACAGAAGGGAAATGGGTGTATCTGAATAGCATGATGCAAGGTCACATGTGAAGAGTGAACCTAAGCAGGGTTCAGAGAGGTAGTGAAAGAGAATTTGAGGTAAATGAGGTTAGTGGGAGTCTTTACTGACATGAAAAAGCAGTATGGTACTGGGTGAGTGGGTTGTTACTTCTAAATGGCTGCAGTTAAAGGTACAAATGTGAGCATATGAAGTCAGGGTCTGATTTTTTGTGCCTTGCATAGTCATGTCATTAGAGCTGCATTTCAAAAGTTTCTCTGTTTAACACTGGGACAAAGTGGATGTATTATATATATACACACACATATATATATTTGTAAAAGTATGAGACCGCTTTCTGCAAAATAACTACCGGAAGACTCAGAGCACTGACATTACTGAAATAACATTGTCAGAGTCACATGCAAGTGGAGACTTAGGGCACCTATCAGGTAAAAGGATTTCAAGTTAAGCCTGCACGTCAAGAACGGGCTCTCAGACTGGCCAGGACCGATTTGGGCAGTTCCTTGGGGCCTCCGTATCAACTTAACTTTGCTCATGTTAGGGGATATTAGTTACCTGCTCTGCAGGTGCAGGACAGTTGGGTGAAGGAGAAGAGGCTGCGAGGCAGGGAGCTGAAATTCACCTTTTTGACTGGGAAACACAGTTTAATTGTGATATCCTTCAAGTCTCTGCAAGCTTAGCCAAAGCGGGGAGCAGAGGAGGTGTGCTGAGGTCTGTGCGGGGATGTCCATGCCCTTGGTGCAGCCAACGAGTACTTGTCCTGCTACTCCCGTCAGCACGCAGACTGGGTGGGAAGTTCCAGGGGCCAGGGCAGGTATGTGCTGGCCACCATGAAGCTCGAGTCAAAAGGCCCTGGGTGCTGCTCGGCCTCACCAGGAGCTGGGCTTCAAGGGGAAGGGAAGGGAACCAGCTGGGCTCCAAGCACTGGTCCCCATGTGAGCAGGGGGGGAAAGGCAGACTTATCCTTGCCCTTTCCCAGCTTTGTTCTCTTCCACTAAGTTAGCAGAGAGGAAGGAAAAAAAATTAACTTAGCTGGAGCTGCTATAGCTGGATCTCTCCTAGCCACAGAGAGCCTTGCTGTGTCTCCCTACCCAAAGTCACCAAGGTGCCCTCAGAGCAGCAGGACTTGGAGTTAGGTGTCCTTTTCTGCAGAGAAAAAGTCAATATTTCTGATGTTTGGAGGAGGTTTAGTGTGCCCTCAGGTTGTCCCTGTGAAGGTGTGTAGAGCATTTCTCTAATATTTCATTGCAGTGTCAGTGCTGGGTGTGAGCCGACATCTGATGCAAGATGAATATAGGACCTTCTGGCTGGGAGGCGAGAGTGTGAATGCTGGCACAGAAGTTCTGACTATGAAATGTCATGAATGAACTTTGCTCAAAAGTGATCTCTAAAAATAAATAACAGCAAGAGTAGCATAGGGGTTTCTTTTACACCTTCCAGGTTGCTGGCTCTGAACATTTTCACTTTGCCCATAAGCTATTTGATGACTCATTTTAGAATTAATGCCTCTAAATATGAAGAATGTAGGCATATTTCCTCCATGATATAAAGATTATAATCAGCAACAGTGGGGTACAGTGTTTGTAGCACAGGAAATCTGAGCTGGAATTGGCTAGTGCCATGACACTGCCTCAGGCTCTGACCTGGTCACATCCCTGTAGCCAGGCAGGAGGAGGCTCCCAGGGAAAATACACACTGGTTTTGGTGCTTAACAAGGGCATTCCTCCCATCCAGAAGCTGCTAATTTTCCCCCGTCACAGAGTGTACTCTGTGGCTGGCTTCCATGTGAGGCAGAGCCAGTGTCTTTAGCACTGACATGGTATTACTTGTAAGAATGGGGGCATTTCTGTGTCCTCCGGCTAGCCACCAATTTAGGTGTTTATGTTCAGCATATCTAAATCTTTCTCCTGTTTTCCTAACTGCATGTAGTATTCCTTGTCTTCTGTGGTATGCTGCTATATCATGTTCATTTGCTTCGTTTGAACATTGCAGATCTTCAATGGCATTAATGACTTCAGTGATGGGTGAATCATATGTATTTAAAATTAAACATCAGTTAACTGAACGTGGTTTGGGATCCATGGCTAAAGGTGCAATTTGTATGTCACCTATTATTGTAAAAAAACTCCACCAACCTACACTTGGACAATGTAATGGGGCAAGTAAGGCAAGGCTGTGTTCTGCCACTACTTTTAGACTCTGATGGGATTCCTCTCCCATGATTCTCATATTACAGGTCGTTGAGATGATCAGGAGATGATCACTTATGCTTAGTGATGGACTTTGATCAGCTGCCCTAGCCTGCTTCTTGCACACTGTGAATGCTCACAGCTATAGCAAGCTTTTGGTTACTACATTTATGTCTATTTGCAGATAGGTATGATTTGTCTGGAGACGCAACTTGATAGCAATGAGCCAGTGGCTACTGGATCAGCTGAGACCTTATCCAAGTGAACACTGGATTAATTGCTAAATCTGAGTAAAAAGCATTTGGGGGAGGTGAAAGTGAACTCATTTTGATTGATGAGAAGCAGTTTCTCTGTCGCTTCTGCCTCTAGAGTAAACTTTCGGGAGTAAATACATAAAATATACTTGGCTATTGCTATGTTTAAATCTTAACCCACTTGTTTGAACTACCTGTGTAGAAAAGAAGTGGTCTCTTTTCAGAATTGTCCTAGTCTTGGTGAAGGATGTCTGCCCCTTGTGGTAGCAGGAAAGAGAAATCTGGGCTGGGAAGCCCTGAGAGAGGGAGAAACAGAAGTTACGCAGCAGAGTGCTGGAACCAGCCATAAGTGGAAATAAAATCAAACCAAATTACTTTAAAACAAATTCTTCTAGAAAAGCATGACATATTCAGTGTAGCTGAGAAAGAAGGCCACATGCTCTTTTGTTTCACTACTTTATTAATGGAATGAAAGGTGGGAAGCTGAAAATAAGCTGGGTTCAACTTCCTTACCATTATCTACAAGTGCTATCCTGTAGTACAAGGAATGATACTAGATAATTTTGTTTGTTCAGATACTGTTCCTCATGCCCTGCTTTCTCACTGATGAAATTGGCTTCTGCTTACCCAACTTTAAACCAAATTCCAGACACAGCCAGGGCAGTCTGTGCTGACACGCATACAAACACCTACTGTTTAGATATTAATTCCTCCCTGTGCTCTGCGAACATGAGTGAAAGGAGAACAAAATGTAGCTCTGTAGTGAGGGACTGTGCTGGTCATTTGGCTAAGACAGAGACTGGTTGGACACAGCCCAGTGAATTAGTAAGGAGACTCTGGAAATATGGGGTCAGCTCCAGTCAAAAGCCACAGCGAACGGATGTATGGACCTGGGATGCGTACTGCAGCCCTGGACGAGGTGGTTGCAGCTAATCATGCTGTGTAATGGGAGACCTGCTGCTCCAGAAATTGCTTGTGTTTTTTTCACACTGCTCCGGGCCGTAAGAAATGTGGGAATTTGAAGTCTGCTACTTACTGAGCGTTGTGGAGTGTATTGCCCTCTTAGCCAAGGTTTATGCTACTAACTGTTCTCTCAGCTAAGTCTAAAGCTGGTGTAGAGACCAGTAGGTAAAAGCTAAAATAGTCATTTTACCTGCTCTATCTATTGCCTTTCCCTCAGTGTACTACATCTACAGTCAAAATTTTCTTACATTTTCTTTCAAACACTCTCTTTTTCTCATACCTGAAGAGAAAAGGAAATGTCCCAGCCAGCCCTTGGGAGCCAGAACTATCTTAATTCAGTTAATCCAGATCTCACTCCAAATCCTTTTGAATTATTTTTCAGAAGAAATGGTTAGCCTGAAAAAGCTGGAGTACTGCACCATATCTCCAGCCGGGTGGCTTTGTTTAATCTACTCAGTGACTCTACAATACACAAATTAGCTCATTTAATATGAGGGAATGTAGATGAAGCTGGAATGATTTGTCCTAACAGCTTTGGGGAAGATTATCAAAAGGAGCTAGAACTGGAGCCTAGAGAGAAGAGAGGGAAAATCTGTCCAAGTTCTCCAGACTGTAACTGTCAGCAGAGATTACTGACAATGGTAACCGGATAGGAGGCTTCCCTTTAGAAAAAAGGGTTGAGAAGCGGTGTCCCTTCTTTGGATCATTCCTCCAAGTACTGTTCCTGCTGTGCCAGAAAAATGAAGATGTGTTGAAGATTAAAATCTATTGCCTGGCAAGAAAAAGATGCCATTTGAAAAAGGCAATTTGGAGGTGTGAGAGGTCAGCTTGTAGGAAGGGGTGAATTTCCCTCTATGCAGTACCACAGAAAATCCCGATTTGCATTCCTGAGAAAGGGGCAACAGCTGAGTTTTGGAAGCCACCAAAATCCACTGTTGCTCGTGTCCTCAGACCATTCTTAAAAGAGCTTCTGGCTTGTACTCACAGGTAGTTTGTCAAAGGCTTTTCTTTTTTTTCACTGTATTATGTGGAGGCTCCATCCACACCTCAGAGAACAACATGCAGGGCACAACCATGTTTTAAGGTCAGCTGTAAATTTTCAGAATGGCCTTCCAGTGAGCCTCTTCCTCCATTATCTCCACATGTCTATCAGAGAAGTAATTGCCCAGCTGTCTCCGCAAAGAGGCAGATCCGTGCTGCCAGGAGGGGCTCGCCCTCCTCTGGTGACCATTTAGCTCCCCAGTGTTTGCTTCTCAGAGCTGCTCCAGTCCCTCCACCACCTGCTGGCTCTGCAATCCGCCTGGGGTCTGTGGAGCGTGGCCTGAGCAGCACCAAATTAAACAGCTGCATTTTTATCATTGTTGAGGGTACATGGGCACTCCTACTTCCTACCCTTGCCCACAGGAGTGTGGTCACCACTCATAGGGCAGCTAGCACTTGGGCTGGGGCCGGGATGTCCTCCTTGGTGGTGTGGAGCATCGCAAGCACTACACCCCTGCTGTGCTGCTGGGCAGTGGGACACAGAGCCTTGGTAGCTGAGAGACACTTTGATGTCCCTGGGGATGGCCATGAATGGCTGGGCATGACTTCTGTTGAAAGCAATGAGTGAGGAAGGACTGGCAGTTGTGCCTGCCATTAAGGTCAGCTGCCCCAGATGTAGCAGAGGCCCAGCAGAGCCCTCGAGGGAGAGGACAGAGGGCATGTTGAGTCTGTCCAATTTTTTTGGCCTTGTCTGCTTGTTTGAGGCTTTTTTGCAGTGCTGTGCGGAGCATGGAGGCCTTGCCCACTCTTCAGATAAGGACAGCCAGGAAATAACTGTTTGAGGAGGAAGAAGTGGGTTTCAGCGGTTTGGGCACAAGGCCAGCACTCTGATACTTGGGCTCTTGACTTTGCTGCTGGGCTGAAAAAGGACTTGCAGCAAGCCACAATCCATTTCTACTCTGCTTGGAGAATGGGGGTAACAACAGTGTCATTTACAAAATCCCTCAGTCTATGGATGAGAAATGTTGTAGTCAAGTATTAATGGAGAGGTCCTTGTTTCTCTCCTGATTTGTTTCTATTCACAGGTTTGCTGCCTGTTAGTTGTGTGGTGGGGTCTTCAGCTTTCCTTCTGGCTTACATTGAGTATTGGCAGAGCAGAGAGGATACCGTTGCCTTGTGTCCAGACTCCTAAATATTGCTCTCAGCCTGTCCAGGCCCCATGTGACCTTGGGTCCCTGTGGCAGTAAGTGAGGGACTGGAGAAAGGCCATTTTGGTATCTGAAGCGTCTTTCCACCATAGGTGCCCTTTTTCTTCCCTTTGCCCTTTCTGCATGAGGCAGCCTAGGTCGCCAAGCATGGAGGTCGTGACAGAAGAGAAAAGGGAGCAACCCCTAGCCTGGGGAGATGAAGGGGTAGCTCCCTCCCACAGCTAGTGCAACCCAGGTCATATTCCTGTGACTCTCCTACCTGAGCTCTTCAGGGCTTAGGCTGCTATCCCACCGGGCTCGCCCCAGTGCTGGTGATGGACAGCTGCAGCACTAACTTGGAAGTTTTGAAGACCCAATTGGAGAAAGCCCCGAGCAACTCGGTCTGGGCTCAAGTTTGACCTTGCTTTGAGCACGGGCTTAGGCTAGATTGCTCCTGAGGTCCCTGCCAGCCTGAATTATCCTCTGATCCAAAGGCGTCAGACAAACTGGTGAGTCACTGCTTTCCTTGGCTGGAGATGATGGTGGTGACAGCTGGAAGGGCCTCAGTGCATTTCCTTGGTGGCACTGTGGAAGCACCTTGCTCTCCTGGATGTGCTCTTGCCTTTCAGAGGTTCAGGATGTGACTGAATTTGGGATTTCCCAAAGAACAGGACTGGTGGAAATACCAGAGATGTTAACAACCACAGGTCTGTTTCATAAATGCCTGTAGATTTAGGCATGATCGGATTATTCAAAGTTCTCCGCTTGCCTTGAGTCATCAAGGGAAAGGTCTCATTTTGGCACTAAGATGAGAGGTGCTGGATCTGATGTGGCATTGGGTGCTGAAACCTCAAAAATGTGCCTCAGAGCTGTACTTCAGCCTTGGCTCAGAGCTGTGAAAATGGGTATCAAAGGACACTGTCCTGTCTGAGCTGTCTTTCTCACACTCATCACGCTGGCATGAGTGATCACTTAACACGGAGCACAAGGGAGAGGTGGGTGATACCACGTGAATGCAGCCAAGGGCCAGGGTGAGTGCTGACAGAGATGTCGAGAACGCTGAGGATAAAGGAAACACTGCCTAAGCCCAGTTCTGTGCTCTGAGTAGATAATACAATACAGAAGAGGCAAAAAAAAAATCATGCTCTAGCTTTTGAAAAAATTCTATGCTTTCACTTAAAAGCGGAAAAACAAACAAACAAACAAAAATCCCCAAATAGGCTTTTAATCTTCATAAGTGCAGATGATCTGTACATTCCACAAAAAAGAGATGTAGAAAACACACACACACCTTTTAACTAGTGAGCAATTTAAAGACTAATAGGATTCATCCATAATTACATAGTTAAGTAAAATTTATGTATGAAGGAATTAACTGATTTCCCTGAGGGCAATATAAACCATAGAGACAGTGCTCTCATTTAAAAGTACCATCTCAATGTTAAAATACTTTGTCATTCTTCTGTAGCGATGGTTAGGTGCTGTGAGAGCCACATGGAAGTTTATTTACTGATCCGCAGACAACTGATAACAGATCTCTGCTTTGTTTGGAATAGAAAACTTGAACAGCTTGTCTGCACCTCTCCACTCGGACATTAAATCAACATGGCTCTATTAGTGGCCCTAGGATGCCAGCTGAGCCATCTCTAAGCCTGTCACCGTGATGTCTTCATCTGTAACCAGAGCAGACGTGAGCTCCTGGCAGCTTCGGGAGGTGACAACAAATCCAATTAGCTCCTCTCCATGGCGCCACAATACTACTGTGAAATGGCCTGACAGGGAGGGTGGCTGCAATACCCCGCACAGTGGGCCATATCCTTCCTATTTAAAAAAAACAAAAAAAAAACCCAACCAAAAACAAAAACAACCAAACCAACCAAAAAAAACCCTACCAACACTTAATTGCTGGAGTGACTTTCCAGGCGGCTGCTGGAACCTTGTGCACAATCTGGTCAGAAATGTGAGCTGTCCTGGAGGGCTGGATCGTGCACAGCTTGGGGAGGGCTTTGCGAAAGGGTAAAATGCTCCAAGACGATAACTCTGTGCCAGCACTGTCATTCCCCTCCCTCACAAGGAAAATTTGGTCTAGAAATCATGCAAAAGCCAGCCCCTTCCTGCTCCAGTCCCATGTTGCACAGAGACGGGGACTTTGGTGCCCGGAGGTGGTATGTGCTCCGTACGGTCTCTTTTGGCTACGGTGCCAACCAAAAGATGGAAGCAAACTCCCCACTCCAGACTTTGCCTGCTGGAAGGAAAGTGGGGGGCTGCTCAGTGGATGTAGGATTTGGAAGTAGACAATCTAGCGAAACTCTTCTAGCGCTGAATAGGAGGGTTTGATAACATTGCTCAAAAGTTGCGGCTGGGCTGGCTGAACTCGGACAATTGTATTTAAATCAGCTTCCTTCCTCCCAAACTAGTTAGCTAGTGGCAAGAAATATTTCACGTACCCATTAAAAGTTGCTGAAATCCCATGAGGCATAACACATTAAGTCATTTAATTCTTTTGGGCTTTATCACTAATGTGATATTTTTGCATTTTCTCACCAGTATTTGTACCTAACAGTGCAAGGTGAAGTAGGCTGGGGAAAATAGAGACTGAATTTAGGGTCCTCTTGAGTAAGCAACTAAATCTAGTTTCTTCTGTTTTGTTGTCAAGGTCACAAAAGCCATCAGTGAAACCTGAGCATCCCTGCTGCTGAAATGTATACTTGAGATGCAAGAATGTTTCCGAGTTCAGGTGTTCTCCAGCCCCACTCATGTAGGTAAATTCTGGCTTTTACAGTATTGGAAGTTTTAGAAATCATTGCAACCATAGGCTGGTCTTGGAGAAATCATTGAAGTTAGAAACTAGATTGATTTCTCTGCTTTCAGTACAGTGAGCCTGGAGTTACATCAGGGTAACTGTGTTACACACCGTACAGTGACTGTGGTCACTAGACTAAATCAGACACCCCTAACAATATATATTCTCTTTTCCAAGTTAGAGAGGATGTACCTTTTTCTAAATTGTGAGTCGGTGTTAATGTGTAATGTGAACAGAACTGGTTTACAGGTGACTATGAGCTTATGGGAAGGAAGGGTCCAGCAAAGCAACAGTAAAATGGTTGCATTGCTGCATGTCTGCAAACTTGTTTGAATGGAGAATCTTCGTTCCTCCAAGGATAGTATGTCTTAAAACCAGACAGAAGACGGCATTCACCTGGAGCCTGGGTCTGCTTTGTCTTTATGGTTACTGGTGATGAGGGTTCAACGCAGAGAAAAGCAACACAAAAAATGAAGGAATGGTGTTGGAAAGAAGCACAGTATTACTATTTTCAACAACTTAAATGCATTTTTTTTTTAACTGGTTCCTCTGATGCTCAATGTCCATGCTTTAAAAGTGCAGTGAGATCTGGGAGCATTTCAGCACTAGTCATGATTTCTGAGGATGGATTTCTCCAGGGAGAGCATATTGCAGCAGCGTTTGCCTCCCAGAGCCAAGCACACACTCCAGTCAATGGGTAGCAGTTGGCAGGCCACCTCTCCCTTGTCAAGAAGCCAGTTGTACTGTTGTCTCCTGCCACATCCCTGAGGAATACCTGTGGGCACTGGCAGCCACACAGCTGATGAGAGAAAGGGGAAAAAGGTGTAACTGGGATAAAACAAAGGATTTAAATTTTTTTCTTTTATTCTTTTTTTTTTTTTTTTTAACAGAGGCAGCTTGTTGCAAATATACATTATTAAATCAAACTCATTCCAGATTAATTGGGCACAATATCTAGGCATGTGGCTGGTTTACAGAGCAACCAAACAGTCAGTGAGCCTTGGAACTAATGGACTGGTTTTGGATACCAATTGAGTGCTGCCAGGCCCAATTATTTTCAGCAACATCTTTCTCCTACCAAAATGTGGCACTGTGGACTTTGGCCTGCTTAGTAAGAACTACTCTGCTAGCTCACTGATGAGCATGATCCAGACTGCAGACCTTGAAATGAGCCCGCAAAGCATAGAGAAAAGGATACTCTGGTCATCAGAACAAGGCTTTGTCTTAACCAGCAATTAGCAGCGGTAGTGGTTAAGTCTGAGTTTTATTTTAAGGTAATTACACATATGCTGTGTGTAACAGTGCAGTAGGCATTTGAAGGGAAGCCTTGCATTATTCAGCAATGAGAATGCAAACAGGTGATGGGAGTTAAGGTCTTAGTTACCCCAGCTGTGGATGCATGTGGACTTGCATCCATACAGCAAAGAGAAAATTTGAGGGAGAAATAGTTCTACAGATCTAGAGCAGGGTGTGAGACCATAGTGCTGATTTGTTGGGGAAATATTCCCAGCACAGCTCAGATCACAGGCTGCTCAGCTGATCTTGTTTGACCACAAACGTCACAGTCAGGACAGCTCTGCTAAGACAGTGGTGGCTAATGTAGATAATTTGCAGTGAGTCTGACTGAAGCAGTTCATGAGTTGGCTGAGAATTTGCATTATTGTGTGGCTTCAGGGCAAGAATTTGTGTGGCTTTGCTGGTGGCAACTGAATTTTGCTTTGCCATTTTAGAGAGACTGAAGGGATGGCTATAAAATGAAACTTGAAGATTACTACTTCTGTACTGGGCAGAACAGAAGCTGTTAATGAGCCCTTGTCCCCTACCCCTCCCAAAGCTGCACACTCCTAACATGCTTACAGTACCTTGAGCATGATGACTTGCTGCCCCAGCATGCAAGAAGAGGTTGCTGTGACACATTGGCAAGGGGAAATACAACATGCTTTTCTGTTGAGCTGTTAGTCTATCATCTCCTATAGTTCAGCTTTTATGATGATTGTGAAAAAAGGCTGGGTATAAACCACTCAATCTCACTAAGGTGAGTGGACACTGAAAATGGCACTAAGATTGCAGAGACTGGAAATACAGGGACAACATGAAGTCCAGATATGTTGTCTCTGTGAAATCAGAGGGTAGAAGAGAAGACATTGGTAGAGTGACAGCAGAAGGGTTTTGTGGTAGGGTGACCGTGGCTGGACGCCAGGTGTCTACCAAGCCGCTCTGTCACTCCGCTCCTCAGCAGGACAGAGAGAGGAGAAAAATAAGATGGAAAAAAACCTTGTGGGTCAAGATAAAGGCAGTTTAATAAAACAAAAGCAAAAGGCTGCATGCAGAAGCAAAGGAAAAACAAAAGACTTATTTTCTACTTCCCTCAGCAGGCAATGTCTGGCCAATTCCTGGGAAGCAGGGCTTCAGTATGCTTAGCGGTTGCTCCAGAAGATAAACATTGTAAACAATGAATGCCTCCCCCCTCCTCCTCCTGTCTTGTAGCTTTTATTGCTGAGCAGATGTCATATGGTATGGAATGTCCCTTTGGTCAGTTCGGGTCAGATGTCCTGGCTGTGTCCCCTCCCAGGATCTTACCCACTCCTAGCCTACTGGTGAAGGGGGGGAATGTTGGAGAGAAAGCCTTGATGCTGTGCCAGCACTGCTCAGCAGTATCCAAAACACTGGTGTGTTATCAACACCTTTCTAGCTACCAATACACAGCACAGCACTGTGAGGGCTGCTATGGGGAAAATTAACTCCGTATCAGCCAGACCCAATACAGGTTTAAAGAGCAGGAAAGAAGTGGAGAAGTTATTTGAGTGGGCTAGGAATGAAGGACATATCTCATTTGACAGCTGAAGATGATAAAGGCATAAGAGGAAGAGGGGAAGGAGGAAGCATGAGACCATGTGCTTCTAAGGCAGGTGCAAGAGGGAAGAACAAAGATATTTTATTTCCTAGAGTTTTGCACCAGCTAATAACATTGGCAATATGGAGCTCTCCAAGCTACTTCTCCAGCAGATCATCCCAAACTGAATGCACATACTAAAAACTTCTATCTTTTTGTTACTCTCTAGTTAGCAGTAAATACTGGCTACGATTATGTTTTCTGCCAGTCTTTTAATTTGATTGAACCTGTATCGAAGCAAAACATATGGCTTCAGTTATTGGGAAGTTTGGGGAAAATTAGCTGCCTCGATTATCACAGAGATTGACAAGCAAGTCTTGAGACACACTCTTTAAAAGAAAATTTGTAAAGAAATGATGCCCTTAATTTGAGGACTGAAGGTCTTCTTTCCTCTGGAGGTCTCTGAGATACTGCTCTACAAAGATTAGACAGCAAAACTGTAGGTTTTTCTTGGGAAACCTTCATCAGCTCTCATGTATTCAAGACAAGATTTGCCCTGTCTTGAAGGAGTAGTTCCTAAATACAGTCATTCTCTTCCTCTTTGTGGGATTTGGCCACCTGTGACTGGGACTTTCTTACTGAAATCAGTGAGACACACACTATAGATGATGGCGTTTGCATAGTCAAGCTTCAGTTGTAATGTCAAAGCTACTAATCAGAATGGTATGTCTGCTGGGCATTTCCAACTCGTTTAAAGGTTGGAAAGGCATCTCACAAGAGCTGGCATTAGTCAAACAGCTCCCTTGGTAGACAGAGGATCTGTTCTGGTAGCCTCAGGGAGCCTATAGTTTAAATCAAATGGATTTTGTTGACTTATTTCCTTTGTGTGAAGTTTTAAAATATGTCAGAGGTATCTGCCTCTGTTGGAAGCAGAGGGTGGTTTACACAGTTGTGTCACCAGAACTATATCCCATTATATGATTTCCTCTCTAACTTGAAGAGAAGTCAACAGTTTTAGAATCTACAGTTTTACAGTCTCTTGGGCTCTCTTGCAGCTTTGGCTCCTGGTAACACTGGAATCCAAGCTTTTTAAAAAAATTATTCTGAAATGGGACCTTGGAAAAGTACAGTGTTGTTATGAAGAAAATAGCTAGCAAAGATGGTGCCACAGACAAGACAATTTCCCCTTGGTTTTTGGCCAAACCCTCTGGTGCCTATGTAGATGCCATCTGCCTCTTTCCTCTATGGTATTGCAACTCCTCGTAGGCTTTAGGGCTCCTCTAGGCAAAGAAACATAATTGCACCAAAAATCATTATTTGAATCACAGTGCTAAGTTTCACTCAGGACAAGAACTTCAAGAAACACTCACTTTTCCTGCTCTCTTCTACCCAGGCTGGTTTTTATCTACCTCATTGCAACCTTTCCCTGGCTTGTAATATTGCTGTGTACTCATATTACTCTAGGGCCCATGAGTCCCAGTCATAGATTTAACTGTTTTAGGAGCTAATCACAACATTAAGGCTAGTTTTCCTTGGAAAAATAATTAGTTTGGTAAGTATTTAAACAACTCTTGGCCAGGAAGCAGGGTGCCTTGCATTACCATTACTTGCTAAGGAGAGCTATCAAACAGAGAAAGGAGAATATTGTTCAGTAATCCTTTTCCTAGTGTTAGGGTTTACTCAAACTGTTGTTCAAGACAAGTTCCCACTCAGAAAACTATTTGCCTGGATGGTGATGGAGTTAGGATATTAATGCAAGATTATTTAAGATGCAGGAGTGCAGCAATGGGGAGAACTTTATTTCCTCTTGAGGCCCTTGGCACTTAGATGGTTTGTTCCTGCTTCCTCCCTAGCCTTGGCTCAAAGAAATTAGAAATCTCCTTTGCTCCATGGCACAGCTTCTTCAGAAAAGGGGGAAGTGCCCCTGCCTGGTGCCCAATTGCCCTGCTGTGTTTCCCAAAGGAACGTATTGAAGAATTGTGGTGGAAATATCCCTCCAAGGGGTCTGGTGCCATGAGGCAATGCCATGTGGTGATACTAGCTCATGTCACCCAAATAAAAGGTGTCACGTTCATGTGGCAGCATTGCATGGGCGGAAACAAGCCCTGTACCTTTTCCAGAGTAATGGGACCATCTGCATCTACTAAAACCAGGGAGTATTCACAGTGATTGCTGGGGAAGGGATGCTTGTCTTGTTTTACACATTTCCAGGAAGAAGCTGAGTATCAAAACCCTGTTAGCTGGGTTTAGAGAGACTTTCTTCCTACCCTGGAGGCTTCACAGCTCCTGGCAGCTTTGGAAACAAGCGCAATCAGGATTCAGACTCAGGCCTCTCACCTGGGGCTATGCAACACTGCTTCCAGACCAATGAGCCATTTTGTAGGTGACTTCTAAACATGCAAAGAAAATTAAATGATTCTGTCGAATATCCTTAGCCAGAAGAACAGCTCAGAGGTTTATTGATTTTTTTTTTCTTTTTGAGTGCACAGTTCTTGTTTATTTGAATGCTACATCAAAACTGAGAGAAAAGGCCATTGTGCCTTTGATTGGATTGGAATTTTCTGCACCAGCATTGGCCAAAGGCAGTCCGTCCTCTTGCAGGCTCTCCCACGTGATGTGACGCAATGGGGAATGGGGGAGGGGGAAAACCTGACAGACAAGCAGACAGATCAAACACGACACTTCAAAGAGAAGAAAAAATGCAAGAATGAAGCAATCCGGCACTACAGTCCCTCAATGCTATGAAACAAAGCAGACAACCCTCTACACATGGCCATTCCTGCCATCCAGAGACTGGGGCTGTATACATGAGATCTTACCAAAAGCACTAGGGAGTGGTCTCTAGTGACTACATGACCAGTTATTGCACTATCCGTGCTCAGACACTCTGAGGGGCTAATTAGTGCTTTTAATATGTAAATCAGAGCCTGAACAGATTAAATCTAGGGAAAAAAAAATAACCCAGCTGGTGAATATGTTGTTTTAATTATTGCTCTAAAGAAAATATGGACATGGCTGAAGATGATGACAGAGAAGAACCTCTAATACTGCCTTATAGAAGTTGTCCCTGTTCATAGAAAACTAGTAGGAGAAGCTTGGTGCTGAGTTGGAGCAGAGGAGGAGCAGGAGCACACACAGGGCCAGCAGAGCCCTACCAGCTGCATGCTCTGTCCTGACCTCGGATCCTCCAGTCCAGCCAATGGAGTTTGCAAAATCATCTTAATACTACTGCTAAGTATGCATATGCCCAAAGGCTCAGTCAGGATTTCATCTTGCTGGGTGTTGTTGAAACATGGAGAAAGAGCTATTCCTTGCCCCACAGAGAGACTGGGGGAGTGGGGGGCGGCAGGGGGAGTAATGCCACACTGTAGAGAAGAAAGTCTGTCATCTGTTCACCTCCAGATGTGCTTGAATCCTTTGTGTTACAAGGAGACAGGGCTTGGAAAGGAATAAATATGGCATTTTCCAAGGCTGGGTTTGTCTGATGGCAGAAGAGACTTTAGCTAGGATGGGCAGGAAGGAGAGATTAAGAAGAACTGAAAGAGGGAAGGGACAGATTGGATGATTACTTGTGTTTGATATAAAAAGCTGTAAGCAGGAAAGAGGCTATTAATTTTTGTTGAGCTGTGTCCACTGGTACTGGAATGAAATGCACAGCAAGCCTGGACTGCAATCCTCTCTGCCAAGTGCGAGTTGAGAGGAGGAAGTTTGCTTTCCAAGAAAAACTTTTCAGAAAGGAGGGCATCTGTATGCCTCAAAGGCCTCTTGCGTTATTCAAGTCAGAGCTGCCTTCCAACCCGCCTGAAGGAATTCAGAACAACTTTCCTCTGTGTCAGTTGCTGAGGCTCTTTTGCAGCCTCTAGTGAAGTGAACATTTTTCTATGGATCAATTTTTAGCTTCTGTCAGTATTGAAACTCTGAACTTTTTTCCACAGAGCAAGGGAATAGCAGGTAATTATGTTTCCTTTGAACATACATGCCCTTTTATCTGTGCCCTTCTGCCTACCTGTCTGCCTGTCTCCTTATTTATCTGTGTATTGTAATTAAGGATTGGGAGTTGTGGGAGAGACAAGTTCCTTTTCCCATTCTTCTCTTCTCTCCCCCTTCAGTTTGCTAGTCTCTAGTATAGATACATTGCTTGGAACAGATGATTAAAAATTTCTTTTGTTGTTCTTCCAATGTATGTATAGAGATACATATATTTATATGTATATGATCTATATATTTAACCATAAGATTGTACATAACTGAATCAAGTCATGTAACAGAGTCCTTCAACAGAAGATTTCATCAAGTGCTCCTGATCAACTATAAGAATTAGGTTGCCTGGAGTGTAGATATTCCTTCATGACAATTTTTGTAATGCTGTTTTAATAGAGCACAGTTTACGCTTCTTCTCTAACTTCATCTTTCCTCCTGTTCTTTCCATCCCCTCCTCCCTGCTGCTGCACTGTGGATGCCCTAGAAGGCAAATGTGCTTCTCAAAAAACTCTTTTACTTTAAACCATATAACGCAGTGACTGTGTGATGTGATCTTCCCAGTGTTAATTCCTCCTTTGTAAATCAAGAATGCCTTCAATGGAGCAAATCTGCATTCACATCACTGTACATTAACCCGTCTGGTTAAATTTTTTAACTCCTTGGAGAGACAGAGGAATTAAACACAGGATGAGAATTTAGGAAATCTGTGTCTCCCATCCTGCCTTTGTCACTTTTCTCCTCCATGACCTTGGACAAATCCTTTGAGTTATCTCAATGCTGTGCAATGGCACATGGTGCTGATATCTCCAGGCATGCTCCTGTATCCACATTATGAAGCGCAGCACCTTGCAAAAGTCCTGTGCCACTGAGAGCTAATTACTTCAGGTGCTGGTGCCATTGATGTGGAGCTTCTGATCACAGAGTGAGCAAGAGTCACAACTGGTGTGGGCACCTCTACAGTGTTACCACTGCCAGTGTAAACGTGCCATTGGTTTCTGTGTGCTTTCTGTGGCTGAAAAACTAGTCACTTCTGTTGGTTTGAAAATCTGATGCCTTAGTATACAGACACTTCCACTTAGCGTGGACTTTGGACTTTCAGTACATAAATATATATATAAATCATTTTCCTCTCCTAGGAAAAAAAGTGAGTGCTAGAAATTTGAATACTGTGTTTGCTTGATAGTGTTGTTCCTGTCCCTTTAGCCCCGATACAGAACTCTTCAAGTGTGCCCAGCGCTTCCTAAAGAGACCAAACGCAGTACGGCTCTCCTAAGGAATTTTTGCTCCAGGTGTCATACAACTGACAACACTTCGTGACAAAACACCAGGCAAGCAAGGGACTTAAAACAAAGGATGATCCTTGTTTCCTCAATGATTTTGTCACATTTTTAGGATTACTAACATTTACTTAGTCATAAATGCAAGCACACTGCTGTGGGAGGTGGGCATCAGGAAACAGCAGACAGGATGTATCAGCCTTGGAAGAGGATTTTCTTTCTGATGCAAAAAGTGTGAATGTCAAGGAATGGGCATGAATGGGAGAAGGAAAAGCAGAAGAAATGGATTTGTAGGAGATGGGCTGGATAAATGTGGCAGCAGTGCTGCTGTGTAGCTGCTATGAACAGAGTCACTGCAGTAATGCCCAGGCACTGAAGCTCATGATGTGGTGGCTTTCTGGTTCCAAGCAGTTAAAGACTGAAATTGGTCCTGGAAAAATAATTAGTTTGGTAAGTATTTAAACAACTCTTGGCCAGGAAGCAGGGTGCCTTGCATTACCACTACTTGCCAAGGAGAGGTGAAATCATAGGTGCATGATATATCAAGCTTGATACCATGACTTGCCATCCTGCACCAGAAAATTTCCTTCAGATGCAGTCTGTGCACTT
The DNA here is from genome assembly GCA_013400195.1 of Aramus guarauna. Taxonomy (NCBI): domain Eukaryota; kingdom Metazoa; phylum Chordata; class Aves; order Gruiformes; family Aramidae; genus Aramus; species Aramus guarauna. Next base: position 109,886 of record VXBL01009399.1, read on the forward strand.
TGCACTCCCACCAACTTCCATCTTCTTCCTTTTCTACAGAGGGATGAATACAGTGTAATGAATTGTAAAAGGAATTTTAAGGCAGTTTTTAACAACACAGGTGGCTGTCCAAATGTCTTTGTCACTGTGCTCTGGAGCCTTGTGGCAGAGTTTCCTATTGTGGGGACCAGTCCCACATTTCTAATGAAAGCAAAACCACTCATGTTTTCTTTCAGTGACTTTCCCCAGAAAATATAATTCTTTTTGTCTGAGCTCTAGGAATTACTTGCTAAGGGCAACTGCTTCAGCTCCTAGGGAAGACTAGAGGTCTTCCTGTACCTACAAATGCAAGGCTTCTATTTTGGGTGTTCAGTAATGGTTAAATCAAGAAAAAAATACCCAAACCCAAAAATCTCACTGCCACGGACCTAGTAAGATGCCTGCTCAAGTCACCATAAGGTCTGTGTGTGTCCTTCTCTTAATTTAAAACTTGGATAATAGCATGAGATTTTGTTGTTACCTTGCCTGGGAAACTGCCAAGATGGACCTTGCTGGTGCCGTGTTTGGGTAACCCTTCAGTTAGCATTTACTATTCTGATACTCCCAGCGCACTTGAAGTCCTGTCACATGCTGTGTAGACTATTTGTCTTGAGCTGAATGTTACCAAGGGAGCTCAATGTCCACCCGTGCAGTGCATGGGTACAGTGTTATCACCAAAGCCTGTCCTTTCTTCAAGGAGACCTAGAAATACTGGTGAAAACAGCTCCTTGCCTTGGGCTGAAGTTGTTGGGACTTTGGAGTGAGAGCTGCCAGGTCATGAGGCTAAGATGTAACTTTTGGGAAATCACTGGATATAACTTCTCTGGCTGAAGCTATAGCCTTGTAAATCCCATCTCCTCAGTGTTGCTATTAGTATAGTGATTGATTATCTCCACATGAGCCTACTTTGAACTTTGGATAGCGTGTTCCTTCCAGAAAAATCAACATCTCTATTTGATCATGCTGTTTTTCTTGCTAGGTCCTGCAGACTAGGACAGTTCCTAATTTTTCTAGCCATTAAGCAAGACAGAGATTCCCCATCAGCTTGTTATTCTTGCAACAACAGACCAGACCAGAACGCTGCAGATGCATCCGTTGTGGCTGATTTTTGTCAGGTTTCTTGTGGACTGTGTCCAAGTGTAGAATTAATGGCCAATTCTGCAGGAGATTGTCCTGAGATTCACAATGCCATGAAAGAAATCTCAATTGTTTTTGTCAAATTTTTGCATTCTTGTAATTAATAAACAGATACAAGCTGCTGAAGCAGCCAGTCCTCTATCATTTACCTGTAGCTAAAAATAATTGCTAGAAATGATATTTTGCTGATATTTCAAATCCACAAATGCAACCGAATTAATTTGCTCTAGACATTTTCCATTTTACTGTCTGTATACACATATATAAAATATAACCACATCCATATTTATAAGTATGAAAATGAATATATTTTGTACCTAGAAATATTCCCGTGTACCTCTTGACTTGTCATTGGGAAATACACACAGGACTCAATAGTAAGTAATAAAAGCAGCAGAGGTGATATCCTAGGGTTTGCTATCCCCACAGATTCGTTACGTGGTGGAAGAGAGCCCTGACAGGGTGAATGTCCTTCAGTGTTGCAGCTCAGGGATTTTTGGCTGTGCTAAGCGGCGGTCTTGCTCCGTCTCCCGAACAAATTCCTGCCTGAGCACGAGGATGCTGTTCCCATCCTACGTGACAAAGGTGACCCATACCCATAACCAGACTCAGAGTTCAGTCTGATAAGCTGTTCAACTCTCAGGATCTGATCACGTAAAAATAATTAAGCACATGCTTAACTTTATTGTCTCAAAGCCCCGTTGCCCAGTGCCTGACCAAGGGGTCTGGGCAAGCTTACCCCCTCAGCAATTTACAGTGCCCTCCTTTTCTCCTTTAGGAGAAAGGTACACCTCTCTGCTTGCCAGCTAGAATTCGGACCCAAATCATTAAAAGTGTAGTCTGTTGACAGCTAGGGACATTTTGGCAAATAATACTATCATAGAAAAACTGTGTCTGAGCACTTGCTTTCTTCCTTAAAATATTTTCACTACAAAGCTAGTCATTTCGTTATACATAAACATAATTTTAATGAATGAGCAAATGCATTCAACTGTCTGGGGCAATGCGATGTGTATCTATATGTTTGGATAAATCTATGCACACGCACACGCACTGATAAAATGTGTCTTTTCTCTTACACTGAGGGATGTATAATACTTCCTGGGAATTGTATTTTTTTTCCCCTGTATTACAAAACTATAGAAAGCATTACTCTATCTCTAACTGAGAACTATTTCATGCTCTAGCATAGCCAAGTGTCTGCAGGCAGAGATAAGCTATGATTTCCCATTTTCCTCTGCAAAATTAGTGATCTAAAAGCACAATAAAACCATCACCTTGTGTCACCAGTGGGGATAGTGGAAAGCATTAAGTTAAAAAAATAATAATATAACAAGTGCTAATGGGGAAAAAATTGAATAATGTGTGTTGGGGGGTTCTCCACAGTCTGTTGTGGTTTTTTTAAACTTGAAAATAGTTTTGAGAGAAAGATAAATTCCTAAAATCACATGGAAGGATTTGCAGAAAATTAATTCAGTGAAAAAAGGGATGGCCAGTAGCCAACAACAACTTGAAGTTAATATTTACAATGAAACTGAAAAAAAAAAAAAAAGTAGTTTAGGGGAATCTCTGTGGTTCTTTTAATTTGATATTTTTAGATCACTCTTTACTGTCTGGAAAAAATGCTCTCCGTAACATGACCCTTTCACAGATAATAACTTACAGGAGTTCTCTTGGCATTATTTTTCTGTTAAACTGATTTTAAGGCAAAAGCATACCCGGTTAAATAGTTACATTTTCTGCAAATTTTAATACCTGTTTTTTTAAAGCACAGAACAAAACTGATTTTCCCCCTCCCACTGGTGAGTTTTGCAGAATAATTAGGGGAAAAAAACCCTTCCACCAACACAGAGCATTGGCTCTTAGGAGGTAAGCGTGGGGCTCCCCCCACTTCTTCTGAGCTTTTTAGAGGCTCAATATGCTCCTAACTTCGCACAAAGCCCAGCCCAAGGAACAAAGCCTGCGGACCACCACCGGGAAGTGGTATTAGCCCTTTCCGTAGCCTTCCCACTGTGGATGCATGCTCAATTCCCGGATAAATGCACCTTTTAAACTATATTAATGTAAAAGTTTTATTTGAAAGATGCCAGCTGTGGTCCTAGCCCAGGTTTATTCATGTGGGACATTTACTGGGTCAACTTAATACTTGACTACTGCTTATTATCCCATCAGTCTTCGGGGACAACCCATGATCTAATTGCCCGGCATTTATGTTGCCCTGGCAACTATAAATACAGAGTAATAATCCTTAAAGGGGCAGTGTAGAATTTCATGCCCCTGCAGTGAAGTACACTTCATTTCCCAGAGCACCCTGTGTTTTTTAATTCAGTGAATAAAAATGTGTAATGAATAATTAATTATGTGCTTGGAGGCACAATAGCTGCCTACTTTTGAATATTCATCAGTGACATTATTAATTCACTAGAAATCCCAAGGAGCAGTGGGATAGGCTTTTAGCCTAGCTGGAGGACTTACAGATAATACTCTGCAACATGAACAAACTTTTTCAAGCAGACTTTTCTTTTGCAGAGTTTTTTAAATTTAATTTACATCTTAATAAAATAATAATAAAAAAAGTTTTCTACTGGATATAGCCAAGCAGCAGTGAGCAATAGGTGACCGCAGAAAGAAATCCATCAGGCTGGAGTCTGTTCCTCCCCGACCCACTGCCATGCCTGACCTCTGCTTTAGGACCTGGGGTGCACCACTGCAGAGAACATAAACCTTAGGAGCTCTTTGAGTAAGACTGTAGAGAAAAAACAGATGGCCAGTCATAATTTCTAGTAATGTGTCAGGTTCTCTGATGAAAACCGTCTTATTTGCCTGTCAAAAAAGAAAACGTCAAAAAACCTGCCTATGGTAAATAACTTGTCAAGCCACAAAGAGGATCATTCTACCGTTGAATAAACCTGCAAGTCTTTTCCAGAGATAGGAGTTTCCACGTCATCACGTTAGTTTGATGATGCCATTCCATGTAAAGCAAGGGATTTACGCCGGGTGAAAGCCGATGCTGAAGTGCAGAGACTAACCCCATCAGTTTCTTGGCAGAAAAGAAATGGAATGATTAGAAAGAAATCTAAGGCCTTTTTGTGAAGTTTTCCTTCTTTCCCCATCTGATTTGCAATGCCAATGCAGTTGCAATGTAGTCTCTTTTCACCACTGCTACCTAAGGCCAGATTCTGTGCTGACACGATTTCTTTGACTTGAGAGAGAATTTGATCTTCAGCGCTTTGGGCCAAACCTTGCAGAGCCCTCTTCTCACACATAGCCCACCTTAGGGTCTTGTTGGGAATTTTTCTTCTGAGGAATTTTTAGATGAAAATGTTGTTTCTGCAAAGATCAAAATTCATGGTTACAGTCACCTAAACTCCTATAAGGCAGTACACTATCAGAAGAAAATGTAGTTTAATCCTGAAGCCAGTCCAACAAACCTATAATATCTGTAAAAATCTTTCTTTTCCTCTAGGGTTTGTTACTCAACTATAATTCCTATCAGAATATTTGCAGGTCCAGCTCTTTGTTTGTAAAGGAATAAAACTTTTAAATCCTTCAAAAGGCAATTGGACTGCTAAATCACAGACACATTTTTAAAAATGAGACCTGTAATCCGCTGAGATTCTTAATGGGAAGAAATCATTATGCCTAATTAAATTGAAACTAGCTCCATTTGTGTAAAGCTGGCAAAAATGGAGGTTACTTGGAGCGTATGCTTGTAATAAGTTATATTTAAACTGCCGGTGTTGTAATAGGGTCTTCTCTACGTAAGACTGAAACCTAACATTTGATTCTTTTCAGAGTCTCATTCTCCCTTTGCTTTCCTTTGTATTTGACCTTCTCCCGGCATGTGATGAGCTGCGCCTGCTCTGCCGCCCTGACATTCAGTGGCTCCATCGTCCTTCTGGTTTTTATTTCAGCGGAGACCTCCAGCACCAGCCACCAGAACAGTGCGCCCAGGCTTGATCGGTCTTGATTCTCTGCTGCAGGACTTGTTAACCACATAGTGATGGAAAACAGCAATTACATACATTGGTTAATGTAATATAAAACTGACCAGGAATTTTAGCTCCTTGCTTTCCTGTAGGAAGAAAAGGTCTTTTTTTTTTTTTT